>CM028347.1:0-19577 GCA_016618105.1 Dendrobium huoshanense | reverse complement strand
CTATAAACATTTGTAAATAGGGGTCTCTAGGTCGTCGTCAAATTCAAGACAATTTCAACGTTACATTTTGTGGAAATTGAAATTGATTAATCATCTTTAGCGACCATTTTCTTTTGTCTCTATTGTTTAGTCACTATTGACCATTTTTTTAAGCGAAAGGTCCGGCCAAATCAGGGAGGCAACACGAACCAGTTACTTATAAGCCCCCCCCCCCCCCCCCCCCCCCCCCCCCCCCCCCCCCCCCCCCCCCCCCCCCCCCCACCCCCACACAACACACACACACACACACACAACGAAGATTAAGGCTGGCTCCACCCCTGTTTGGAGGGCTTTCATGTTGCTTCTTAAAGTAGCTTTTTATTACAACATTTTAATTTTTTTACTAAAAAATAGTTTTAAGAAGCAACAATAAAGCCATCCCAAGCCATAGTTTGCATGATAATATAACAACAACATCAAGCCTTTATCCCACTACGTGGGGTCGGCTACATGAATCCTTTTTCTTCATTGTGTCTTATTAAAAGTCAAATTCTCATTTAAATCTAATAAAGATAGATCATTTCTAATATTTTCTAATTAAGTCTTTTTAGGTCTGTCTCTATATTTTTTAACATAAGTCAAATCTAATACCTCTACTTTCTTAACCGGGTCATCGAAATGCCGCCGTTTTATATGATCAAACCATCTAAGGCGACTCTCTCTAATCTTATCTTCTACTGAAGCTACTCCAACCTTTTCACGTATATGTTCATTTCATATCATATCTCTAAGGGTAAAGCCACTCATCCACCTGATCATCCTCATCTCTGCCACCCTTAACTTACTATTAATGCTTCTCTTTTAACGACTAACATTCAGCACCATAAAAGTATTGCATGCCTCACCACCATCTTATAGAATTTTCCCTTAAGTTTGAGATGTACTTTTCTATCACACAACAAGCCCGATGCATTCCTCCACTTCAACCATCCAACTTGAATTCTGATGATAATATCCCCATCTATTTCACCATCATCACTCTGAACAATAGATCCAAGATATCTAAAACATATACTCTTATTAATGACTTGATCGCTCAAAGTCACAATCCCCTAATTAGATTTATTACTATTAAAATTACACTCAATATATTCCGTTTTAGATCTACTCAAGCGAAAACCTTTAATACACTCGTAGAAAATTTTTTTTGTTTGTGTATTGCATATGAATCAATATGGTGAGGTGAGCAGCTCCATGGGAACTTACTTGGAAGCAGCGTTGAAGCGCCGTGTTGGATTTTGGTGCGCAGTCAATGGAATTGCTCTGAATAAATGTGAAGGTAATACACTGAAAATTCAAGCTGTCAATTCTGCTGAGTCTCCTCTTCTGCTAAGAGTTGAGTCCATTATTTCAAATTTTGGAAAAAAATCTACACAGTTGAGAGAGAGAACCTTCTAGGAAAAACTACATGATCAACTTTTTCTAGAGGATATACGGGTCAATTAAGGCTTCGTTTGGGACGGCTTTCTCTCTGCTTCTAAAGCTGCTTTTGAGTGCAAAAATTCTAGGAAAATGCTTTAAGAAGTAGAAAGAAAGTCGTCTCAAATGAGGCCTAAGACAAATTCCCACACATATCACATACGTAAAACTCGAATCCAAGACCTTTTGATTGATACCCAAAACTCCAACCAACAGACCACGATGAGCTGAGTTCACGATCAACTCGCCAATGGAGTTTGAAGGAGGTTGCATAGTCCCTCTTCTCAAAGTTCAGGCTTGAAGCTTACAAAAAATATTCAATATTTAGCATTTCATTTTTGTCGTACCTTTTTTTTTTAATAAAAAGATAGTGCGTCACCTTTTATTACATAATATAAATTATTGTTATATTTTGTCACAATCAAATCCTCATAAACTCTGCATCAACGTAAAGTCTTTACTTTATATTCTTTAAATGGGAGTAGATAAAATGAATATTTTAAGCTCATTTTTAATTGTTTTATAAAGTTATCGTAGATAAAATCACTTCTCAAAGCTGCTTTAGAAAACAGTTTTTTAGTATAATTTTTTTTTAAGTTGAGAAAAAGTAATGATCAAATAAAAATTATAATTACGATCTTACAAGCTGAGCAATAAGAAAGTTGAGACTGTTTCTTAAAGCAGCTTTTTAGTACAAAAATCAACAGCTTTAAAAAGCAATCAGAAAGCCGCTCCGACTGAAACCTTGGTTAAGAGCAAATTTTCGAATTAAAATGTTTCTTTTTTAAATGCTTCAAATTATAGAAAAAATTATATGCTATAGCAGCATTGAAATGGTCCATGCAAACTTTGTAATTCAAAATAGATATGCCATAACTTTGACTTACAATGAAGATTCAGTCGTCCAACTTCAAAAGAATTGAATTGGTCACGTTGACCTGTTTGACTTTAGTTTATTCTTTTCTTTTTTATATATATTTAATGTGAATAAATGATGCCATTGATGAATAGTATATTCATGATGACTTAGTCTTGAGATTGCTAGTTCAAATAATAATTTGAAATGGATTTGGAGCTTCTTTTTGGGATGAATGGGTGGATTTTTGATGATGATGAAGGCTTCGTTTGGGACGGCTTTTTTTTATTGCTTTGTAAAATGATGTTTTAGTACAAAAAAAAAAAAAAAATTTGTACTAAAACACCGTTTTAGAAAGCAATAAAAAAGCCGTCCCAAACGAACCCGAAATCTCAATTGTATAGTTCAATTTTGTATAGGATTTTATTGAATGTTATAATATCATGATTTTTTAAGGTAGATTAGTGCTTAATTAGGTGTACTTTATGAATCATCAAAAAATGGTCGGTGTCGTGATGCAACTTTAAGTTATAAATTATATGAACGAAAAAAGTTTGTGTATACTGTAATTCATATCAACAATTATCATATGTATCACCTTCATAATTTAGGGTTTGTTTCGAGCTGCTTTTTCGCTCATTTGTTTTTTATACTGCTACTATAATTTTATTTTTTTAGTCTTTATTATGAGGATTTTTAAGCAATTGCCTTTCTCCCACCCACTTAAAAGTTTTAAAATACTATAGTGTATAAGCAATTATCCCCAGCAAATAGTAAAGAAAATTCATCATTTTATTTATTAATTTAAATTCAAATTATAACAAAATCCCATCAAATGGGGCTCTTAAGGCTGGTTCCGTCCCTCACTATTTTCTTATTACTAGAATTGCTAATGTATGATAATTTTAATAAAATAGTTATTTGATTTATAATATTTATACTTTCCATTTACTTGAAACCATCAAACCCTCCATCACTCTTTGATTTGATTTGCATGTTGATTGATTGGATTAATGTGTAAAGTTTTTGACCAATTTTTTTTCATAATTAACCCCTAAATAATTAAACCATTGATTCAGTCGCTGTTTCCTTTTGGATGGTCTGTGCCAGATTTCTGGGGTGCTGGTAGTCTCGACTATTCTTATACTGAGCCCCGTATTTGGCTGTATTTTGTCTTCTCCTTTCTCTGTTGGGTTTTGTTTTGTCATTTATTGTGTCTGTAACCTTGGACTTTTTATTAATATATTTTCAGTTAAAAATAAAAAAAAATAATTAACCCCTGAATAAGGTTCAGTATAATATACTAATGAAAATTTAGCTATTATGGTTTTAAATTTCTTGAGTTTTTTTTTTAATGAATGTAATATAAGAAAAATGAATTAATTTTTATGTTGCACTCATTTAAAAAAATTATGTTTAATATTTAAATTTTTATATTTTTTATATAACAATATAATTTTTAAATAACATAAAAATACTATTAATATTAATGTGTCAATATAAAATAGATATCTTCAACAAATATTTTGATGTGATTTTTTTATGCTAAAATATGATATTATATTAAAAAAAATAAACATTTAAATATTAGATAGGTAAGTAAATAAAATTGTATGCGGTGCAAAAAGACAAGCTGGGTCGAAAAGTGGGCCCATAAATGGTAGCTAGAGGGACGCGTGTGGCGACATTGTCTCTTCCTTTTGGGTCGCAATTTGGGTCCTACCAAATGGTTCATTTTCAGCGGTCTACATTACCTACCAAGATCGTGGACTCACATTGGAACAATTATTTACGTCCTCTGATCTACATCCGGTCAGAGGCTTGTTATTCAATTTTTGCTCGGTATTTGATCGGTATTGTTTGATAATAAGAAGGAATACCGCTCTAAGAAGACCAATACCGAGTTGTATCAAAAAATACCAACTCGGTATAACTCGGTATTTCGTCTTCACCTAATGATATTTCTCGTTATTATTGGTATTGCTCGGTATTTCTCATTTTGTGCATACAATCTTAGTGCCGACCGGACGTAGTTCTACGTACGTTCACCGGACCACATTGCCATGGCCTAAACATTTCAGAATGAAACTTCTTGTTTTTTTTTTCTTTAATATTTATTTTTAGCAAAGATAAAATTTTAAAAAATTATTACTTTAAACTTCTACACTATAAATAATTATTTTTTTTATTTCATTTATTGTGAAACTCCTTAAGTAAAAAAATAATAATAAATTCTTAAATAATGAGACATCTTTTGATTTAATGGTCAGAATTTTATTAGAAATTTTAAAATTAAGTGTAATTCTACAAAACCAATCATAAGATGGGCGGCTTTCTAAGAAATTATACTAATATGATAAAATTGTGAGACCGTTAGTCCAAAGCAAGAGTTTGAGCCCTTACATTTTTCTCTTAATAAGGCAAGATGAAGAAAAATAATTTATGTAGTTGATAACACGTAGTGGGATAAGTGCATGTTCTTGTTGCTGTTGTAGCACTTATCTTAATATAAATCTAATAACTTTAGCTATTTCATATAAAGTATCGGAAAAAAAGTTTTAATATCTATCTCTATGATATTAACGGTAGATACAGACCTAAGATGACTTGATTAGAAAATATTAGAATAACATTTTTTTTATTTGATTTAGACGAGAATTTGACTCTGAATAGGAGATAATGGAGAAAAAAAGATTCATTTATTCGAAGTTCACGTAGTGTGATAAAGACTTGATGTTGATGTTGATGTTCTATGAATAGTAATTGGTAGGAAACTTCCCTCCCATATAATCTAATTTGATGTCCACATGTTCAAATTTTGGCAGGTAAGGAAATTTGGCCATCATTGATGGAGATTTGTAGGAGACAATTTGGCTTAGATAAGTGAGAGATTTGAATATGATGATCACTATCAATTCATACAACCAAACTTATACTATTACAATATGCATTCTATTGATGTTACACCTTTCTTATTCACAAAGAATCCTTTAGAGTAAACTTTTCATGTTTTCCATCTTATAACCATGACTTGTCATTTGAATAATTAAAATTCATTAATATAGTTGATCATGTTGCATTTATTTCTCATCAATGCTCTTAGGAGATGATTCTAACTTTTCTTTTCCTATTTTCTTTGACACTCATTTTGTTTTAGCACCTCACCAATTGAGCTTAGGGGTGTAAATGAGTAGAGTCTAGTGAAGTTTTTGCTTAATAGAGCTAAGCTCATTTAATTTATACTGAGCTTGAATGTTGGCTCACTTGCTAAGTTCGAGCTCGGCTTGAGTGAAACATATGAGCCTTGAGCTCGATAAAAAAGCTCGAAATTGACTTGTTTTGGAGCTTGATTTCTAATTTTGAGAATTTGGACAAAAAATATGCATGTCTCGCTTGAGTTTGAGCTTGTGTAATATATGAGCTCAATTTAAGCTCAAAGTCATACCCCGATATGCTCGATTCACAAGCTCGTTAGCAAGTCAAGTTTGAGCTAGCTCACAAGACAGCTTGACTAGCTTGCACCTCTGATTGAGATCATCAAATCTTTTAATTCTTTATTGACTTATGTCAGATATTTATTATATTCGACATTAACACAAGTAGAAGATGTACAATCTTATAAAGTCTTTCTATATTGCCCAACTCAAGGCAAGTCATAATTAAGAATTTATTTGGATCAAATGTCCCTTAAGGAACATTAAGATTAGATATCTTCATTCTCTTACAAAATAATGCTTTTATTAGAATCATTCCAATTATTTCAACTGTTTGCCTTCTTCTTTGTCTATAATGATTATCACTTCATCAGTTGTATTTTCTTAAGAAGTCATATCTGTAATAGCCCGCATTTACTCTAGATAAATAATTTTTTATGAGTCATTTTAAGTCAAATTTGAAAACTGACTTCGTGATAAGATAGATATGATTGTGTTGTAATTATAATAATTTTTTTCGTAATTTTTTTGCATTGATGCAAATCTTTAAGAAATTGACACATGCCGGTATAAGTGGGATTTTGGAACCATCAGGTGTCCGTTTTGCAAAACGATTATACCAATATTTCTAAATAAATTGAATTATTTTATCAATATTTTTCTATAAATTTTGAAACCCTAGAAAGATTTAAATGAATTATATATTAAAAAAAATAATTAAATTAAATTATTATTATTATTAAATATCTTAAACCATTAACCAATTCCCTTAAAATCCATTTTATTCTTCTCAAATCCGTCAGAGAAATGTGAAGAGAAAGAAAGTAGAAGTGAGGATTTAAAGTTCGTGAAGGGATTTTCGCCACTCTGTCCTGTTGGAATAGTTGCACGTCTCATTGTGAGGAATTGTTATCCTGTTTTTTTATTTCAATAATTTTGTGTTTTACATATTTTTCTAATCAAATTTGTATTTATGTTAATGAAAAATAAGAATAATTTTGTCTTAGTAAACCATTTACAATATAACTTTTATTATGTGATATATCTCATCAATATGAATATTTTAATATAAATATATTGAATTTTCGTTAGTTAAATTGAAATATATGATTTTTTGAAGTAAATATATACTATATAAATTTGATAGAGATCAATGTATTTATATATTTCTTAATTCCGTACATGATATTGATTTATATTGCATAGAAAAAAAAAAAGATAGCATTTGCACATAAGTAAAGCTAGCTATTAACACTATAATAAATACATGTTGGCTCCGAAAATATAATATACTGCGAAGGAGGGCGGTTCGATCGGCTTTCCTTTAAATAAAAGGTAGGTGGTGTAATCCTAGTTGTGGCCTGTAACTGATTGATTAAATTACGCCGGCGGGTAGAGGTCGACGACTCCTAAATTATTATTGAAAGCAATATATGAAAATAATTGATTAATATAAATAATTGAAAAATAAGATAAGATTGACAAATTGATGGCTATGACATATAATACATGTAAGAAAATGTCATGTTAAAGTTACATGTCCTGCCTTGCTTTTCATAATTATACTCATGATGATATTCATCTGATACTACATTAAACTAATTGATAAGACTTTAAACTGATTGACATATTGATGGTTTATACTGACATTAATATTGATACAATATAATATAAAATATTGATATGATTTATTGGGTGATAGTATTATCTACGACATGTCTTTTGACTTCATTGAATATATTAATTTTATAATTAATTTTTGGAAATTTTATTGATTATATAAAGTGATTATAAATATTGGCTAGAACTAAAATACACATATCGATTCTTTTACTTGCATTGAAAGCTGTGATAGAGTTTTGATTACTTGTTGGGATTTATGCTTATTATATGATTTTAAATGATTTCATATAAGATGTTTGCAGGTTAAGAATGTGTATTGATGCTAGTATAGTTTTTATGTCAGATTTTTATTTATGTATTTTGTTATAGTCAGTGTGGCTATTGTATATAGTATTTTGATCTCTAGTCGTAGATTGTAATTATTAACAGTAGTAATATGTATTATATTTTTAGTATTTCATTGATTTTCTTTAATGCAATTAATCAACTCTGGATGTCTGTGTTGATTTGGTTGATAAATGAATGAATATTGGTTATATAAAGAAAAAATATAATAAAATAGATATTCTTCCACTTAAATCTTGGGATGTGTAATCTGTGGGTCTCCGAAAGGATTCCGCTCGTGTGGTTCGAATGCAAAGAGTACGATCACACTATCCCGTAGGACAAAATGATCGTAGGCCTTTACACTCGGCACAAGCAGGCCGATGGAAGAGCAGATGGAGTTATAGATACGATTAGCCATGGAGGATAGCGGGTTTTCACCTACACACCTCGATGGATAATAATATCTATAACCCTAAATTCACGAGATTTCCCCCATTCGATACATCAGCTCGAATGAGGTTTATTTGATTGTGGGGATCGGTTTCCTACGGGCGCAAGCCCCCGTAGTTAATTACATCTTAGACCTGATCTAAGAAGACTCTCGATTAAGGACGTTAGATTATCTCCTCTGATGGGTTTAGTGTAAGGGGATTTCTAGGCTTTCCTAATCAAAGGGAAGAAGGTCCCAATTGGCTTAATCAATCACACATCGTTCATTCAACATCCGGTCGGCTCGAGAGAAGTGGAAAAACTGGAGAAAAAGAGAGAGATCACGCATTCGAACAAGCATGAGAGAAAGAGGGAGGTGGCGTCATCTGTGTGACGCGGATGGGCAGGATTTATAGCCTTCCGAAAGAAAGGAAGCTTACCCACCAATAAGGTGTGTAAGGGGTACACTCGTACTACTCACCTTTAGACCCTAAATCTATAAAAGATGTAGTGTTGTACACACAACACTAACATCTACGACCTAGCTAATGCAGTCCTGGACTTATTCCTTGTCTGACAAAGGAAGCCAGCTAAAACCTCCTAATCGTGTAAAATCCATGCTGTCCAGTCTGTATGAAGATGGGTGGGTAGTTTAGACACTGAAATTTGGGATCGACAAACTAGAGAAATTCCTAAGTGATCCCACACTTATGAGTGGTACAATGCTCCTAAAACTGATGCAATTAAATTTTGATTTCGATTAGTTACTAATGCAATTATGCTGGTTAAAGTCTCCAAATCAGATATGTATGAATTTTAAAAAGGCTTTATAAAAATAACTTTTGAATGACTAAACTTCCCCAGGTCCGGCACTTCATCCTCATAGGCCAGATTATCCGGACTCTACCCTCAGGCGGGGAAATTTGTCTAATAGAAGAGAGAATGCGTGCATGCGCCCCCGGACGATTCCGGCTATTCCCTAAAATCGTTATGGTTTCTATGTGAATTAATCTTAAATTTTTATTATTAATTACGAGTAGAAGAATTTTTATCCTAAAGAGCCTAACGGTCAGACACAAGCACATGCAAGAAAGAAACCTATGAAAAGCATGCTGGTTCTACTGCGCAATCAGAGTAAACAAGCAACAACAGAGAACAAAATCCCACGAAAAAGAGTGTCCATGGCAAGTGCCATACAATATTACATCACAGAGTACAGTAAGTAAAGGTGGCCGGGCTCCACCGTCAACAACCCGGAAATGACGCAAATCTTAAAATAAGGCATTTTTATATCTCGGCCTTCAGTCTTCTTCTTCTACTTCCTTGATTCGTCTTTGGATCATCTTTAGCTCTTCGGGCTCCTCGTAGTACGTCCTCCAAAAGAATGCCCAAATGAAAAAGGAAACCCCTGTAGGGGTTTACTTTTCCCTTTGGACTCCTCGTAGTGAACGCTCCAAAAGGATATCCAAATGAAAAAGGAAACCCTCTGTAGGGGTTTACTTTTCCCTTTGGATTCCTATCTCTTTAAAAATGCCTCATTTTAAGATTCTTCACAAAATTTACTCTCAAATACATTTCAATCAGAAAAAGAGAAAAATCTAGACTCTCCTGCAGGGGTTATCCTAAGCAGTTATAATAAAAATTTCACCCAAGCAGTTATATATGTAAATTAAAATGCGCACATCAATCACTTGGCCGTGCTCTGATTATTGGGGGCTAAGCAGCTGAAGCAGGTACCTAAAGCAGTTATACATGATTATTAATTTTTAGCCCCCCTTTTTAATAGCATTATATGAGCACGGCCACCTGCAGGAAGACAGCATTAGTATGAAAGAGCGTGCCTAACCTATGGGTATTCTAACGTCACAACCACAGTACAGAAAGGAAAGCTAGAAAACAGTACAGAAATCACATCACAGAAAGGCTACAACAGGTAGCAAAAACAAACAGCACACGGGTCACATGCAGAGCATCACAACAAAGCGTACAGAAAAGAAAAGCAGAACAAAAGCCTAACCTAAAGCTAATAGTCGTGTCCTATCAAACTCATCTAAGTGTGTGAAAGCTGTGTGGTTTTGGTAAGTCCTATATGGGATTAGTTTAGTTAGAGTTGTATGTATATTTGATTTGTTTGTTGAAAGGGACAAAGAAGAGATTTTAATTAAAGTTCAAATCTTAGTGTTTTAGAATTGATTTTAGGTATCTTTTATTTTTAATGTTTGATTAACTATCACCTTTGTTTCACACCGAGGCCGTGAGGTTTATTTCACCCTCCTTGGGGCTAACTTAATAGCCTCGTAGGCCTGGGTTACCCAGTGATAATTAACTTTGTAAACTTGATTATTTTAGTTTGTTGTTAAAAGAAAAGAAAAGGGTGAATTAAATCATTTATTAATCAAGTTTGAATTATGCCAATTAGAAAGAATTAATTTTAGGTTTTGACGCTCCATTAGATCCATTCGTGGCGTTGTGCCACCAGGCTCGAGGAACCAGCCTCCTTAGGACACTTAGCCCCGCAGCCCGGAGTAGTCCATCCAATAAACTTCACTTTTGGAGCGGGTTGTTGTGTATTAAGGGATTTGTTGATTACTTTTAAAAGATTATTCTAAGTTTGATCTTTAAGAATATTTTAATCCTAATGAATTTAATTTGTAATTTAATCTCCTAATATAATCTACATCTTTTAGATTTTATATTGGTTATGAATCAATTATTAAATTAGTTAGAATTGATTTAGGTTTACATTTTAGATTTAAAGTTTAATAATTATAGAATGTTAATTAATTACTTAATTAAGAATTAAGTGTTTTAATAGATTTTAAGAATTAGATTAAGATTGATTAGTTGATTATTAGTGAATTAAGAAAAAAAATCCAAATCTAGGAAAACGTGTCACTAAGTTGTTGTTTTAATGTTTCTATCCTATAGGGAACATGCACCCTAAGTCTATATTTTCTAAGACTCGGTCCTTAATTTTTGTCCTTAGATGTCACTAGTGTTGTAGGATTAAAAGTGTTGTTCTTTTCTAATTCCTAAGACTTCTATACGGATGTCATAGGATTTTAGGGATCTAAAAAGAAAAACAAAAGCAATCCTAAATATATAATTGAAGTTTCTAAGGCCCTAAGGGAAGGAGGCGTACAACCATCTAAGCCCCTAAAGGTTTTCTAAGTTTTAGTAAACTTACAGCACCGGGGGCTACGACCCGGTGGTTCCGCCCGTAGCGCCCCTACTAGATGAGTAGGGACGACTGATGCTTAGATCCGATTGTCCTAGCTCCAGCTCCAAGTGCTCCTTATCCATTGCTTTCCAAAAGGTACCTCGCAAGACAAAAGAAAGATGTATTAGAGCAGTTCTATAAACAGTTAATAATATGAAAGAAAGAAATGCAAGAAAAGAAGAAAAACATACCTTTTAGTATTTGTTGGGCTACTTGTGTTTTGAGTTCTCCTTATTTTGCAAGGTGCATGTTGCACAGATGCAAAAAATAGCAAAGAAAACTAACGGACGAAGTAAAAAACTAACAATGAAAAGAAAAAGAACGGAAATCGAATACAAAAAGGGGTGTAGGCATTCGTTGTTATTGGATACACTTCGTAGAAGTCAAGTGCATCCTATAATATCAACAATGCCCTTTGTTGTTCCCACTCCAAACAAGCACTTGATACGTTTTCGAAGACCTCTACTTACAGACTACTACAAACAATGCAAAGCAACTAAGGGAAAAGACTTTTAAAGTTAAACTTAAGCTAGACTCTCTATTGTTTTAACTGATCCCAAAATTCTATACTTTTAGAGACTAACATTCAAGGGAAAGAATCCAAAGGAGTAAGGACTGTCTTGCTCCAAAGAGACACTAAGGTTTCTAACATAAAGCTCTTAATGTTTTAAATCCTCAACTCATATATATATTTTGAAATAAACATTAGGAATAATCTAACTCAAATGAAGAAGGTACCGTCATTCTCAAAAGACACTAAGGGACACTTACTACACAAGTCTAAGAAAATCCAAGTTGCATGACTTAAGAACCTCTAAACTAAGTGATCTACACAAAATCCTACAAAAGGAAATCTCACCCTCTATTTTTTTTGTTTTGACACAAAAGCTCTACCAAAATACCTAATAATCAAGTGCTTCTATTTTATATTTGGAGTGGGGTAAAAAAAAAAAAAAAAAAAAAAAAAAAAAAAAAAAAAAATAAAGCTTTCCAACGAGAAGGTTTTATAGAAACCTCTCATTGTAGAGCTATCGTCACAAAACATTCACAAACACATTTTTTAAATAAAACCTCTCGACGTAAAACAATTCGCAAAACCTTCAACCATAAATATACTCACAAGATTCTTTTAAAACCAAACATTTCTTTTAAAACTTCCCAAAGCATCCTTAACATAAAACAAATCATACAATTTCTCAATATAAAGCAGAATGTAAAATTTATCCAGCATGAAACCACACATGTATTTGATGTTTAGAACTCAACATTTTCTACCAAAGAGAAGGCAATGATATGAGGGGAATTAATGTAACTTGTCTTTCTCATGCTTAAAGAAAAGTGTTCTAATAACATAAACAACGATGCATAAAGGCTTTTATCCCATAATACATTAAAGTCATTTCATAGATATGCCACTTCCCCAACCATAAAAACAATAGCATGAGTGAAACCACAAGAAATTCACAAAACACATGAAAATTTCTTCCCAAGCATGTATGGGATGTATAAATACTTACTAATCATAAATATAAACCTTCCATCTACCACATGATTTAGAATAAACATGGATTCCTTCCAACAAATTATACTTACTTATATATATACATGTTTTCGCTACAGGCCACCAATGATTCCAAGTAACTCTCTAATTAAAATCTATGACTTACTCTCATGCCAAAAAAAAAAACATATCCACGAAAGCTTTCCAACAAGATCTCATAGCGATGCCAACTAATAGTGTAAGAGTAGAATGTTAAAGAAAGTAAAGGTTCCAATTCAAATCTTCTAACATGTGCATTTTTTTATGAGACATAACAAGCTTTATAACATTTCGTAGTCTACGCGTTGATGTACATGATATAAGCCATAAGCAAAACACCATCAAAATTCTGACAAAATCAATACATTTAACACCAAGATGATACTCATCATGTATTAACTAACTCCTTTTTTTTTTAGCCAAATATATGTGCTCAAAGAAAACTTGGGAAGAAGGGTTTCCATTCAAATAAAGCTTTTCAACTATTCCTTCAACGATATTCTATCAAACAACTTGTGTGTAATGTTTGTAAGGTTTCATGTAATAAACTAGCATTGATCACAAATCGTAGCAAATTTTCCACATTTATGCTTTCTTGACGTCGTTACGAAATACTCTACTCAAAGTTCATCAAAGATATATTTTTTTTTTAGATGCATATCTTGTTAAGAAATCTATACGGCTTTTACAATTTTCTATCATACAATGATTCATAACTAAACATGAGCTTCATAACGAAGGTCTTCGTGCCAAACGACGGCAATAAAACCTCCCAAAATATACACTTTTCTTTACAAAAACAATGGGAAAAGCTTACACAAAAACTGTAGGAATCTCCACCAAGAAGCAAAACAAGATCCATTCAAAAGCGGCGAGGATTCTTATGTAAAACAGCGAGAAAACTTCCAAAATCTGCACTTTTTTCTCATAAAAACAGTAAAAAGAGCTTACAAAAACTGCAAGAAATTTCACCGCGAAGCAATAACAAACCTATCCGAATGCCGTAGGAATCTTGTGTAAAAAACAGCCATAATACCTCTAAAATCTGCACCTTCCTCTTGCCAAAACAGTAGAAAAAGTCTAATAAAAGCTGCAGGGATTCCTACAACAAAGTCATGCAATATCTACCCAAGCTCCATAGCGATTCTTTCATGAAAACAGCAATAATATGTTCAAAACCTGCACTTTTTCTTACACAAAACAGTGGGAAAAACTCCACGAAAGCTGCAGGAATCTCCATAGAATAGCCATAAAAGACTCACCCAAGTGTTAGAGGTGTTATTGTATGAAAACAGTGAAAGAACCCTCAAAATCTGCACTCGTTCGCTTACGAAAACAGTAGCAAAATCTCTACAAAAGCTGTAGGAATTTTCTCAAAGGATGAATAAAGGATTCGGCCAAAAGAACGCAAGAATGTCTTTCTACATATGCTATATGAAACTTATTTCGCCAATAAGACACCCTCTTCACAAGTGACATTGCATGCTCGTATCTTTCCGAAATATGAACTAAGCACTTTAATCAACGCACAAAAACATACGAAATTTAATCATATATGCTACAAGAGATTGTTTGGCGTATTTGATACTTGGCATGCACTTTATTTCCTACCCATTGATATGACAAATAAAGCAAGAATAGCATTCAATATGGTACCAACAATTTGCAACCAATGACACTTTGCTAGAAAATAAAAAAAAAAAAAAAATTAGATCAATTCCTTAGTAATGAAGCAACTTAATCATCGAATCGTTTAAAATCCCATCAATTAATCATGAATCATAAGAGGGTGTGATTGTTTAGCTAAATGACATTCACTAAATGCATCAAGTCATATGTGAGTACTAACAAATATACACCATGAAGCACCTTGATCTAGCTACACATGGAATAGAACTACACCTTTTTTTTTTTTGAAACCAATGAGAGAGTTTAACAAGTAACTCCATTCGGTAAACTAAAACAAAAGCGCTGCTCGTACACATATATACCATGAACTTTCTATACTCATACTTTCTTAAAATTGTTACAAAAAATTCACAAAGTTCACAAATATATTTTCTAATGCATATTTTTTTGTTAAGAAACCTCTTTATCTTTACTACCTCTCCTCATCACATGATGATTCACAAAAAACAAAGCTTCATAACAAAGATCTTTCTCTCTTTTTTTAACATACAAATACCCAAATAGTACACAAATTTTATCTATGTCTCATGAGCTATTCATGGAAGAACTAAGGTACAGCAAAAATACTTGAAGTTAATTAAAAAAAAGAAGATTACTCTCCATAAACAATTTCCAGAAATAAAATGGGAAAACTCCAAGTTCATCAATACCAAATAATTTCCTTCTACACATGGTTTTGAAACAAATAATGAAGCTATCATGCCTCTTTAAAGAAAATAAGCTCATTTACATATGCTAAGAAGAAATTCATAAAAGGTGCTCAAACTCATAGCAACCATGGTTGCTAAAATGTATAACGCATTTGGGGAAATCTCAATAAAAAGTAAGATTATATTAAATTTCAATACAAGCAAAATAATGACGACTCTCTTTCAACCACACTTTATCAAGGGGCTTGCATGTGATGTTAGAGCTATAAAGAAATATAAAACTAAGGATGTTTCATAGATCAATGAAGGAGTAGCAAAGCAAGCTATCGATTTCTTAAACATGAGATAACTTATGAAATTCACATACATGCTCATAAGCTTTTTCTCAAAGACCTCGCATGCATGTTTCGGTAAAAGCAACATGATCTTTAACAACTCAAACAGAGAGATTTTGAACGTAAGCTTACCAAAAACTTGCTTCACCATTTTAATCCAACCTACACAAATTTCATACAAAAAAGGAAAAGTCGCCCAAGATGAGTATTAGAAATCCATATAGATTTTGATTTCAGCTACAGCAAGAAGCAAAGTGGCTATCATCCATTCTTAACACAAAAACATAACATATCTTCAAGGAACATAAATATCCATTAAACATGTGTAAGAAATTAACAACCAAGTCAAACATATTATTTCCTCACTAGCATTTTAACACTTGATATGCATTCAATCTAAAATTATATAAAACAAGTCATTATGAAAGTTTGATGTATACGCCTACTTGATCATCACTCCCAAATGGTTTATAAAAACCCTTAAATGTGTGCAACAATCTCCCTAACCAGAAAATAGAGGAGATACATTCATAGCCATAAGATAATAAAATCTTGATTCTTCAAACCAAAAGATTCAAACACTCTCAGATTCACTTCATCCACTAACATGAAGGAAATGGAAGCAGGTGGACAGGAAAAGGAAAGATGATGAAGAAAGAAGAAGAAAAAGATCAAAGAAGAAGAAGAACAAGAAGAAGTGGAAGAAACCAGAAGAGGAGAAGGGAGAAATACTCACCTTGCAAAGGAGGAGAGCTCGGATCGGTCCAGACGCTGGGTTCGGTCCAGGGAGGCGTCGGGTGTGATCGGGGTCGCGACGAAGCAGGGACAATCGGGTGGCTGCAGGATTCGGCGGGAGTGAAGGCCCGGGGTCTCGACGAGCAGAGAGGAAGGGGTCCAGGCGTCGGGTCGGGTGGTTGCCGTCGAGACAGAGGAGGCTTCGGCCTTGGCTGGGGGCGTCGGGACAGATCAAGAGGGAGAGAGGGATCGGGTTCGGTCCAGGCGTGCGTGAGATCCAGAGAGCGAGAGAAAGGGGAGAAGCGGGATCCAGAGAGAGAGGGCGGGGAGAGAGTGAGGTAGCCGAAGGCTTCCTCTCGGTCTTCTAAACACCTCTGCTTCGCTCGAGAGCTCAGAATAGCTCTCCGACAGTCTGCTTCTTCGCAAAGTTATTTGAGTCCATTGCTCTGTTCGGGGGTTCACGCGACTGAAGTCTGCAACTGCGACAGAACTCGAAATTCGGGGCAATCTGGACCGTCGAGACCACTGCTCGATCAGGAAACTAAGTTCAAATTACTTAGAAAGTTAAAGGGATTTGGCTAGGATTAAATTGAACTAAAACAAGTCTCATTGGGTTGAAATTAGGTTAAACTCGAGCCTGAATTTGACTCAATTTGAGTCAGTTCGGGTTCGAGCCGGCGTGACGAATTCAATTGCACGAAATTGGGTCCAAAATAAATATCAATTCAAATTAAATCAAATACGACGCGACGAAATCAAACTGATCGAAGTTTAATTAAACACGCTCGAGTGTGATCCGGCTCGAGTCGGGGCGATTCGAGCTCGAATTGAGCTCGACGGGATTCAATTAGATTGGCTGAGAGTGCTCGAGCACACTCGGGCCAAAAACGAGGTCAACAAACGGACCCCCAACATATGCGGCGAACAACAAGTGAACCGCGTATGTTGGCGTTGACCTTCCTAACTATAGGAAGATACAACTCTAGGGTCAAGAAACAAGATTCACTAAAGGGGAGACCTATGCAATCGATGGATAACAAAGTAATGAAGAAAGAGAGGGTCAATAATCAATCTGAGTAAAATTCAAATGGTGAGAGAAAAGAAGATCAACGATCACCCGACCATCAGTCCGACGGTGATACGAAAGGGATAAGAAAAGCACATTCGCTCTGCCATAGGCCCCGAAACAGCGAAGTTCTTACCCGACCATAGGTCTGTCGGTAAGAGAAATGTCACCCGACCATCGGTCTGGCAGTGAAGAGAAACAGAAGCACACTCGCTCGGCCATAGGCCCCGAAACAGCGAGGTTTCTACCCGACCATAGGTCTGTCGGTAGAAGAAAGGTCACCCGACCATCGGTCTGCCGGTGAAGAGAAACAGAAGTATACTCGCTCGGCCATAGGCCCCGAAACAGCGAGGTTTCTACCCGACCATAGGTCTGTCGGTAGAAGAAAGGTCACCCGACCATCGGTCTGCCGGTGAAGAGAAACAGAAACAGAAGTACACTCGCTCGGCCATAGGCCCCGAAACAGCGAGGTTTCTACCCGACCATAGGTCTGCCGGTAAAAAGAGGTCTCGGCCATAGGCCCCGAAACAGCAAGGTCCTTACCCGACCATAGGTCTGTCGGAAGAAAGCGAAAACTCAACAACCCCCTAACAGGTAAAAGAAAACAGGGGGAATGAAGAGGTGGTGAAGTGTACCCCCCAGGGACTCTGTCGGGTAACCAACCAAAAGCCCGATGTCCACCCGACCATAGGTCTGTCGATGGGACAAAACGGGAAGCTCAACATCTATCCAGCCATGGGTCTGGCGATAGAATGAAGAGGAAGGATCCACCTTTGCTCGGCCATAGGCCCCGAAACAGCAAAGTCTCTACCCGACCATAGGTCTGTCGGTAGAAGAAAGGTAAGCTCAACAATCACCCGACCATAGGTCTGTCGGTGAAGGGAAAGAAAGAAAACATCTTCGCTCGGCCATAGGCCCCGAAACAGCGAAGTCTCTACCCGACCATAGGTCTGTCGGTAGAACAAAGCAGAAAAGAGGACAAATCACCCGACCATAGGTCTGTCAGTGAAGAAAGGAGCACCCTCGCTCGGCCATAAGCCCCGAAACAGCAAGGTTCCTACCCGACCATAGGTCTGCCAGTAGGACAAAGCGAAGACTCAACAATCCCCCAACGCACACGTGCGTGGTGATGTGAGAAAAATGAGGAGGTAAGTAACTCATCATCTAAGAAATCTCAAGCTCATATTTTAGTTACCACATGGTAGAGGACAAATCGTCGTGGCCATGAGTAATTAGAATACAAGTGAAATTTTCTTAGGTAGATTGAAATCATGCAACATGAAGTAGTCGATTGATATATATCTCTCTAAAAAAAAAAGAGTAACATATAAATAACCGAATAGAAAGAATAATCTCACACTAAAGAAGAGATAATATAAGTGACGAAGAGACATACTTGCCACTAAGAGTTACAATCATATTAAGGATCAATGATCGCTAAAGGGATCACAGTGGTAACACCCATGCTAACTGATGGGACCCTGTGAGAAGTACAAGCAACATTTACACATCCAAAAGAGATCGCCCTTGTAGCTAAGAGTAAGCTCTTAATGGGGAAATTATGTTGCTAAAGAAGATTGTGGATTGACTTTCTAATAGAAGATCAAAATCCACTAAGAAGTGATGCTAACATCTAAAGTAAGATGTGCTACATCATAGGAGAGGAGAAACATCTCCTTTACAAGTGAATAATCGTAATATAAGAAATGAGCACACAGTCATCTCCTGAGCAATCATCTAAATGCTTTAAGGAGAAATAGAGGAGGATTTGGAGGGACTTTGGGCTCTTGGAGCGTAGAACCGGGTTCCACCTGTGACAAGGGCAACCGATTCTTTCTCAACTAAGAACTTCCCTCTCGAAAGAAAAGAATTTTAAGGGACTTTGGGCTCTTGGAGTGTAGAACCGGGTTCCACCTGTGACAAGGGCAACCAATTCTACTCAACTAAGAGCTTCCCTCATTTTTTATTATATATTTTTTTTATTTTGAAGAGAGGGGGAAATTGTTGGCTTTGATAACCCAGGCCATATTCGCCACATGAATAAAACTGGGGAGAGAGAAAAATTACAACAACAATTTGTAGGAAATTCACAAAGTGATCATGGATCAACACCAATATATTTGACAAATATAGATCAAGGATGGACCCAGTATCACATTCCATTGAAATTCGAGTTAGTAGTTTTGGTATCCCAGACCACACTTGAAAGTGACAA
>CM028346.1:46694751-47183488 GCA_016618105.1 Dendrobium huoshanense | reverse complement strand
TTTAATATTATTTTACTCTTATAATATTTATATTTAAATTTTATTTCACGCAATTTATTACTTATCACTTTATCTCTTGTGCAATTTTTTATTTTATATGTATATTGATTTATTACTTCATTAATACTGCCGTTGTTAGGTCCCAAGTCATGGATGAGAAAAGTAGAAGGTTGCGTTAAGTAGTCGACAGCCAGCGTAAAATTTGTTGAATAATAATGACATGAATCCTTTAAGAAATTGTGTTAATGCTAGTGCGTTCCCTGGAAGCAAAGCGCTGTATGTCATGAATACAGTGACAAGTGTGCAAGGCCGCTGCACCGGTGCCCGGGTGCAGTGTTAAATAGGCAAGGGTTCCCACATCAAGGATGGATGTGGACAAATAAGCTAGTCCATGAAACTATAAAACATGAAATTAAAATTAGGATAAGAACTTGGAATATATGTTCCCTTACAGAAAAATTAATGGAATAAATAGATATTATGATTCATAGAAAGTTAAATATTTTGTGCATTCAGGAAACTAAATGGGTTGGAGAGAATAAGAAAATTGATAGTTTATGATTTAAACTTTTGTATTCGGGTAGGAGACGTATTAGAAATGGTGTAGATTTTATTATAGATAAGAGTTTGAAGTATAATGTTATAAAAATTAATAGAATTGAAGATAGAATTATAGCTTTAAAGATTATTGTGATGTTAAGATTGTTAATATTATACGTACGTATGCTCCTCAAGTAGGTTTAAATATGAGTTCTAAATTAAAATTTTAGAATGACTTAGAAGAATTAATACAAAAGATATCTCTTGAAAAAAGAGTTTTTATTAGAGAAGATTTAAATGGACATGTTGGTAGAGAGGTAGATGATTTTAAAAGCATTCATGGTGGCTATGGGTTTGGAACGACTAGTGAAGGTGGCAAAATCATATTAGATTTTTGTTTAGCTTATGATTTTTAATTGCTAATATCTTATTTAAGAAAAGGGATGAGCATCTCATCACTTATAAAAATGGATATAGTACAACTCAGATTGACTATTTTCTTATAAGAAAATTAGATCGTTTAGATTGCAAAGATTGTAAAGTTATTCCGAGTGCAAATTTATGTACCCAACATCGATTATTAGTTTTGGACTTTAAGATAAAAGGATAAAAAAAATAAAACGATATTTTAGGATTAGATGGGGGCATTTAAAGAATATTAACAAAAATATTTTTGAGAGTAAAATTTTAGATCTTAAGATTTTGTCTGTGCATGAGAATGCTAATGTTATGTGAAAAAAAGTAGCTAATGATATTAAGAATATTGTAAAAGATGTCCTTGGAGTATCAAAGGAAAAAGCTCATAATAGTAAAAATAGTTGGTGGTGGAATCCAAATGTGTAAGAAAATATTAAAAAATAAGAAGATTTGTTATAAAAATTGGTTTAATTTTAAAAATTCTGATAATTGGTAAACATATAAAGAGTCTCGTAAGGAATCTAAGAAAGCAATATACGATGCAAAGACCTTAGTTTTTAGTGATTTATATAATAGTTTAGATACTAAGGAGGGAGAAAAATATATGTATAAGTTAGCCAAACAAAGAGATAGGAGTAGTAAGGATTAGTTCAGGTGAAGTGTATTAAGGATGAAGATCAAAAAATACTTTTCTTAGAAGATGATATTCAATTAAGGTGGATGAGATATTATGCTAAACTTTTTAATGAAGATTGTGAAAATAAGGTTGACTCTAGTGACCTTAGCATCCTAAATGAAAATAAATATTTCTTTTTTTACTGGCGTATTAGTAAAATCGAAGTTATAGAGGCTTTAAAGAAAATGAAGGGTGGAAATGCTGTTGAATTTGATGATATTCTAATAGAGATGTGGAAATGCTTATGAGATGAAGGAATTTCTTGGCTTACTAAACTTTTTAATACTATTTTGATGACTAAAAAGATGCCATATGAGTGGAGAATGAGTGTGTTAATTCCTATTTTTAAGAATAAAGGTGATGCACAAGATTGTGCGAATTATAGAGTAATTAAGTTAATGTGTCATACTTTAAAACTATAGGAGCGAGTTATAGAGCATAGGTTGCGGCGTTATACTAATGTTTCTCAAAATCAATTTGGATTCATGTCAGATCAGTCGACTATGGAAGCCATACATTTATTAAGAGGTTTGATGGAGAAATATAGAGAAAATAAGATGGATCTACATATGATATTTATTGATTTAGAAAAAACATATGATAAAGTTCCAAGAAAAGTGCTATGGAGAGTTCTTGAAAAGAAAGGAGTTAATAATGCTTATATTCAAATCATTAAAGATATGTATGCATGAACTATTACTTGTGTTCAAACACAAGGTGGTCTGACCAAGTATTTCCCTATTTCGGTTGGGTTACATCAAGGATCAGCCTTAAGCCCATATCTTTTTGCTTTAGTCATGGATGTTCTCACTAGACATTTGCAAGAGGATGTACCTTGGTGTATGCTTTTTGCTGTTGATATTCTTCTTGTTGATAAGACTAGAGAGGGAGTTGAAGGTAAACTTGAATTATGGAGGTCAACTTTAGAGTTTAAAGGTTTTCGCTTGAGTAGATCTAAAACAGAATATATGGAGTGTAATTTTAATAGTAATAGACCTAGTGAGGAGATTGTGACTTTGGACGATCAAATCATTAATAAGAGTACACGTTTTAGATATCTTCGATCTATTGTTCAGAGTGATGGCAAAATAGATGGGGATATTATCAGCATAATTCAAGTTGGATGGTTGAAGTGGAGGAATGCATCGGGCTTGTTGTGTGATAGAAACGTACCCCTCAAACTCAATGGAAAATTCTATAAGATGGTTGTGAGGCCTGCAATTCTTTATGGTGCCGAATGTTGGCCGTTAAAAGAGAAGCATAATACTAAGTTAAGTGTGGCAGAGACGAGGATGCTCAAGTGGATGAGTGGCTTTACCCTTAGAGATATGATATGAAATAAACATATACATGAAAAGGTTGGAGTAGCTCTAGTAGAAGATAAGATTAGAGGGAGTCGCCTTAGATGGTTTGGTCACATAAAACAACGGCCTTCTGATGACCCAATTAGGAGAGTAGAGGTATTAGATTTGACTTATAATAAGAAAAGTAGAGGCAGACCTACAAAGACTTGGTTAGAAAATATTAGGATTGACCTTTCTTTATTAGATTTAAATGAGAATTTGACTTTTAATAGGACACAATGGAGAAAAAAGATTCATGTAGTCGACCCCACGTAGTGGGATAAAGGTTGATGTTGTTGTTGTTGTTGATTTATTACTTCATAATTCAATAAAAAATTAACATGCCATCCTTTAACATATTATTTGAGTATTTAATTAAAAATCACTTTTAACATTTATTTTGATTTAACGTAATTTTTTGATTTTGAGGCTTACGACTCAAAACGCCTTGTGGCTTACGCCTCGTCTCATGAACAAAAAATGCCTAAATACCCAATTGCGCAATTTTAAACATTGATTAGTAGTGTACAAAACAAATATCCAAAATAACATCAGGAATAAATAGATAATTATCCAATAATGTTTATAATCGTCAAAACATAAGGTCGGGCTATCGGATTGTAATAGCAAACATAGTTGATAATTGTTAAACAACAAAATAAAATCATTAAAAAATCTCAATGATGGTCGTGTTGATCATGAATCTCAATCGGAGGGAACCTTATTGTTATAATGCCTTCAAAGTATCATGCAACTTATTTTGGATTAAATTAAAGTAAAATTAAAAAAATATTAAAAAAGTTTACAAAATTCAAATAGATCAATTGAAATTTACCTTGGATAACTTAAAGTAAAATTCATCAATCTTTTGCAACTATTTGTCGGGAGCGATAAATTTTATAATAACCTAAGCTCACAAAAGAGTAAATATCTTGTTGAGCGTATCACTACGATTCATTTTCAAACAATCTCACTAAAAAGGATGTTGTGTGTGTTTTCGAGTTGGTGGTTTTGTTGTCAAATGATATCATAGATAAATAGTTATAATCGGGACCCTCTAATTGAGTGATTTTTGTTGCAAACTAGCACCATTAAATTATGATCATGACTAAATTTTGTAAGTTCCCCTATGGTTAAAAAATCTTTTAGTAATGAATTATACAGTGCATTTAATAGAGCACAAAATCCTTTTTCTAGCTAAGATTAACTTAAATTTGTCTCCATAGACAAACATCTAGCCCAGCTCTACAAGGTTCACTTGGATGAATCAACCTATAGTTGACGACAAGGATCATCCGATCAGGTTAGGTTGACTAACTCCTTTGAGTAAGTAGAAGACCATGACAACTCTGGACAATAGCGATGATATTGGTCAGGTTTGTTATCATTCTCCCCAACATTCATTTTAAGTGTAAGGTGATAAATTTCAAATCATATATCAAATTGCTTGCTGGTGGAAGGCATTGATAGTGCTAGTTGTGTGTGGAGAAGGAGAGGAAGTAGCGGCTTAAGTCTGCTTTCGTCGTTGCCTATCTATGCATGCATCGGCCTAGAGAAGATTTTGTTCAACCACTTAAAACTCATGAAATATGTGTTACTGTGATGTAATGCTTATCTAAAGCATGACCTCCAAGATATTAACTACTACAATTTATGAAGTTACTCTGTCAATAATTCTAACCTATTGCATAAAGAGGGATGATGGAGATAGTGGCAAAGATTGTGACAATGACAAGATCGAGACGTGCAAGAGTATACCACAGAGTTCAAGAGAAAAGCCTTGATGATTGGCATGTCGTTGGAAGTCATCTTGATGCTAACAAAGTATACTATTGGTCTGTATTACAAAATTTTTGCATGGACTACTCTTCCTTGTCAAAGACTTGAGTCCGATATACATGTTTGTCATGGCCATTGAAAGAAAAAACTAAATCCGAATAAAAAAACCTATAATGACAAGAAGGGAGAGGAATCGAAGATTGTAGAGTAGAATTAGAATTGAAAAGGTTCTAAAGTTAAGTATGGAGCAATCTCTTCTAAAATTCTCTATTGTGATCATTGCTATATTTCAGGACATGATTCAATGAAGTGTAGGGAGTTTCTTCTAAAACTCTTCTCGAAGAAGTTCAAGAAGGATTTTAAGGGTAGAAAATTGACAACCACAGTAGACATGGATCAAACAATAGAATCAGTTAGAAGATTGTATTGAAGCCTTTCCTTCATGGCTTTGTTGAAGGGGAAGGAGCCAAGTTTGACTCTTGATCTTAATGAGTGTGAGGAGTGAACCTTGCAAATTAGGTAAAGCAAGAAGTGGTCAACAATGCCATATTCGCTTCACCATCACTTTAAAGTACATCAACGAAGTGATGTGTGAATTGGATCAGTACATCAACGAAGTGATGTGTGAATTGGATCCTCCAATTGTTTACTAGATTATCATTATATGATCGGATCGTATCTACGGGATCGTAGATAGAGATGGTATCTTCTTTTCAAGGGCATATTAATATGTCTCTCTAAGGAGGAGAATGGCTATTTTTCTAATTAGTTTTTTTCTTCTATCATTTTATTTAATTTTCAAACTCAAATCATATCATTGTGATCTAAAAGAAATTTACTTGCAGATCAAGTTGCACCAATCCTCATAGTAATTTCATCATTTATTGCGCTTACAAAAAATGATTCTCAATAGATGACATATAGAAGCAGCACTAAAAGTCAAATTCACCATTGTATTTCACCAACCAAAACTGTCCAATATTTGTTAAATATTATTATGAACTTGTATTTAATTTTGGCTCATTTGCTAATCTTTGCATTTTAAATTGTAATTTCCTTCTCATGCAACTAAAGTCATTGATTAAGAGAACTGTGATGTATCTAATTGATGACCAAATGATCTTAAGAAGTATTGAAATGATACATGGCTATAGTTTAAGGATGTTGAAGAGAATAAATAGTTCCAATCTTTCAGTAGATTATCAATTATCATAACATTAAAATCTAATATTTATTATTCATGCTTGATTTTTGGTAATGTGGAACTCCTTTTACATTAACATCTCATTTTTCAGTCTCTTCAACTTCTAAAGGAAGCCATATTCGACATTGAGTGTGCACCTTGTATCCTTTTATATTATTATCTCAGAGTTGATTATTGGCAAGTTATTCTATTTTCCGATGCTTTTCAATATTTCACCGCCGTTCTCCTTAATTTCTGCAGTGTTTTCACTTGAAATATATGGCCATATTATTGACATGTTTGAGCTCAATAATCTGTAAGTAATATATTTTAATTTGCAAGTTGTGAAGTCATTTCTTCAAGTTGATCAGTGAAGCAAGCTTGTGCTTAATGAAATGAATTTTAGGTTTTAAACTGCTTGATACATGCACCACTTACTAAATTTTGTTACTATTAGTTGACATTTGAATCCAATTATTACAGTGATCTTGTCGTAGCATCACCAGTGGAGAACTACTTCTTATACATTGATGAACTTCCATCTCCAGAAAAGGTTAAAACATTTATTTCCCCCTGTCAAAAGTGGTTTGCATGAATCTTCATAGAAATCTTTCTTGCTGCAGGAAGAAGCTGAGAAGTTGACTCGTCCTTTTCTGGATGCACTTGGTGATGATTATTCAGTTTGCTGTCAAGGTTTCTTTGTCAAACTGAATGCACTTTCTAGAAGCAATTGGTTTTAAAACTGCAATAGTATGAAGCTTTGCATGTTCTTACTACCGGTTTATTGGACATATGACTAGTAAAATAATTTAATGACTAATTTGTTTTTCTGATATTTGAAGTTTTTTGAGTAATCTTGATTGTCTAATGGCCATCATGGCCAGTATGCTAGTATAGCATTTTGCATAAAAGAACATCAGTCTCTTGGTGTTCATGTATGGAAAGCCAGACATCATTTACATAAATATTCTTCCTATGCTTAGAAATTTAGCTTTTTCACTATATTGGATTCAAATTTGTTCATGGGTGAAACTTCCCCCCTATAGCAAGGAAATAGGAGGAAGAGTGAATGAGTATGGATGGAGAGCAGCTGAAAGCCAAATAATCTCCATGAATGATAAAAATGGCATAAAGTCTAAAGTATGCCGCTTGACCCTTTATTTATAGGGTTAAGAGTGCTACATGAAATGCTACACCTTGACAAATAGAGAAATAATATATTATTAAACTATGACAGACTGATATAAACATGAAGACTAAATTGAAAGCTATATATATATATATATATATATATATATATATATATATATATATATATATATATATATATATATATATATATATATATATATATATATATATATATATATATATATATATATATATATGGTCATCTATCTTAGACGTGGGTTTGGATGTCTCTCAAAGGCAATTGCCTTGAACGAGTTTTCTAGGATGAAGGTTTTGAGCAAGTTTGTGAAGGTAAATGCATTGGACATGTTGTTGATGGAGCGAGCGACGAGTATTCTAGGCGGAGGTGGCTTTGAGTTGAGGATGAACATAGTTGATGGAGTCATGATCATAGGCTCTATAGGTGTGTGCCTTGTATAGCTTGAACGACGATATCGGTGGAAGATGAATGGCTTTGGCCCAGAAGAACCATTAAAAGAGTCGAATTCTCATAAAGTTAGTGCTTCTTCGACTAAAGGCTGTTGAGACAAGTGATTTGGCTGAACTTGCTCATAATATGTACATCCTTGATAGAGCTCCACAGGGGCGAGCTTCATTGGGGTGAATATCTATTTGTCCTTGAGTTTGCTCTGGCAAGTGTTCTTTAGGGCAATACTTATTTTGGGCAAGCGTGCCTCTTGACCAGGCTCATCGGGGTTGAACCTATATCATACCTGTGAGTTAACTATACACGTTAGGTTTGTAAACGTTGTTGCTTGGATGTCGGATAAGAACTTCCTTGTTTTGTTGCCTTATTCCTGAACATTCAAATGTACTGAATGCTGAATTAATTACTCTACAAGTTTTTTTTCATCTACTTGTGAAGTCGCTGATATTTTCACAATTAATTATTATTATTATTTTTTAAATTTTTTCACAATTATGAATCTATATGGTGGCTACGTATGTATACGGAATCTTTTTATATGAGGTGGCATCTTTGCTAGTGCTATCATGCTTCTGAGAGTTCCTTTATGTCTTCAAACACGCTGATTGGATGATGACTTCCATCTGATTGCTAAGATCCCCAATGCATTAGCTTTAAACACAGCAGATGAAACTTATTTATTTGCTGAGATAAACTCAAGGATTAAAAAAAATTCTTTTTTTGGAAATTGACTTTTTAGTTCTTGTATCTATATTCGCTTTTAAATGCTATTCTAATTGTTTCCACCTTCATTTTTAACAGGCACTGCATTCTACCCTATACAGAGTTGCATTAATCATTCATGTTGTCCAAATGCTAAAGCATTCAAGCGAGAGGAGGTAACTACCTGCGTTCTAAACTATTTGATTTTCATCTTTTATTATCCCATTTTTGTCTCATGCAAGACCTTTGACCATTATATTGCATGAATCCCAGAGATGGAAGTCATCAATCATCAAGTTTTGCGTATCATGCAAGATTAGGAAGACTAAAATAGAAGTGCGGAAAATTAGAAAGCATAAATTAAAGGTCGATTAAATTACAGGAATAGTTAGGATGATATCTATTGAAAACAAGATAGTTAAAATTGGATGTAGGTGATTTGGAGATGTACAACAAAGGATAGAAAATACATCTTTAATTTCATAAATAAAATTAGCATAAAATTTTAAGAAAGGAAAAAATAGAGTAGATGTAACATAACATGAATGGAAGTTTTTTCAAAATGATTTGTAAAGGATAGGATTAATATCTCAAGTAATTCTTAGTGGGAATTATAAAAAATGGGGTTCATGAAGTCATTTCCAAATTGTTGGGATGAGGCTAATCCATGATGATAGCTTCGTCCTATATGCCGCTTTAGCACGTAGTGGGACAAAGGTTTGATAATGGTGTTTTTTTATTGGTCCTTAAGATTACCATGTAGGCAACAAAACTTTTGTTGTACGATCCTTTTGAGCATGAATATATTTTCTAGCAACATACCTTCTCGAGTATGATTAAGAAAGGTTGGCATCCACTTTTAAGCAATGTAAACTTGAACTAGCCTCTAAATTGGTTGGGCTATTAGGTCATTGTTTAACTTGTCTAAACGGTCCACATAATTGATGAATGCTAACTTCATAATTATATCCAATATGTAAAAAATAAAAAAATTTACCTAAAAGTAGCCACCCAAAAAAGGAAAAATCTAATTAATGGAATAAAATTTATGGACAAATTTACCAAGTTATCAATTTTATTTATAAAAAGATAACACGCACATAAATAATCTCTTTTTGGAGCAACCCCAGGCATAATTAGCAACTTAAAGAAATAATATTAAGCATGTTAAAGAATAAAATTTCTTATGATATTAGTTGAGTGGCACCAATGTGCCTCAAGCAATAGTGACTGGAGCAAAGCTTGAGAGAAAATAATGGCGAGGGAATGTAGAATCATATTGCAAGAGGGAGATGATTGACTGAAGTGTAGAGGCTGAGAATGACGAAGGCTACGAAGGCAGAGGCGAAGCCTTGATAGTTGACAACTACAAGTATAATTAGCTAGTTAAAGAAATAACATTAAGCACGTGAAAGAATAAAATTTCTTATGATCTCAGCTGAGTTGCTGCAATGTGCCTCAAGCAATTGTGGTTGGAGCAAAGCTTGAGAGAGAATGATGGTCGGGGAATGCAGAATCATAGGGCAAGAGGGAGAAGATTGACTGTGTTGAGGCTGAGAGTGATGAAGGAAAACGCGGAGCCTTGATAGTTGACAAACATGAGGGATTGTAGAGACTACAGGAGCATGCATGAGGATTGTGATGCAGACCGCCGCCGACCGGCAGAGGAGGAGACGTGCGGGCCGCCGCCGACCGGCAGAGGAAGAGCCGGCGACCCCGGAGCACGCGGCATCGGCCGGGAAGGAGACCGCGCGGGCCGATCCGCCGAAGGCGACGCGGGCGCGGGGCTTGACGCGGAGTGGAGCGTGGGGGTCGGCTTGAGCGGAACTGGTCCATTTCTGGACTGGTTTGGCTCGGGTCAGGCCTGAGCTGGGCGGTTCAGCTTGGGCAGCCCACTAGTGGGTTTGGTTTGGTCTTTTGCTTGCTATAAGTAGGGATTAAGGGGGGATTTCTAGGGTTATGCAAGAATTGAGTTTTCTCTTAGCCACCTTAGTTCCTTTCTTTAAGTTTTCTAGGGTTTGTAGTGGGAGACCTTGTCCTTCTCGAAGTGGACAAATTGTATCTTGTTTCTTTTGGATTTCTAATGCAAAGGTTCTTGTTCTTCCTCTCATCCCTCTTGTGTTTATTTTTCTTGGATTTGGTGGAGAAATCTTTTCTTTGAAGGAGCATTAGGGCAAACCCAAACTTAAGAACCCTAGGGCATATCAAGTTGGTATCAGAGCTCTCGATCCTAGACGGCATGGCATCAAAGAAGGTAGAAGTTTTGGAGGGGGAGATGAGCCAATTGAAGGAGGAAGTGGGAGAGAAGCTTTCGTCGTTGGAAGGAAAATTCTCATCCCTAGAGGAGAGATTTGGGGGAATGGAAGAGATGATCCGTAAATTGGTAGACGCCCAAGTTGCTCAATCAAATTTGAAGGAAAAGGGGAAATCGCCGATGTCAAACCCTAACCCTAATTTCTTAATTAGGGAAGATGGAGCAAGCCAACCGGGGGAAGCCATGCAAACACCACCTCACATCTCGCGCCAAGAGCCTTGGTCAAGGGAAGGGTGGGAGGCATCCGGCGTGGGTGGTGCACCGTGGGAGGGGGCCGCCGGCCAAGGGGGAGGAGCCGTACGTGACCCTCACGGTCCGTATGAAGGGTGGCCGATGAGGCCGGGAGGAGTGCAAGAGATGAGTCGCACCAACTGGGAGCCATAAGGAGGGTGGCCGAGAGGTGCAGGAGGACCGCCAGAGTTGGGCTGAGCCACAGGAGAGGTCGGGGGTGGTTGGCCGAGACAACCGGGAGGCACACACGAGGGGGGCCGAGCCCCTTGGGAGCCACCAAGAAGGGGGGTGCAGACCCCGTATCCAGGGGAGTGGAGGGGAAGACCTCAGTGGGAGGGATTTCAGCATGGGCCATGGGAGGATGGGAGGAATCCTCCTCGGACAGATACACGGATGAGGAAGTTGAAGGTCCCCGTATTCGAAGGGGAAGATGCGTACGGATGGGTCTACCGGGTGGAGCGATATTTCGCCGTTAACGGCGTCACAGAGGAGGAAAAGCTGATGGCTGTCCCGATTTGCTTGGAGGGGAAAGCATTGGCTTGGTTCCAATGGATTGAGGGGCGACAACCTATACGGAGTTGGGAAGAGTTCAAGGACCTATTACTGCACAGGTTCAGAGTGTCCAGTGAGGGCACCCATTATGAACAGTTCATGTCTCTTGTTCAGGAAGGCACAGTGGCAGAGTACCGGGAGCGCTTTGAGCTTCTATCCGGGCAATTGAGGGGAATGCCTGATGACGCCATGGAGGGGAATTTCATGAAAGGGTTGAAACCCTACATCAGAGCCGCCATCAGGGTGGTCAACCCACGAGGGATAGTGGGAATTATGGAGACAGCTCAGCTTGTTGAGGACAAGCAGAAGGCGGATCAGACACGGAAATCAGGGGGGTCTCACCCCACATATCGCTCACCACTCGTGCTCGAAGGACTTAAGGTGACTGCCACTACTCACCCCGAGGAGGTAAAACAAGAGAAAGCCACCACTGTGGTGAACCAAGGAGGGTTCAAGAGACTGACTGACTCCGAATTGAAGGAGAAGAGGATTAAGGGCCTCTGCTGCTGTTGCGACGAGAAATTTGCACCTGGGCATAGGTATAAGGAGAAGACCCTGCACGTGATAGTGGTGGGAGATTCAGATGAGGACACAAATGAAGGGGCAACAAGGGAAATGTTAGTTGAGGTAGAGCATCCTCACCTAGATATGATAGAAGTGAGTCTGAATTCGATGGAAGGTTTACCATTCCACCCCACCATGAAGATGGAGGGTGAAATTGAAGGGTGCAAGGTGAGAGTTTTGTTTGACAGTGGAGCTACTCACAACTCCTTGGCCTATCGAGTGGCGGAACAGTTGAGTCTAAAGGTGATAACAAGCAAAGAGGTAGAGGTGACCATATGCACATGACAGAAGGCCCATATTTATGGGAAATGCAAGGGAGTCACTGTTATCTTGCAAGGGGAGGTAATTACTCAAGATTTTTTGCTGATTGATCTGGAAAACGCCGACGTCATCTTGGGTATGCAGTGGCTTCAGGCTTTAGGAGACATGGAGGTCAATTGGGAGAAGTTGCTGGTTAAATACAAGAGTAATGGTCGGAGGGTGGCACTACAGGGTGACCCTAGCCTTTGTGGGTTTCCGACCACCAAGGAATCTACATTCTTTAACCTTGAGGACAAGGTTAATTTTAAAGGAGGGAGTATTGATGCGGACCGCCGCCGACCGGCAGAGGAGGAGACGTGCGGGCCGCCGCCGACCGGCAGAGGAAGAGCCGGCGACCCCGGAGCACGCGGCATCGACCGGGAAGGAGACCGCGCGGGCCGATCCGCCGAAGGCGACGCGGGCGCGGGGCTTGACGCGGAGCGGAGCGGGCGGAGCGGGGGGGGTCGGCTTGAGTGGAACCGGTCCATTTCTGGACAGGTTTGGCTCGGTTCAGGCCTGAGCTGGGCGATTCAGCTTGGGCAGCCCACTAGTGGGTTTGGTTTGGTCTTTTGCTTGCTATAAGTAGGGATTAAGGGGGGATTTCTAGGGTTATGAAAGAATTGAGTTTTCTCTTAGCCACCTTAGTTCCTTTCTCTAAGTTTTCTAGGGTTTGTAGTGGGAGACCTTGTCCTTCTCGAAGTGGACAAATTGTATCTTGTTTCTTTTGGATTTCTAATGCAAAGGTTCTTGTTCTTCCTCTCATCCCTCTTGTGTTTATTTTTCTTGGATTTGGTGGAGAAATATTTTCTTTGAAGGAGCATTAGGACAAACCCAAACTTGGGAACCCTAGGGCGTATCAGATTGTTCACGTTTATTCTAATAAAGTTGAGGTGGTTGAGAGGTCCAAGTGTTGTGCCCTTACTGATTTAGATGTTAATGGAAATGATAGACATGTCCAACTAATTTGTTGTGGTTCACCGGGTCAAATTATTTTATAATGACTTAGGTGCTGATTAAGGCTTCGTTTGGGACAATTTTTTTACTGCTTCTTGAAGCAGCTTCTTAACACAAAATTTAAAATTTTTGTGCTTAAAAACTGCTTTAAGAAGTAGTAAAAAATCTGTCCCAAACAAAGCCTAAGAGTTACAATCAAACTAAACCTGCCCAAAGATTTATCGTTAAAGTAGGCCAACTGGACGGTCTGATTCAAATTTTAAAACATATGATTCACCCTAATGGACGCCCTTCGACTTCTAGAAAATAAAATGGTTCTATGATTAGCCCATTAATTTGATTGAATGTTAGAAACTTAGAATCATTTGTTATGTTAAATGATTCACCTTTGTATTATTTTTCATGCTTCATGCAAAATCTTAAAATTATACTTTTTTTTTTCATGTGAAAAAAACTTGGTTGCTAAAATTATGCTTGATGCATGTATTTATTTGCTCTGTTGAAGACACATATTTGAACCTTTGACTTGTACATCATTTAGTTTTTTGCTGCATGTCTTTTGGTTAATTTTGTATTTGTGCTACAAATGACTAGATACAGTCCTAAATATCTTAAATATATTCATGCTGGATCTAGAGAGACTTTTATTTGAAAATTTGCCCATTTTGAGAACCGAAACTGGAGAATGTACATCTAAGGCTGATTTTGCATCTATTTGCAATGTTCCCAAGTCAAATAGATTTTTTGTTGATTGAGGGTTTTTGTTCCAGTACTTTGATAGGAAATACTTGAGTTCGCAAGTAATTCAAGAGGAAATACTTGAGTTTGCAAGCAACCCTAGCAAAAACTGGTCCAAAACAGCAAGAAAAACAAGAAAACTGGACAAATCAATCTAGAAACGATAGATTACGATAGTGGAATCAAAGCAAAACAAAACTCAAAGCAAGATACAATTGATCCTTAATTTGAGAGGAGGATCGTCTCTCCCAAATCTCTAGACAAGAGAGTCTAGAGCCCAAGTCGCGGAGAAACCCTAATTCCAATAAATCAAAACATAATCCCTCCTTAATCCTCTCATGCTCTTTGATACAAAAGCCTTCCCAATATAATTTCTCTCCCAAACCCTAGCCGCCTCCTTTTCAATTTGAATTCCATTGGACAAGTGGGGCCCACCCTTTGGGCGGCCAAAACCAAGGGAGGCGGACTGCTTCCGCCTCCTGTAGAAAAGCTGAGCCGGCCCAGCCGGCCCAGCCGGCCGGGCCGATTCAAGGTGAACTGGCCTAACATACTTCTTTCATCTGCTTTAGTTAGATCTTCTTTAATTCAATGTGCTGAACTTGAGTGCTGTATTCTATGGTTCTTACTTGATGTTTGATATCATTTAAAACTGCAGGACATAGATGGACATACTGTAATAATTGCAGTCAGCCCAATCTCAATAGGGGAGGAGGTATTGTTTGCCATCATTTTATTTGAATATTAGCTACAAATATCTCACCTCGATTAAGTGGTTGTTGATTAACTTGTCTTAGAAAAATAGCATTATTTTTGTTCAGATTACTATTTCGTATATTGATGAGGACCTTCCATATGAGGAGAGACAAGCTCTACTGGCTGATTATGGCTTCAAATGCAGCTGCCGTAAGTGCAGAAAGGAGCAATCATCTCGATAGCAGTACAACAATAACCTCACTTTTTTAGCTGTTTTATTTATAATTTTTGCCACTGCCTGCTATTCATTTATGCGCACGTATTTTTAGGTAACTTCAACTTCTATATTTTTTCAACTCTCTATGTTTTTTTATTTATAAAATCCAGAGAGTCTGATGAAAACTCTTTTGTCGGACTCATTATATATATATATGCGAATAAAACATACTTGTCATTGAGGGCTTTGATCCCCAACTATTTTTTTGGGACATTTAAGTCATTTAAGACAAACTAACGCACACAACACATACACAAAGACTCGAACTCAAGACCTTTTAGTTGAAAGCCCAAGCTCTAAACCAACAGACCAAGATGAGGTGTGTAAAAGCAGACTTCAATATAATTATTCGTATGAATTTGTTGTTTGACATTTATTTATTCAAAGTCGAATGAATTTGACACCAAATCATTTCACTCTTAAGTTTCGTTTGGGATGGCTTTTTTATTGCTTCTTAAAATAACTTTCTAGTGCATACATTTTAATTTTTATTATAAAAAATTGCTTTAAGAAGCAGTAAGAAAGCCATCACAAATGAAGCCTTTAGTCTAGATTATTACCCTGCTAAAATGTGTAGAGATCATTATTAAATTCAAAAACTATTGAGTCTGACAAAAGAATTACTATAACAAACAGTTGTTTTCATATAGTTCAACAAACTTATACATAATTTTGCTGTCCTCCAAATCCAGAATGGTTTGCGAAGTTTGGATGGGTTTTGCTTGCCAGCATTTCCTTCTCCAAATGAGAGAGGTAACTCTCAAACTCATGTGAGCTTACATTCACTTTGAAATCCAGTAAACAGAGCAGCTCTATCTCCAGATTATTTAGCTCAGCATTGCTCACGCCTCCCACCTTTGCATAGAATGCATTGCTTTGTGCCCTGCAACATGACACAAACCAGCATATTTTATATGGAAAAACAAACCCTAAATAGTCTGAAATGAAAAACAAATTGGTACATACACTAATGTGTGATTGTGTAAGGTTTTATTTCGAATGGTTTTCTTACTGTTTTTAAAAGCAGCTTTTTAGAAAAAAATAAAAAAATTTATATTAAAAAATTTCTTTAAAAATAATAAGAAAGCTGACCCAAATGAAACCTAAAATTTCATTTGGGATGACTTTCTTACTGCTTCTTAAAATAATTTTTAAGCATAAAATTTAAATTTTTTTGCATTAGAAAGCTACTTTAAGAAGCAATTAGAAAGCCGTCCAAAACATGCCTTAGGCTTCATTTGGGATGGCTTTCTTATTTCTTCTTAAAGTAGCTTTTTAGTACAAAATTTTCTATTTTTTTACTAAAAAGTTGCTTTAAAAATCATAAGAAAGCCGTCCCAAACAAAGCCTTTAAGTAAACATAAGTTGGAAAGAAATTGCTGCATAACTTTTGGTGAAGCAGCTTTCCATTTAAACCCCGAGTCAACGGCAGATGACAAATATGCAGTATCAAGTGCAGTTATTAATATCAATCTTGCAATTTATTTTAAATAGTTGGAATATTAATTATGTTAGCATTAAAAGAAAGTCTAAGGTGTAATTACCATAATATTTGGATAGGCATGGATTGATCTGAATCATTTGGAATATCACCTGTATGCTGTACATAAGAAAAGGAGCATGCATAGGTAGGAATTTTCATTTCTGTAGCAGTTAAAATAAATGGTTTTTTTTTTAAAGTTTTAGTGTAAAAATATAAATTGGATAAGATTTGTTCTTAGAAATTTGAGAATAACTTTTAAATTTTTTATGAATTAAATTAGTTAACTATCATGTATAAACTCTTAACTTTTAATGATTAAGACCAGAAGAAGGATCAACAAGATATTTTAATTGTCTAAATTATTATAATATGATTATTACACATTTAATGATCAATTAATGAAGAGAGGCATGCTTATCTCCAAAGATACAGGAAAGACAAAAAAAGATGAGAATGTGGGATATCTTATACATATTTTCCTTTGAGAATCATTGCTCTTCATTTGTTTAGATTTTGATAGTATATTTTTCATATTTAAGATCAAAGTTGCTCAATTATTTTAAACATTATCAGAACTTATTTATACGTATGATTTCAATAAATTGATTAGGGGTAAGTTAAGCTGACTAGTAAGCTGGCTCGAGCTTGACTCGATAAATGACTCATGAGCCGAGCTCAATGAGCTAATGAGTTAAGCTTGGGACTATCCTGACTCGACTCGTTAGCTCAAAAGATGACATGCATGTTAAAAAAAATATTAATTTAAAATGTACTTATTATTAACATTCAAGATTTTAAGTATGAAGTAGCTAAAAAATGTTAAAAAATTTATATCTCACTTTCTTATATTTAATGATCATTTAATATTTTTCTTCTAATTTCTCTTTTTATCGTTTTATTAAAAAATTGCTTGTATCACAATCATTTCTCTCTTTTATAATAAAAGAACACTCAAACTCGTAGAATAAAGATTGAGCTTAAGTTCGAATTCAATTAATTAATCAAATTCAAGCTCAAGTCATGATAATAGATAATTATGTTTTTTAATTGATCACCATGAGAAGAGATAATGGTGATCAAGTCATTAATAAGAGAACTCATTTTAGATATCTTGAGTTTATTGTTCAAAATAATGGTGAAATAGACATGGATATTATTACTAGAATTAAAGTTGGATGATTGTAGTGGAGGAATGTATCGAGCTTGTTGTGTGATAGAGAAGTCTCTCAGAAATTTAAGGGAAAAGTCTCTCAGAAATTTAAGGGAAAAGTCTCTCAGAAATTTAAGGGAAAATTCTATAAGATGGTAGTGAAACCTGTAATGCTTTATGATGTAGAATGTTGGCCATTAAAAGAGAAGCATAATGTTAAGTTAAGTGTTGCAAAGATGAGGATGCTCATGTGGATGAGTGGCTTTACTCTTAAAGATATGACTCGAAATGAGCATATACGGGAAAAGGTTGGAGTAGCTCAAGTGGAAGATAAGATTAGAGAGAGTCTCCTTAGATGGTTTGATCACATCAAAAGACAGCCTTTTGATGACCTGATTAGGAAAATAGATGGATTAGATTAGATTTGACTTATGTTAAAAAAGATAAAAGTATACCTAAAAAGACTTGGCTATAAAATATTAGAAATGACAATCCTTTTTTAAATTTAGATGAGAATTTAATTCTTAACATGACACAATGGAGAAAAATGATTCATGTATATGACCACCACATAGTGGGATAAAGGCTTCATGCCATTGTTGTATCACGAGAATAGATAATCATGTTCCAAATCATAGAGAGCTTCAAATCATTAAAATACATAAATAATTAAAAATAATAAAAAATATGTAGAGTTTGGAGAGAGTAGGATAAGTTCTTATTTAAAGCACACCTCTTTACTTCTGTCGCAAGAACATTCAAGAGGCAAATCAGACAACCCTTTAAACAACATGAAGGATTTGAAATCCATATTTTATTATGAATTCTAATGTTAATGTTATCAATAAAAAATATGATTTCTCAATTTACATATTCATATATCTATCCCCAAATTTTTTTCATTTTTAATAAGGATAACGTTACTCGAGCTAGCTTCCTACGCCATTGAATACAACGAAGTGACCGAGCAAGAAGGAGAAACTTACATAACATCGAAGAACTTGGAAGCTACCATGACGCTGGTGAGCATCAGCCGATGGACATTAAGCGAACCGACGAGCAATTCTGGCCGGCGGTGGACCGCCCGGTCGACGTAGACGAACGCAACCACAAAGCAAGCCGGGCTACAAAGGGCGTAGCTATGGATTCTCTCCATATACTTCTCTATACTTATCGCCGGCCGCCGAAGGCCTCTGAACGCGGCCACTCCCCTTCCTTTTCCGCCGCCCTCCTCTGCCATCGTCGCCGCTGCAACGAGATCGTTCCGCGCCACCAGCTTTTCAAGCGCGTTTGCCACCGCACCCACCGCCTGCTGTGCGTTCAGTTCCTCCGCGGCGGCCTCCAGCTCTCCGACTCCCGGCATTTACCTGGACTGCGCTTTTGTTGATTCTGTACGCCGGCGGTCGCGCCTTAGTTAACAGTTATATATAGAGATATAGACTATTTTAGATAAGGATAGGAATAAAACTGACGATAGATAAGCTGACTCGTGTCAGCTGTGAGCCGGCTTGATTAGTTAGGCTTCGTTTGCGATGGTTTTTTTTTTCTTCTTAAAGCTATTTTCTAGTATAAAATTTTAACTTTTATATTAGAAATGTGCTTTAAGAAACAATAAAAAGCTGTTCCAAATGAAGCCTTAGGCTTAGTTCGGGACGGCTTTTTTATTACTTTCTAAAACAGAGTTTTAGTACAAAAATAAAAAAATTTGTACTAAAATTCTGTTTTAGAAAATAATAAAAAAGCCGTCCCAAACGAAGCCTTAATCTTAGCTTGACTCAAGAGCCGACTTATTTAAAAATATTATCATAAAATATATTTAAAATATATCAAAATTATAGATTCAAATATAGAACTATTAAAAATATTTAAACTTTTATATAATTTTTTTATGATAAGTGATTATTAATTCTTTATCTTATAATATCTTATTTCTTATAATTATATTATAATAATTTTTTTAATTATAATAATTTTTTCTCTTTCATTTTAAATGAATTTGTGTGTGAGGAGGCTCTAACTCATAGTTAAGCTCGAACTCCATTAATTAGTTGAGCTCAAGTTTAAGCTATGGGTGATCAGGGTCCGGCTCAACTTGCTTGTATCTCTAGTGAGAAATTCAAATTTTGATTAGGCTATTTGATTAGATTTTAATTAGGCTGATTATTAATAAATTTGAATTTTTTAAAAGTATCTTAAAATTATTAATAATCAATTAGTTATTTTAAATAAATTTAGCAATTTAAAATTTATCCCCAATAATCATAAAAAATGTTATCATTTTTTGTTCAAATTTATTTGATATTAATGTTAATATAACTTAATAATTAGTTTATTGTTTTACAATCTTATTTAAATATTGAATTAAAATTAAAATGAGGAAGTATGAAATAAATAATTAAAAGAAAAAAATAATTAAAATAGATGTATCTGATTAAATATATATATTTTTTAATTTTGATAACTTATTTGATGTTTTTTACGCAAAAATAAAAATTTATAAAAATGTTAGTCTTCGAAGAGAAAGTAAAGTACACAACTCCCCTTGGCCTATTGGTTGAGAGCTTAAGCTTCCAACTAAGAGGTTCAAGGTTCGATTCCATGTATATGCGTTGTGTGTGTGAGTTTGCCTTAAATGGCCTAAATGTCCAAAAAAAAAAAAAAAAAAAAAAAAAAAAAAAAAAAAGTAAAGCATGAAATTTGGAGGGGTGACATGATACGCCCTAATTCGTCGGTTCAGCGTCGCTCCTTTCCCCGCCTCTCATCCGCTCCTCCCTCGCGACCTCGAGCACAGACGCAAGCGGCTCCACTTCCACGAGCGCAGACCCGACGGACTTCTGGCTCTTCTCCGTCGACCTCGACCTCGTCTACAAGTTGATCCAGGTATTGAATTTTCTTGATTTTGGTTGATTATCAGTCGACCTCATCTACTGAAGCAGATTTTTCTTTTTGTCTTCTAAGAGATATGTTTTATTGTCCTCTAACATTCCGAATTGTATTTTGCTTGCTCGGTTACGGTTGGAAAATTTTTATGGTTAATAATAAGATACTACTATTCTTGTTTAAGTGATCTTGGTTTAAATTCCTGATTATTTTCTCTACTGTAATTTTACCTGTTAAAATATTATTGCAGTCAACTTCAAGGCATTCGTTTTTAGCTTTTGAATATTTCTTTTACTCGACAGTGTTTTTGCTGGTAGTTTTTTATTAGGATATATTTGTATATCCTTGTTCGGTTAAATCTGATTTATGTTTCTAAATAATTGCTTCCAGATTTAACACCCCCAATCGATTAGATGCATGAAATGAGATTGAAGGTATACAGAACTTTTTGAACTGTGCTCATTTGTTTGAATTCTTTGATGATATTTCCGTCTTGGATGTCTGCTTGATCTTCAGTATGTATAAATACTATTGCAAGCCATATAACAGCAATATTCAGGGAAAATTTGTCAAAACAAATTTAGGCCCCCGTTGAAATTTTTTTTTTGGCTCCGCCACTACTCATAGCCATTCAATGAAGTGTTTTGAATTTTGTTTACATTTACAAAAAATTATTAATTAAACCTTAATCTCTGCATCTTTGGAACCTAAACCTTAATCTCTACATCTTTGGAAGCTAAACTAGAGAAAAAGATGTGAGAGCTTAGAGGTTTTGATGGATCTTGAATCTCTATCAAACCATCATGAGGTCACATCATATAATTTACTGTTTTCAAATAGGGAGCGGATTTGCTTGATGTTTTTAAGCAATTACTGGCTAGTAGCAATGTCGGGCATCTTAGAAAATCTTGCTTAGTTGATATATGGGATTGACAATGTTGGTGAATTGTATTGGTGAAGATGTCAGGCTTAGAATTATTTGATCTTAACAATGAGTTCATAACAGCAATGGAGACTCCTATTGGAAAATTGTTTTGATTCGATTTATTAATGCTCTGAATAATCAAAACAATTAGACTTGACCTGATTAAATTTAAAATACACAGTTTCATCTAATTCCCTAACATCAAATATTTTGCCAGATCGAACAATCCCTAACTCTAATTTGCATTCAACCCTAAATATTACAATACATATAATTTTTATCAAAATAAATATTTTATAAATTTCTAAAATACATATATTTTAAAAGCATCAAACAAAACAATCTCTTAACCCCAACCCTACTTTTTATTGCTGGTAATTGCATTGGTAACAAATGGTTAATAATAGATGGTTAGGGTTTGTAAAAATGTTAGTCTACGAAGTCAAACAATGGAACAAATGAATTTGTACTTTTTAGGGCCTTTTAATCATCCTCTGACTTCATATTCATCCATAAAAAGTGATAAAATCATAATCAGAAACCTAATGAAGTATTCGTAATTAGATAAAAGTATCCGTTATATTTTTATTCAGATGTTAGAAATATTTGTCATGGCTCTAATAATAATACTAGCATGAACCTTCAAACAAGAAAATTGTTCGAATATCTCTATTTTAGGGTCTGTTTGGTTGGAGGAAAAGTGAATGTAGAGTATTGTGAATGCTTTTCTTTTTCACGTTTTGGTGTTTGGATGGACACTTGAGTAAAGTGGAGTAAAATTCTAATGTATTTGGAATTCTCCACTTCAGTTTATTTTGCTGGTAAAATAAATGCGCATAAATCAATAAAAAAGGAATTCAGCAGGTGAGAGATAGAGATAGAGAGAGAGAGAGTAGCCCACAAGAATACTTTGTTTCTTCCTCCTACTTCGTGTGAAGTAGAGTTTTGTACTAGCATTTGCTTTTCATCTTCTTTATATCTCTGTTGTCATTCGACCTCATTTCTTGGTGTGAGGAGTCGCTTCTTTGGCTCCATCGTTGTTGTTTGACTTCGCACGCTAGAAGATCCGCACGATTTGAGTCGATTTCGCTTCTTCCACTCCTTCGTCTTTCATTTGCTCTGTTGGACACTCCAAGGTCCGAAGCCCAGACCCTCTCGTCTTTTTGTTCCGCACAAGAAGGGCCAAATCCCCATCTCCCTCAGCCGCAGGCAATGGCCTGAGCATCCAACGATTCCCGACATTTGCCCATCTCTTCTTCGATTCAAACATCAACCACTGCTTAGCATCAACATCTGCTTGTTCCCTCTTCATCCCGAGCGACCATGAGTACATGCCATTTCAATTCAATTGATTTTACTTTACTTTGCGTACATCCAACCAAACAGAAAAAATAGTTCCCATTTATTCACTTTACATCCAACCAAACAACCTCATAAGCGCTATCTTTGTCTTCAACATATAATTTCTATTTAGGTCGCATCTATAATAAAGTTTCCCCATATATCCTTGCAATGATTGAAGGTTATTGTTCATGTATTTTTTATTAAATGTAAGTTTGAATGCAATCATCTATATATTCAGTAAGTTATAATATAAAGGATATGAAAGAAGAATCTCAAGTTAAAAAACAAATAAGATTTGAACTATATATTCAGTATTGGATCCTTGTTCGAACCTTCTTTTATTTTGTTCAAACCTTATTTGCACACTGAGCCCTATTAGCCTTGAATAAAGCTCTAATCATTTTTGAATCTTGCCAGAATAAGATTTGAATATCATAGAATCATGTTCAAATCATATTTAAACTCTGTTAAAGAAAAATGATGTGATTTATTGTATGATAGTCATGGATAATAATTTTTACATGATTTTAGAATTCTCAAACTTCACATGAGAAGTTTTTTGAATTTTTATTTATGAATAACATAGGGAGTAGTTTTCAAGATATGCAAAGTTTGGATATTCTAGGAGATAGTAACATAACATGATTTCACTATCCTTATTGGAATTAAAATATAACATAGGATTGCTTTGATATTGACTAGATGACTTGATCTTAAGTGCTTCTTTTATGAAGAGTCAACTTTGGGGAGATAAAACCTCAAACATATCTCAACTATCAATCATCTTCTCCAATTCTAATTCCTAAAGTTTACAAAAATTAGAAACAAATTTGAACTGCAATCTATATCAAGGATGTGAATTTTTTGATAGACAACGTGTTACAATCAAGAATTGGTATTAGCAAGATTGAATTGAGAGTTAATTTATTTGAGAGGCTAACAAACCCAATTCCAACAATTTTGGATAATGAACTATCATCAATTATAATAATAAGTCCTTTATTGTATGATTTATAATTTTCTAGGATTTAGATATCATGTATCATATGATTGAGACTAGAATACAATCTACACTCCCTTGGTTATCATCTTTTACATTTAAGGCGTTTATGAGAAGATCTATTTAAGCGAATGAACTTGTTCCAATTATGGTGGAGATAGGGAGAGTTTTTATTTTTGGTGATTGAATGAATATGTTCTAGAGTAGGTTCATTTGTTCTTTGCTGAATAGATACAAATCAGTTGTTGGTGGCCTGTTATCACATGAGATTATTTATCAAAAGTAGCTTTTTTTTGTTAATATTTATTTTCTTAGTATTAGTTCTTTTTCTAGACACTTAATAAATGTAGTTGATCCCTTCTTTTCAATTGTTTTGATGTTTTAGTTTTCCTTGATAATAATTTGTTAGTATTTTCGTTACCTCAATAAATTTTTGTTTCATATAATTTATGATTATAGATTTGTGCATTCAGACAACTTCATTAGGTTTCTGATTATGATTTTATCACTTTTTATGGATGAATATGAAGTCGGAGGATGATTAAAAGGTCCTAAAGAGTTTCAGTTTCAGAAACATCACATTATCGTAGTTAAATTGTTCTTTCCTCATCGTGTAAAAAATTTGGGTGAAGTGCCTTGGACAGTGGTGATATTATGATCTTTTGTTCTCTGATTTCAAAGGGAGTTTATTGGTTTTGGAATATGTATTTCTTCAGACTAGCATTATTACCTAATTTTGATGTTCGGATTGGCATCTTCCAGGAATTTAGATATTACAGTAGCTTGCTTTGTATATTTTATATTTTAAATGGATAGATCCCTGTAAAAAATCTCTTCCCACCCTAGAATACCAAAAAAAGAATAAAAATCCAATTTTATCAGTTGCTGATTACGAGTGCTTGTCATTTTTTCAGGTTGCTAACAATCAGAATCAGAAGTTTGATTGTTACACTGCTTATTAGGATTTGAACTGCAGTTCCTGCTAATGGATAGACAACCTCATGACTATGCTGCTGCAATGGCTTTTGCTCAGCAGCAGCAAGCCAATATCCAACAGCAACAGCAGTATGCTTTTCATCCACAACCCCTGCAGCATCCTCAACAAATGCATGGATCACCTTTCATGCCTCCTCACCCTTCTATTCAACAATACCCTTACCATCACCGCTTGCCTCAGCCACAGCTCTATCCACACCCGTCCCATCCCATGCTCCATCTTCAACAGCAGCAACAACCACCATCTGGATATTCACCTCATCTACCCCCTCATCTCTTGCGCCCTCCTATGATGCACCCATATGATTCAACTCCTCCTGCAGACCCAGAGCTTAACAAAAGAATTGATAAGTTAATTGAGTATGCAGCAAGAAATGGTCCTGAATTTGAGGCTCTGATACGTGAGAGGGAGCAGGACAATCCTGCTTACAGTTTCCTTTTTGGAGGTGAAGGGCATAATTACTATCGTTACAAGTTGTGGCTATCTACAAGATCAGGTCCAGCCTTTAATCCTTCATTTGCGTCCTCAATTCCAATGATGCCTCCGTCACATAATCCCATGCTAAATCCTTCTTCTCTGAGCCCCCCTCCTTTGGGTGCTACTGCTGGAGTCCCAGGTTCAATGCTTCCGGGACCTCAATCACACCAACCTTCATTTCCTCCTTATTTCGACCAGCATCAACGGCCACCACATCCCCAAGGTTTCTTGGGCCAAGCTCATGCTGACTATGAATCGTCTATGAAAGCTTTTAAGGGTCTGTCAGGGCCACTTCCTGCTGATGTTGCTGCAGAGCTTAATAGCGTGCTTAGCAATCTCACTGGCACTAAAGAGTCAATAAAGGGTGCAAAAATGTGGTTTATGCAAAGGTCACCTTTTGCACCAGCATTAGCTGATGCTCTTAGAGACAGAATATTTTCTCTAGAAGATTCAGAAAGACAGCTACACATAGTTTTTCTAGCAAATGACATTCTCTTTGACAGGTAACCCCTCGTTTTTATTCTTATTCTAGCAACTATGCTCAATAGAATTTTTGTTTGCAGCTAATTTTCTTGTAATTGATAAGCCTATCGTAAGTATTTTGTATTTTGTCTTCTGTAGTCATTTTGGCTTTCATTGGATTATTCAGTTATTCCTTTTTTCTGGTTAATGCCCTGCAACATCTATGATTTTTTAAAGTCGAGCACTTTTCAGTCAACATCAATTGTAACAGCTATTTTCATTCTTTTTGTTCTTTACAGTAGCGCTATAAGTTATATTTTGCTTGGCTACTTTAACTTTTTTGTATATTGTTACGCCCGGATCCTTTGAATCAGACCTATAGTAGGAGAGCTGGGCAATTCTAGTGAGGGGATTCAGCCCACCTTGTGGGGCCCAAGAATGATTTAATTCAATATATTAGAAAGAGAAATAGAGAGAGAGAGAGAGAGAGAGAGAGAGAGAGAGAGAGAGAGAGAGAGAGAGAGAGAGAGAGAGAGAGAGAGAGAGAGAGAGAGATTTAAGAATGTTTTAATGATAATTGGGAGGGAATTATTTAGGGAAAGAGTTCAAAATTAAGAAGGAATTAATTAAGGAAAGGAGGCTGATTTGGGAGGGAAGTAGGGTAGCCTATTTAGGGCTAACTATGTATTATTTTTAGATTATGCAACTGTTATTTATGCTATAGTTTTTCTTTGAGAGTTTCCTAGTGGCGTCTAGGGTTTGCGGGAGAACCGATCTACCTCTCAAATAGTAGGTCGATTGTATATTTCATTATTGTTGAAGTATTAATCAAAATAAGCCCTAATATTCGTGTTCTAGCAATTTCTTCTTCTCTATTTTTCTGTTTTCACTGCCAAATTGCATCATATACATGTTCAACAAATTGGGAAATACAATCAATCCTGAAGTTATATTAACTATTGTTTAAAAACTTAATGACAGAGGTACCATTTTAATATATATATATATATATGTTGCATGAAGTAGCTTATGTGATAACTGAACTTTCGTGATACTCAAATGCTTGAAGATGTAGAGTTTAATTTGAATAATCTATATACTCTATGCCCAGCACTTTGAATTTACTTTACTTCCAATGGCTAATGCTTAATGCCGCCCACCCCACCCCAGCTTGCAACGGAGAACAAATCCTTTGGATTTGGATAATGAAGCACTTGCATTTAAACCTGTCTTGGGAAGCATGCTTGCAAGGATATATAACAACCCTCAAAATAAGGATGCAAACCAGAGTCGATTGGAGAAAATTTTACAGTTCTGGGCTTCAAAGGAAGTTTATGATCAGGAAACCATTGCTAGCCTGGAGAAAGAAATGAATGGTGGTCTACCATTGGTCTTCGCTTCACACAAGGAAACTCCTTTCGGGTTTGACTCAGCTAACATTACAGGTCACTCCTAACTTTATGATTTATGTTTTCCTCCCTTCTTAATGTTTCCAGCTTTTGTGGGCAGCTTTTTTTGTTTACTTGAACTATTTTTTTTTTCTTTATAATTTCCCAATTTGTGCTATCATAAAGATTTTGCCTTTTTTTTTTTTTAAATCAAATTGCTTTGTGCTCCTGTCTTTTGGCTTGAACTTAAAGCATGCAACATGAAATTTTCACCAAAACAGCAATCGTTATTAAATGAGCGAGTCTAGACAATTTATTATAACTTTGCCTTAATAGTACACTAAGTTTGTGTTAGACCGGCCCCGGATGGGCCGGCTAGACCGGTCCAACAGGGGCCGGTCCACTTTTTCTCCAGGCAGAAGCCTGGCTGGGCGGGAAAAGCAAGGGGGGCGGAACCCCCTTTGGGCCCCACTTGTGCTTAATGCAATTTTGGGAGGGAAATTTTGAATTGAAAGGCTCTTTAAGGTATTTTGTAATTGTCCTTTGTCTTTAATTAGGAGAGATGATGAGAATTAGGGCTCATCTTGAATTGGAATTATTTTGAGATCTAGGGTTTGGTGTTCTTGGTCTCTTGGCTTTGCCGGAGATCGTTGGAGAGTTGTTCTTCCTCTCGAATTGAAGAACAAAGTGTATCTTTGTGGTTTTCTTTGGTTTCTATTGAAATACAAGCATTTACTTGTGTTTTTCTTCCCGATTTCCCTATTTCTTGCTGTATTTTTGCTGTTTTGCTGCTGTGGACAGTAGTTTGCTGCTGTAAATTTTACTGGTTTGGGTTAGGAATACTTGAGAACTCAAGTATTTCCTATCAAATTGGTATCAGAGCGGCGATTTGGGACCAACGACGGCTGAAATTTCATGAAATTCTGAAATTTCAGCAAGTTATCGTTTCCGGAAGAAGATTTTTTGGGATCCGTTTGAAGAACGATGGCCGGAAAGAAGGTAGACGTCTTGGAAGGCGAAGTCGGTCAATTAAAAACCGATTTGGAGGAAAGATTTTTTTATTTTCAAAATCAAATCACCACCAACAATGAAAGGTTGGAGGGAAAATTCACGGCCATGGAAGAAATGATGAAAAAAATATTGGAAATGAACTAATCCGACGGCGTCGGAAGCAAGAGAGACTACCGGAGACCACGGCGTAGGAGGAAATCCGAACCCGCTGAGGGGGAGGAGGAATCAGGATGTAGAGATCCTTGAGGGAGAAGACAACATGCCACCTCTAGAGCCAGTTTTTAGGGAGGAGATGAGCATGAGGAATGATCGAAGAGGTGCTGATTTTAGCGGAAGAAGAGGGTAATTTCAGTGTCGAGGTGCTGAATTTCAGCGTTGAGGTGCTGATTTTGAAGGTCGAAGAGGGGAATATGACGAAAGTGCAGATTTTGGCGGAAGAAGAGAAGAATTTCAGCGTCAAGGTGCTGATTTTGAAAGGGGAAGAGGGGAATATGACGACGGATTCGGATACCAACGCCCGAGGGAGGACCGGGACACTTGGGGAGCACCTCATCTTAGAGGAATGGGAGGGTATGGAGAGTACCGGGGTAACGGAAGAGATCTGAAGGTGAGGAAGTTGAAGATGCCCATCTTTGAGGGTGAAGATGGCCATGGCTGGATATACAAGGTGGAACGTTACTTTGCAGTCAACGGGTTGACAGATGATGAGAAGCTGACGGCGGCAGGATTGTGTCTGGAAGGGAAGGCGTTGTCATGGTATCAGTGGCGAGACAGCAGAGAGCCTATCAGGAATTGGAGAGAGTTCAAGGATTGTTTATTAGAGCGTTTTCGAGCCGATGGGGGAGGAGACTTCTATGAGCAGTTCTTTGCTCTGACTCAGGAGGGGACTGTGGTTGACTATCGGGACAGATTCGAGTACTTGGCCAGCCGTTTGGATCACATCTCAGAATCAGCCCTGGAGGAAAATTTCATGAAGGGGCTCAAACCGAAGATACGAACAGCTGTCAGAGTGTTGAAGCCAAGGAACTTAGGCAAGGATATGGAGCTTGCACAATTGGTGGAAGATCAGAAGAGATCAGAAAGAGGAGCTCGAGGCAACTACTCAGGGGGATCGTACAAGATGACTACTGTTGTATTACCCTCCAAAGGGGTAGCCCCAGGGAACCAGAGGGAGGTGCCCAAGGAGAGATCTGGTGGAGGAGGAAATGGGGGACAATTCAAGAGGCTGACAGAGAAGGAGATGCAAGAAAAGAGAGCAAAGGGGGTGTGCTTCCGTTGTGATGAGAAGTACATGCCGGGGCATAGATGTAAGGACCGAACTCTTCAAGTTCTCCTAGTCTGTGAAGACAAGGAAGACGAGGAGGGAGGTGGGAGTAGGACTGAAGAGGAGGAGGAAGAGAAGTTGCATCTAGATGTAGCAGAAGTCTCTCTGAAGTCAGTAGTGGGACTCACTTCGAGTCACACTATGAAGGTGAAGGGGAGAGATCTCTGATCGCGAGGTTGTGGTGTTGATAGACAGTGGAGCGACCCACAATTTCATTTCCACCCAGATTCTAGATGTGTTGGGGATGGAGCTAGTGGATACCGAAGGTTACGGGGTAATGATGGGCACCAGGAAGGTGGAGATGGGTCGAGGAGTCTGTAGAGGAGTAGTATTGAAGATTCAATGGATTCATGTAAAGGAAGACTTCCTTCCCTTGGAATTGGGGAGTACGGATGTCATCCTTGGGATGAAATGGCTGCAAACATTGGGAGAGACCAAAATTAATTGGGGAACATTGAGGATGGAGTTGGTGGTTGGGGGTAGGAAGAGGACGATTCAGAGTGATTCCGGGCTGACCAAGGCAGGGGTCTCTCAAATCCCTCATCATAACCATTCAGGAAGAGGGGGGAGGCTACTTAGTAGAGTTGCACCGCCTGGAAGGGGTCAGATTGGAGGAGGAAGGCAATGTTCCCTCTGCAGTACAGCCGCTCATACACCAGTTCAGTGAGGTCTTTCACCCAGCCCCAGGGTTTACCTCCTCAGAGAGAGTTGGAGCATGCCATTACTCTGAAAGGTGAGACTCCGATCAGCGTTTGTCCTTACCGCTACCCACAGATTTAGAAAGATGAGGTTGAAAAGCTGATCCGGGAAATGCTAGAGGCAGAGATTATCAGACCCAGCAACATCCCTTTTTCTAGTACAGTCCTCCTAGTCAAGAAGAAGGACGGGAGTTGGAGATTTTGTGTGGATTACAGGGCTCTGAATAAAGGCACTATACCAGACAAATTCCCAATTCTTGTGATTTATGAGCTGTTGGATGAGCTACATGGTGCAGTGATGTTCTCTAAGCTAGATCTAAAATCTGGATACCACCAGATCAGAATGAAGGAGGTCGATGTTCCAAAGACAGCGTTCAGGACACATGAAGGACTATGAATTTCTGGTAATGCCCTTTGGGTTGACTAACGCTCCTGCAACATTTCAATCCTTGATGAATCGGGTATTCAAGCAGCACATTGGGAAGTTTGTCCTGGTCTTTTTCGATGACATCCTGGTGTACAGCAAGACTGTGGAGGAGCATTGGGAGCATTTGAGAGTGGTATTGGAAGTGCTTCAGAAGCACCAGTTGAAAGCCAACCTGAAGAAGTGCAGCTTTGCTCAGGCAAGTGTGGAATACTTGGGACATGTGGTATCTCAAGGAGGAGTGGCAGCGGATCAAACTAAAATTGAGGCAATGCAGAAATGGCCGCTACTTAGGAACCTCAGGGATTTTAGGGGTTTTCTAGGATTGACTGGATACTACAGGAAGTTCGTGAAGGGATACAGTACCATTGTTTGGCCTTTGACCGAGCAGCTGAAGAAGGAAAATTTTTGCTGGGGAGAGGCAGCCACCCAGGCGTTCGAGTGGTTGAAGGAAGTCATGACGACGGTCCCTGTTCTAGCTCTTCCAGACTTTGATCAGGCTTTTGTAGTAGAGACAGATGCCTCAGGATATGGGCTAGGGGCGGTGCTGATGCAGAATCACAGGCCAATAGCATACTTTAGTCAAGTGCTTTCAGCTAGAGCTAGATTGAAGTCTGTGTATGAAAGAGAGCTGATGGCCATTGTTTTGCAATCCAAAAGTGGCGACCGTACCTCTTGGGAAGACACTTCATCGTACGGACTGATCAAAGGAGCTTGAAGTATTTGTTAGAGCAAAGAATGGTGACTGAAGAGCATCAGAGGTGGTTATCCAAACTATTAGGCTATGATTTTGAGATCCAATATAAGCCTGGTTTGGAGAATAAGGCGGCCGATGCTTTATCCAGATGCGTTGGGGAGATTCAGGAGTTGGTTGTGTCGGTGCCATTGATAGTAGACTGGGGGGCCATCAAAGAAGAAAGTATGCTGAACAAGGAGCTGAGGAAGATCAGGGAGGATCTGGAAAAGGACAAGAGCAATCATCCTGATTACTACATTGAAGGGGGGAGACTATTGTATCAGGGGAGGTTCGTGATGCCACGAACTTCCATACACATTCCTCATCTATTGCAGGAATTTCATGGCAGCTCAGTTGGAGGTCACTCAGGAGTTTAGAAGACATACTAGAGGCTGGCAACGGAACTCTACTGGAAGGGGATGCATAAGGATGTGGAGGAGATGGTGGCGAGTTGTGAGGTTTGCCAAAGAAACAAATACATGGCCATGGCTCCAGGAGGTTTACTACAACCATTGGCACTTCCAAACAGTGTTTGGGAGGAAGTGTCCATGGATTTCATCGACGGCTTACCCAGGTCAGAAGGATTCACGGTCATTCTGGTGGTGGTGGACAGGCTCAGCAAATATGCACACTTCATTCTCTTACGACATCCTTACACGGCAGTGTCAGTGGCTGCGGCATTTATCAGGGAGGTGGTCAGGCTGCATGGGGTTCCAGAATCTATTGTGTCTAATCGAGACAAAGTGTTCCTCAGCCAGTTTTGGAGAGAGCTGTTCAGGATGCAAGGCACGGTCCTAAAGAGAAGCACCGCCTACCATCCACAGACCGATGGGCAAACGGAGGCGGTGAACCGAAGTTTGGAAACTTTCTTGAGGTGTTTTGCTTCAGAAACACTGCGGATGTGGGCAAAGTGGCTACCTTGGGCTGAATATTGGTACAATACGTCGTACCATTCTGCCTCTCAGATGACCCCATTTAGAGTGCTGTATGGAAGGGATCCCTCACACTTAGTGCACTATGGGAAAGGAAGTACACCGGTCTCGACAGTTGAGCAGTACCTGGAGGAAAGGGATAGGGTGCTGGAAGAATTAAAGAAGCATCTGATGAGGGCCCAACAGATCATGAAGAAGCAGGCGGATTCACACAGGAGAGACATGCAGTTTGAAGTGGGAGAGAAGGTATTCCTAAAACTACGACTCTACAGGCAAAAGACAGTAGCGAGAAGAAGGAATGAGAAATTGGCGTCAAGATATTTTGGACCCTATGAAGTGTTGGACAAGATCGGAGCAATGGCGTATCGCCTGAAGTTGCCCTCTTCTGCTACCATACACCCGGTGTTCAATGTGTCACAGCTGAGGAGAGCATTAGGGGAACATGTAGCTAGTACGGAGCTACTAGCATCTTTGACAGAGGAGTTAGAGGTGGTCATGGAACCTATGGAGCTGCAAGGAGTGAGGGTTGATAAAAAGGGAAACAAGGAGGTGTTGATTAAATGGAAGAATCTTCCGGATTACGAAGCCACTTGGGAGCCTTATGAAATTGTGAAGCAACAGTTCGCCGATTTTCACATTGAGGACAAGGTGAGTTTTTGGGAGGGGAGTACTGTTAGACCGGCCCAAGATGGGCCTGCTGGACCGGTCCAACAGGGACCGGTCCACTTTTACTCTAGGCGGAAGCCTGGCTGGGCGGAAAAAGCAAGGGGGGTGGAACCCCCTTTGGGCCCCACTTGTGCTTAATGCGATTTTGGGAGAGAAATTTTGAATTGAAAGGCTGTTTTAGGTATTTTGTAATTGTCCTTTGTCTTTAATTAGGAGAGATGATGAGAATTAGGGCTCATCTTGAATTGGAATTATTTTGAGATCTAGGGTTTGGTGTTCTTGGGCTCTTGGCTTTGCCAGAGATCGTTGGAGAGTTGTTCTTCCTCTCGAATTGAAGAACAAAGTGTATCTTTGTGGTTTTTTTTGGTTTCTATTGAAATACAAGCATTTACTTGTGTTTTTCTTCCCGATTTCCCTATTTCCTGCTGTATTTCTGCTGTGGACAGCAGTTTGCTGCTGTAATTTAGTAGTTTGGGTTAGGAATACTTGAGAACTCAAGTATTTCCTATCAGTTTGCCAATTAGATCAATTAATGTGTACTTATGGATTTTGGGTGTGCATGCTCATTAGTATTATTGCGAGCTAGTTGTGAGTTGCTGATTATGGATGCCAAGCTAAGATGTAATGTACCAATCCTAAGCCCTAAATCCTACTAACTTCATCTAAGACATATACTAATTCTATATGTTGTTTCATTTGGTGGCATATTATTTAGAGGATCACATCAACTTCAAAAAGACAGAAAATATGGGTAATTTATTTTTTTCATTCATAAAAGGTTTCATCTTTCATAGTTTGAATCAGAATGTAATGACTCAAAGCTTCTTTGAGTTGCCTATGCGCTTTGGCTACTAGGGATCAAACTATACATGATTCTGAAAAAAATTAAATGTAGCTATAGATACTTGGCATATAATGTGGCTAGATGGGTAAAACAATATCATTAATTTTGATAACATCAAATTCTTAGGGGCATTAAAATCATCAGTGTAATTTAAATTATATCGCCAATTTTGAGTCTTGCACCACAACTTCTTCAATCTTTTCTTAGAATCATTCTTGGTGCAACACTTCAAACTCCAACCCTATCATAGGTTTCAAAACATTCCACAATACTTCTACCCTCTTCCTTCCTTTATATTCCACCTCATGGATCAATAGGATTTTTGCTACTAGCTCACCAATATGTGTCACTATTATAATTATCTTTTTTTATTTCTTTTTCCTGATGTTCTTTATTTATTGTTCGAAGGTCTTTTAAAATTGTATAAATTTTGCACATGGTGGGATGAAAGTACACTAAATCTATTCTCCAATTCTTGCCATGATATCATAGGCTCTCATTTTGTTATTAGTTACTTCAACAATTGCAATTTTAAGTTTATTTTTCAGATGCGTGGGGAATCATATGTGCAACAAAGATAGATTGATTAAATCACATATCACATAAACAAGCATTTGTCAAAGTTCGTAGTGGCCCTAACCATTGAAACATTTAACCATTAAACCTGGTGAGGAAGTAATACTAATTTTGTTCCATTCACCTCCAAGGATGTTTAAAATGAGAATTGCATCTTAACTTCCTTTTTCAGGAAAATCAACAATCCTTGAACCTCTTTTTTTAAAGACCGCTTTTAATTTGTGTTTTGTAAAGTTATACTATATATCAGGCTAGCGAGGTAGACTTCATTTTATTTTCAATTAAGGTTCGCAAGCCATTGGAACCACAATCATTTGCAAACGAGATCATCATATAAATAATGATAATCAGTATAAAACCACCAAAGCCAATTAACACCTAGATTTGAAACCAACACTAGAGAGGCGTTGTGCTCAAATGTCAAGAATTAAAATCAAAACAGAATGAGAAATGAACTTCATCTAAATACAAGAAAACCTCCCACATCTAGAATGTTAGTATAGGAGAAGACAAGCCAATCCTCTAAAATTATAGGGCTAGATTATAGCTGCTAAATCGCAATATAGTAATTAAATTTCAACATACTATTGGGCAACCAAACTAGACTTACATGTGAGTGGCATAGCAATCTATTATTTTGCCTTTTACTAAAGAATACCGTGTGCTCGTCACATAAAGCAGCATACACCAATTTTTTTAGGGTTAAAAAAAAATGTGAGTGCCAACTAGTCTAGTTGATAAGGTTCTAGGAAGTTATTGCCAATGTATTTATTTTTATGGTTGCCTGTGCCATAATAATTCCCACTTTGTGGAATTTAAGGTAGGGAAAAATAGAATATAGCACTGTAGTCAAGGGTGGAATTAGAAAATAAACCGGACACGCGTGTCCGACACGCATGTCCGGTTTATTTTTATTTTTATTTTTAAATTGGACACACTAATGACGTGTCCGACATGTGTCCCCAATGTGTCGGACGCGTGTATGTGTTCGATACTGCATACCCCCTTAAAATGGAGTGTCGGTGCTTAGGCTAGGAGGATGATACCCATAATATTTCCACTTTAACAAACCCACTATGAGTAGTGTATGTAACTTTTTCCAATATCATGTTAAGTCTACGGGCTAAAATCTTAGACACTTATTAAAGACAATGCGTAAGCTGATTGATTCATAATCCGTCCAAAAGTTAATGTTGCCCTTTTTATGGATCAAAATTAAAGATGTAAGGGAGAAGTATTTTGGGTAGCACTAACAAAGAATTCAATGATCGCATTAATCAAATCCTGCTTCATAATGTTTTAAGAAGAATTATAAAATTGGGTAGAATGGCCATCAGTACACAGTGGAGTTCTTTAAGCTATAGACGCTGTTCAATTTCGTCAAAGGAAGGGGTCTGAGAAAGTATCAGGTTGTCTTTGATAGTAATGAGAGTCGAAATAAAAGACTAGTTAATTTTAGGTAATAGAAACTTTCATCAGAAAACTAGTTTTTCAAGAAAGTCACAGCATATTCGTCAATCAAAAGAGAATTAGAGATGCCCTCACCCCCATTGTTTTTAATTTTAGAAACTTTGTTAATGTACTCGTAGATCAATTCACGAGTGATATTATTTAGGACTCTTCCTCAACTGATGTAAATTCCTGAGCTTGTTTAAGAGAGATCTTAACATTAATGTCACCATTGGCAAGGAAGATGCCCTCATTCTATTAACTTCCAAAACTATCTCAATATTATGAATGATATTACCAAAGATGTCTTTGTTTTAATTATAAAGCACACTCTTTAAATATTCAATAGACACCACGCTCAATAGGGGTAAACCTAGTATAAAAAATAAAGCTAAAAAATTTATCATGATTAATTTATATACTAAGAAATCTTATCGTTTAAAGGAAATTCAACTTGAGGTAGCTAATCTCTCATTGCTTGTTCTATAACCTAATTGATTCTGGACTCCTAGAAACCTCTTGCACCTGCAGATCTTTTTCAAAATTTGTCATGAATTTACATGAGAATATATTCTTTACTGAATTTTTCTTCTAAGTGGTCCTCTCGCGTTTCTCCATGCTTCGTTTTTATTACTCGAGTAAATCCATATGTAGAATACCAAATACTCGAATATAAAGCTGCAAATATTCTCACTTATTTTCGTGTTAAGTGCAGGTAACACATCATCAGAATGGCAATCTGATCGGCATAACTTAGTAGATCTGCCCGAGCTTGAGAAGCAACAAGCCACAGTTTCAGTCCCACCAAGCCAATTTTTGCCCACAGGTCCGTTTCTTCCCAACCAAGTTACCGTTGGGATATATCAACCTGTGCCCCAGACTTCATTCCCCGGGGTCTTGCCACTTCCAAATTCTGCTCAAACCACTCAACCAAATATTCTACCTGGTGGCGCAACCATCGTCTCCGACAAGGCCCCTCCGCCATATCCGCTTTTCCCGCCCGGTCTCATCCCCGGCATGGTTCGTAAGATGCAGATTGGCAGTGGCGTTCCATACTCGCCATTGAGCCCGCTCGACATCCCTACGGTTATCCCACCATCTAATATCCAGCCCTCAGAGATCCTTGAGAGGGTTGCCAAGTTCTTCAAAGAGATTGGGGAGGTTAACCCATCAGATGGGCCAATGAACTCATCAGAACCAAATGATGAATTTGAATATGATCAGGAGGAGCCTATTGCTCGGAAGGGCGGCGCTTGCATACCACCACCACCAAATCTACAGGTCGACCCGGAGACCGGTACATATCCTGATGGGAGTGTCGAGCGAAAACCCGGCTCAACCAGTACTGGGAGATTGGGCCTTGGCGCTACGGCGAACCCAAATGAAGTCAGCCAGTATGATGATGTGTACACTTCATATAGGAAGCAAAGGAGCACCAACTACCATTCTTCCATGAGTGCAAGATCTTCTACGAGGTAACAATAAGATCATGTTATTCAATTTTTAAATTTTATTAGGCTTAGTAGTTTGTTCTGTGAAAGCTTAGATCAGCAAATCTTCTAGTTGATTTTGTTGAGTAGCCTGAGAATATTGACCGGTCATGAGTGGCTGGATAGACAGATATTGATGGTCAGCGAAAGAACAATGTGTTTTTTAAGATGGCTTGGCTGATGTTCACTCTCTTTTTGCATCAACTGTCCTTTTTCATTTCATTTCGACTTGAATCTACTTGTTTTTTTTTTCCTGATCATCTGCGTAGATATGCTGTTGTGTTTTTGTTCCTAGATTTAGGTTTGCTTTTGTGTAGGTTTCTTGTTTGAGATATGTAGCCAATTGTGTGTTGCTTTTGTGTAGCTCTTAGATGCCTATTAATAGGCTTTAGCTTGTATTAGGAAGGTAGCCATGGAATAAAGAATTTGCATATTTTGGCTCACGGTCCCCCTCTCCTCTCCCTCCTCTCTCCCTCTCTTGATCTTGCAAGAAGATCAAACAAGATCTTCCTCCTTGTTTCTACATATGCCATTAAGCACACTAAACTTGTAAAATGGTTCTATTTTTAATCATTATATTTGAGAAAATACTTGTACAATCTTGTTCATACTGTAGGGTTTTATATGCGAGAAAGTAGTTAACCAACTGTGGAATTTTTATTGATAGATATGATGTTAACAAATGCATTGATTTTAGTAAGTAAAAAGATGTCATTCTCTTCTTAGGAAAGCTTTCTAACATTTGCAGATGGAGATAATCTATATTGATGGCATTTTTATTCTCATTGAGGTTTCGTTTGGGATGACTTTCTTACTGCTTCTTAAAACAGTTTTCTAGTATAAAAATTAAATTTTTTGTACTAAAAATTTGAAAACCATCCCAAACGAAGCCTAGCCTAAGTTGATTCAAATGAAAGGAAAATTAAAATGATTTTTTTATTACTTCTTAAAACATTTTTTAGTATAATTTTTCAAGTTATTTTTTAGTATAAAAGTTTAAATTTTTGTATTAAAAAGTTATTTTAAGAAGCAATAAAAAAGTTATCCGAAATCTAAAATAAAAATAAATATTCAATTGGGTTTTATTCCAAACAATTATTATTTATGACGCTCACTTATAATATTTTAGAACAATGTTCCATCGTGCTCTCCATGTTCTTGAACTAGTAGCCAATAATAAGTTGAAAAAAATGATTCGTAAGCTCATTTGAGTTGATTTGCTCTATGTGCAGATGTCTACTCTAAGTATATATATATATATATATATATATATATATATATATATATATATATATATATATATATATATATATATATATATATATATATATATATATAAAGAGAGAGAGAGCTGGCGGTGTGATGTATGAAGTTATTAGATAATTTTATGCATTTAATCTTCTTTGAAGGGCTGCGGAAAATCTACCTTTATTGAAAAAGAGTACAAATTTAGGGTTCTACTTTGAAAAAGAGTACAAATTTAGGATTCTACAAAGTTTAAAACATGATAAATTGTGCAATATGAGGCTCGCCTTTGTGCAATTCTAGTAAAATGCGCCTTGATGCTTACGCCTCGAGTTTTTTTATGAGGCTTGCGCCTCAACTTGGTTGAGGCTCACCTTGCCTCACTAGCATGAGGCTTACGCCTCACACTATATATATTAAAACTTACATAAACTTGAAGTAAATGCTCGACATTGGACTCTATAGGAGAGGAAGGGGAGAGAGCAGTTCACCATAATGATGATTCAAATGAAGAACCCCTTAGTGATGACAGTGCTGATGACTTAAGAGTTCTTTAGGATTCTACTTTGAAAAAGAGTACAAATTTAAGATTCTACAAAGTTTAAAACATGGTTTAAAATGATTCGTAAGCTCATTTTAATTAATTTTAATGCTTATAATTTCCACTGCATATGCGATAGCGATACATTATATGTTGTATTTTATTTATTATATCAGAACATATCATGAGCTGAATAAATATGTGGTATAAACTTGGATGTTGATAGGTGTAAGAATGATAAATAAATAAATAAAACATTTATGAAAAATAAGAATAAATGTTGATTGATATGTATCTTGGAAATTCATTTGATCATATATGAATTTTGACATGATCTTTGAATTAAAAAAAAATTAAATTCAATTCAAGATCATTCAAATTGTTTTTGATAAATATAAGGTCAAAATAGAAGTTCTTATGAGATGAGTATGATGTTACCAACTCCATCATGTAATGCACTGTATAAAATATATATTTAAAATATTGAGCTAAAGCCTTCCCCTTAATGAAGGACATCATTTGTGATCAATTAGTTATTCATTTAAACTGGGCATTACCCCATGATTTTTCAAATTCTTACTAGTTGGATTTTATAACAACTCTGCTTTATTTCAATTGGTTATTGAGTAACATTGAAGGAACAAGTTTTCAATCATTATATTAGATCCCATAGTGTCATAGAATATATCCAAAATAATATACTATTCAAGCTCACCTCATCAATGATAAATGATTTTTTCAAGAGATGGTGCATAAAAAATATACATTTTTCCAAAATTTGGGGTCCTTCAGTAATACAGTCCATTTAAGAATCATTAGAACCCTCTTGGATTGGAAAAATTATTAGGTTTGGACATCGGACACAATTTACGTTCCGTACTTCACAGAACCGAGCAATGTTCAGCTCAGTATTGTGAAGTACTGAGTACCGAGCTCAGTACCGAATATGAGTTGATGCGACGCATTTTCATTAACTCCGAACATCGTCCGGTGTCTGAACCCAATAATTTCCCCTTGGACTGGCCGTCTTATCTTTCTTACCAAACATATACTATTTGCCTGCAAAGACAATGCAAACATTATCATCATAATTGACAATCAATAGAAAAGAGTTTATTGAATTTTATGTTAAATATCTCCCCCAACATAAAAGCAAATCACAAGCTACACGATCCATTCAACAATGCATGGATAACATTTAGGAGGGGGAGCTCTCACGCTGAAATCATGGAGCCATTATTCTATAGAACACCAGACAGTTCTCTCGTCCGGTTAACCACTAGGTACCTAACGGTACCGAGAAGTGCCGAGCATGGGTACCCAATAATGGGACAACATTGCTCATTTTTATAGCATCTGGCCTCCGCACAGAATAATAAATCAAAATCAGGACTAATAGGGATCAACATTATTTGACTATTTTCTGTAAGGACTAGACAACAAATTTATTACTAACACTTGAGAACATAAATTTAAGCTTCATTTAAGATGACTTTCTTATTGCTTCTTAAAACAATTTTTTAATATAAAAATTTAAATTTTGTACTAAAAAATTGCTTTAAGAAACAATAAAAATACCATCCCAAATAAATCCTTAGTTGAAGAAGCATGATTAACAGTTAATATAAGAAAATTAAAAAATGTAAAAAGAAATACCATATTGACTTTGTACAAATTGCAAAATGAAATACAAATGTTCAATTTTTTTTTGTATTCATTAGAATGCACAAATTATTTTCCTGTATTCATTCCAACTAAAAAAAAAACATTTCACATATTTGATTGAATTCATAAAATGGTTTTCCATATGTTTAGGAATACAATAAACTAATTTTAGTATTCTTTAGAACGAGGGAAAATATCTTTCACATTCTCCTATTCTACACTACATTTCCGGCCAATAATTCGCAAATCATCATTTTTTTCTCCAAAACTTCACTCGTCTTTGGACTACAACTTTACAATAAGCGGGAACATAAAATAATTTAATGATACTTTTAAATGAAAACCTAAAATAATTTAAACCCCAAATAAGATATATTATAGGGGTGTAAACAAGTCGAGTTGAGCTTAAGTTAAGAAATGTTCAAAACCGACTCGCAAGTCAAATACCAAGCTTGAACTTAAGTCGACTCAACTCATTTCTGTTTCCTGCCACGATTAGCTGTTTTCCAGCCTAGATTTCAATTTCTCGCTGGCTATTTAATGTTTTCCCACCAGATTTCTCATCCAGCGGTAGCCTCGAGGCCTTCGTCAACACGCCACACGCGGTTTGTTCGCACAGTGTTGACCGCACTCCTGAAGCTCTTCGTCCACACACGATACATCCAAAGCTCACGAGCTCTTTGTCCGCCTTGAGGCCTTTGTCCGTTTTTCTTTTTTAATTGCAAGTGGAATTCAAGACGGTTCATGAGACTTATCAAGTTTGAATGTGAGCTCGAGCTCAACTCATGAACTCAATAAGCTTGAATCGACCCATAAATAAGTCAAGTTCAAATCAGCTCAATTCTAGCTTAAAGTTTAGATTACTTAAATCAATAATTGAACAAAGCCGTCTAAGATGCCACATTGCCAAAATCATCAACACATTAAAAAATAGTGATTGAAGAACTAGAAAGAATTCGAAATTAAATTTTACGCTAAATTTTTCCCTAGCCAAGATGCCAACTTTAAAAATTGATGATTTATAATTTCATTAAATTTACTCAATCCAAAAGCCAGATGAAAGATTGCATAAACATTTTAGGGAGCTTGTAATATTTCCAAATCATGATTTTATGCCATGAAAATATTCAAGAACCTAAACATAAAATAAAATTTACATGTATTAAATGTAACTTGAAAGCTAACTCCTAATGAATCCAAAATCATTTAATTCTAACTTCACTTAAATGTATAAGGATCAATCAATGATAAAAGGATGTTGTTTGCCACTCAATATAAAAAAAGTTCTATAGATTAAAATTAAACTCAAATACTTGAAGAATCTTATAGAATTCTTCATTTTGTTTTTTTGGTAAAAAAATTTAATTCCGAAAGCACTTCCTCTTGACCCTGAAACTTGACCTATCACTATAGGAATGTCAATTCAATTTGATAGGTCACGTTTCAATCAAACTCAAGTTGATCCAATTATAAACGGGTCAATCCAAATCCAATCCATTTTTGTAAATAAATTAGCTATCTCAACCCAAACCCAACCCATACGAATTGACATAATTCAATCCGACTATCTCAACTCAAAGTAGCAGCAACAATAGGCACAGCGGAGCGACGACAGCAAGCACACAACATCACAGCAAGGCGCACAACCGCAAAGCCCAACGAGAAATCGACATGTATCGCGAGCGCTACTAAACCCAAAGCGGGCACTGGGTTCTAGCACACAAGCTACAAAGCCGAAGCAGAAGCTGGCACGCGAACGTGCAAAGGCTGGCACAAGTCACGACTTCACTGTCAGGCAACACAGGCAACAGGGCAGTCAACACGAGGAAGGACCACTTCCAAGTCATTTTCGAGTTATTTTAAATTTACCTGGCAAATCCATACACAACTCAATCTTTGAAACCGATCAATTTAATAAAACCCAACACGGTTACCCAAACCCAAATTTTTTCATATCATATTCAGGTCAAATTTCTAGTCGTGTCAAAAATTAACACCCCCTACCAATCAAGACAAACCTCATTAGAAGGCGCAAACCCCTTGATCCATTATATATTTATGAAACAAACAACAATCAATGATATAAAGAAATAAGGACCAACATTAACCCGTTTTCTTCTAATGAAAGCATCGAGCCAAATTCAAGATTAATTCCCCGACTAATTAACATCAAAATCAAATTACTATTGTTCATCCACTACCATCATAAAGTTGCTTGCCATCATCAAATCACCACTATTAAATGACTCATAATCAAGCTACTTAAAGACTAACATTGAATTACCACCATTACTTTACAACTATCATCAAACTTTTGCCACTCGAACATTTTTATCATAGATTTTTAGCATCAAACAACCAACATCTACTACTAAATTGCCACCTCTAAACCAACACTATAAAACTAATAATTCTTGACCACAACAATTTAAGTGTCTATACTCTCCTCTCCTACCAACCCTACAATATTACTTATCAATTATTTATACTTTTATAATCTCATCTTCTCCAAATACTATCAACAATAAATCCTTTTGATCAACATTCAAAAAATATAATTAATTCATCTAGATCATAACTAGTGATTTTTTTCACTTATTAGTTTTTTAGATGAATGATTTGTTAAGAACATATTAGAAATGATTTTTCATAATTAAATTTAAAAGATAAAAATTTGATGTTGTTGTCATAGAGTTTTCTAGGCAAAAACTCTAATTTAATTTTCAATACACTCCTATGTTATTTTCTTCTTTTTATTTTCTTGCAAAATTAAGACAATTCTCTAATTTAATTTTTTCACACATAAAAATCAATATCTACTGAATATTAAAGAATGTTTAAATAAAAAAATTTAACTAGAAAAACCAATAATATCAACAATCAAATATTCAAATGTAGCTATGAAGGTGAGATTTCCGAAGAACTGAAGCAATTTCTGAGTTCTATATCAGTGTACTCTAATCGGAAGAACATTAAGGGAAAGGAAACGAAGTTGGCTTGTGTGAAGTTGGAAAATCATGATCTATTATTCTGAAGAACAGAACCAGACAACGGCACGGCTTTCCAATCTCCACAAATCAAAAGCGTAGAGCTTCCGCCTCCCATCCCCCCTAATCTTACCTGCTTCTACAATGTTTATAATTCCAGAATAAAATTTCATATTAGCAGAAAATAATGGCTTAAATCTCAAAGGTAAAAGCAAAAAAGATATACTTATAATCTTCACTCGATCCAAAATCAATGATCCTAAAAGTAATCGGTTTGGGAAAAAGGTAAAACTTACAAATTAGGATTAAATATAAGTGGCGTTTCCAGGATCAGATGGCACAAACATTAGCCAACGATCAGGATAACCACATCATGAATTCATCTAGCGCCCGAGCCATTATACCAAAAGGAACAAATCATCCCCTGGAATTGGTAATGGACGCCACTATATACGGATCAACCATTGGCATTAAAACCCATTAAAAATCCATTCATTCAACTTAAAATTTTCAAAAACTGAAAAAGCATCTTTATCGTTAAAAGATAGATCTGAAAATGAGATAAACAGCAAAAGAAAATCATGAAAACAACTCAGAGATGAACTATTACTGTTTTGCTCAGACAGCCAAGGGTTAGTCTTCAATTTCTGGCTAAATATGACCAGATCAGAAACTCTAGTCCAAATAGAGACTCATCATGGCAACAACAGTAACTACTGGATTGAAATCCAAAGAACAGCACTTACAAGAGGCGTATATAAGCCGATGCGAAAGCGAAATAAAGGACATCAAAGGAAGGAATAAAGAAGAGCGATTTTGGAGCTGCGAGAATCGACAGAAAGGTTAGGTTTTGGACTTGCTACTTGTGCGCTAAGCAGATCTTTTATAGTTACCAGAAGCTAGGGTTTGCAAACATAAAGGAATCATGTGGGCCGGTGGATTAATATCGGACGGTGCCAAGATATTTGTTACAGTTCTACTTTGGCCAAATTTTCGGAAGCAGCGTGTTTGATGCAGATATTAGGAAAAGCAGCGTAATTTCAAATTTATTTGAGAAGCAGCCACTACGCTATAGAAGATGGCGCATTTAAGTATACGCTTATATGTAACGCGCATTCTAAAGAATGCGCGTTACTGTTCGGCGCATTCTTTAGAATGCGCGTAAATGATTGGCGCATTCTTTAGAATGCGCCGAAATGTTTGGCGTAATTCAAAGAATGCGCCTATAAGGCTGGCGCATTCTTATGTATTTTTGTCTCTTCCCCGACCAGATCCGGAAATTAAGCGCGAATTCAGTGTCGTGGGGTGGTTGGCAGTTGGTATGATGGCATTCAGTGCTGGGATTGATTGCGGGGGTTGAGTAGGTGATTTGTTTTGCTTATAAAAACTGAGGATAGCAGGCTGGGAGAAGGCACCGAAGAAGCGTTTCAGTTTTTATTCACAGAGCAATTGAAGGTTAGAAATTTTTTTGCTGTTTAGTTATACAAATTTTTTTTTTGAATGGTTTGCATATTAGAGTTTATAGAAGGTTTGAAAATTTTTTTGCTGTTTAGTTATACAAATTTTTTTTTTTGAATGGTTTGCATATTAGAGTTTATAGAAGGTTTGAAATTTTTTTTGCTGTTTAGTTATACAAATTTTTTTTTTTGAATGGTTTGCATATTAGAGTTTATATCCTGCATGATAAGAAGTTTTGGGTATTTGGAAATTTAGATCCCGTTAAAATAAGTTTGCATCATGCTTTCTTTCTGTATTATTTGATTATTCTTTGTGATCTTTTAGGGTGTTTTGCGAGTTCATATAAGACCAAAACATTTCTTGTTAAAAAGGAAAAAAAATTTGTTGTAAAAAAGTCCCAACAATCTTAGTAGATCATCCCTTGAAGTGCAAGATATTGTGGAGTATTTTACATTTATATTTTGGATGCTTTCCACTTGAACTGATTACATGCTTTAATAGTGTCTTTTGGTTGCCAATGGAATCTTCTACTTTAAATTTATGTTGATGTTGTCTTTCTGCGTTAAGAAATATGTGACTGTACTCTCAAGTATTTTTTTGTAATGCTTGAGTGCTAAATGCCAATGTTGAGTGCTTCCATTGGAATTTCAGATATGTTCACTTGTAGATACAGCTGATATAATTAATTATGCCATTAGAGACATGCTTTTCTACTTCTAAATAGCAGTTAAAATTTGCATGGCTGAAGTGAATGGGGTTGGTTTGGGTCTTCATTGAGCAGCAGGGCAAACAAGCTTAAGAGTTGGGGTAACAAAAAAAAAAATTCTAAGCATATTTAGTGCATTAAATACTTCAGCCCTATCCTAAGGATAGCTTCATGTGTATTGAAATATGGTTATTGTAAGAAAAAAAATTTTTTTGAACAGGTTTGTTATTGCACGTTAATAAAAAATTTTATAATTATTTGAGTTATATTTATATTATTTAAATAAATAATTATTAAGTATATCAAAAATAATATTTTTTACTAATATTATTTAAAAGTGCACAAAATACGCATGAATATTTTTTTTTAATTTAAAATTTAATAAAGAATATTAATTTGTTTAATATTTAAAATAAATATTATAAAAATAATTAGTTCACATTTAGAAGAAAAGCTCTTAGTTATGAGGTTTTTTATTTAGAATTGTTTGATGATTTTTAAGAGTCTCTGAAATAAACTATAATAAATTAAATGTCCTGATTTTATTTGGATAATTAAATGAAAATTAAGACAATAATAAAAAAAAAATATGAAGGTTAGGATATGAATAGAGGAGAACAAATGGATATTTAATAAATATGAATGAAAAATAAGAGACTTTAGTGAATTTAAAATATTTATTCGTTTATTTACTTAAATGAGAAGTGATTGCATATTGATTATTTTTAAAATTACTAATAAATTATAAAATATAATAAATCAGAAGTCATAATTCATAATGATTTATTTATTTATTTGTTTAAATGAAATGTAATTATAAAGCAATTATTTTTAAAATATTATATAATTATAAAAAAGATAATAAATAGAGGAATATGAAGTGTAGGATATAAATAGAGGACTACAAATGAGAACGTAATAAATATTACGAAGATTAAGAGGCATTAGGGAATTTAAACAATTAATTCATTTATTTGTTTAAATGCAAAGTAATTAGTTATATGTTTATTATTTTTTAAATTTCTAATTAAAAATAAAAATATCATAAATAAATGGTCATAATTCAATTTGAGTACTTAAGATGAAATGCTAGAATTTAATATGATAAGAAACTCAAGCGCTTTTATAATGGTAATATTGATGTATTAATTATTTATAATATAATCAAATGATAATATAGTTTTAGAAGAAATAAAAGGGATGACCAAAATTTGAAAAAATAGATAGTTAACATTTTTTTCCCATACGAAGCCTAAATATTTGTAAACTATTAATGACCTATTATTTAAAGTAGCATATGATTACTAAATTATGATCATAGCCTATCAATTTAAAAATATAATCATAGCCATTCATTAACTTTCACTATAATTAGATTCTACACGGAATATTTACACACACATACATAAAATTAAACATAGATTATAATTTTAGTATAATTAGTAAGCTATTCGGGTATAAAAATTTATAACTCTTAATAGAATCATAAATAACTATAATTAGTAAGCTAGTATAGTAAGCTAGTATAAATAGTTATTATGATTTATAACTCTTAATAAAATCATAAATAACTATATATATCATATATAATCTAATTCTAAAAGTACTTAAAATAGATAAAATTTTTTTAATTTATATTTAATAAAAAAATCTTAGGCGATTATTACATTATAAAATCATTAAAAAATTAAAATGATTCATCTCCATTGAATAAAAATTCAGAAAACTTCTCTTTAAATCATATTATTTTATTATAAAGCAGCATAAAAATCACTCTTATTAAAGATATTATAATTATAATAACTCTTAATGAATAATATAATATACCTTTACAGTAATATATGTTATATTAAAGAATACTCATTATTATTTTAAATTTATAACCAAATTATGCATTAAATATAAATTTAAATTAAATATATATTAAAATTTGATGCCGCATAAGAAAAAAAATAAGAAAATATTATATTAACCCCAAAACCACTATATTAGTCCTAGCATCTAAAACAACATCATCTTATACAAAAAATTTCTAGTGACTATATTAGCAATATGAATGGGATGTGACAAAGACACAACCCTAGTGTAACAAAAAAATACCCCTAAGACAATAAATGCCCTCACGAAGATGATCTATTCTAAAATGTTTAGAAATCACACATTCTTCTAATGGGATTTCATCAAAGATGATATATTCTAAAATGTTCACAAACTATGAATTCAAGTCTTTTTGATATGCAAGATAGCAAGGCTATTATTTATTGAGGATAGAAGGACTTGTAATACAAAGATTAAAAATTAGGATGATGATCCAAGGACCTTTAAAATTAATTGATATTTAAGTAGGGCAAAGTTTAAGTAAATTTGAACGTTATATCATTAGCAAATTTTTTACATAAGTTTTTTTTATCTTCTTAGTATGTCTCGGTTGTTGCTATATTTCGATGGTGAGTTACGCATTTCGGGCGAGTTCACACCAGCTTATATTGGGGGACGAAATAGACCGCTCCTCATCGAAGGACTAATTACTCTTGAAATGTTAAAGTTAAGGATTATGCGTGCTCTAAGGATAAATCCAACAACAAACACTATTACCCTGACATGTCGTATCCGAGATAATGGTGGATTTACTGCGACCAATGTCTTCGATGATGAGGTATGTGAGTACATATTGAAGGAGGCCAGAACACATACTGTCGTTGTTTATGTTGATGTTGAGCAAATTAGTCGCGGCAGACCTGATGGCCCATCACCAGGAGCTTTCATGTGAGTATCAAAAATTAGTTTTCTTAATTATTTGAACGAACTTCTCTATTGTCCTCATTTAGCTTTTGTGTATTAGGCCCACACCAACCTCTGAGGCCTTTATGCCAACTCATACAACGCAACAGCTTGAAAGAACTGAACCTAGACGTAGTGTTCTTGAACATCCCTCTTGGGAAAGAACTAACTACGAACAATCACAAGACATCCTACCCTCAGTAGTTTCAATACCCGGTAATTCACAACACGAGCCGTTCACGGGTGACCATGTTGATGGTGATAGCGATGAAGTTGAAGGGTATGAAACGATGAATAGCAGTAGTAGTAATTCATCAGATGATGATAGCCCAAGATTATACTCCCAGACTCCTATGGAAGAGTTTAACAACGTAGAACCTAATGGCCAAGGGTACATTGAAGATCACGCCACCCAAAATTTAGGTGGGTTAGATGGGATGAACATGAATAACGAATTTGTCGAAACTGTTAGGACTACACAACAGTGGGATGCTGATGAAAATTTTGATGCTCCATGTGTGAACATTATCAGCCCGGCAGAAGCAACTTCTGCAGTTGATTTATATGAAGGTCAGATTTTTCAAACTAAGGTAGATTTACAAGCCGCAGTTAACGGTTGGTCCATTATTCATAATGTTCAATTTTTGAATTCAACGTCAAATAAAAGTCGTTTAAGTATCATGTGTGCCCAACATGACAATGTTGATCGTCCCTGTCTTTGGCGCTTACATGCATCACGAAGTAAACGTTTAGGTGGGTTATGGAAAATTTCTACATGTGGTCCGCCACATACCTGCACCCAACCTATTTTGGCAAGCGGACATCATAACTGCACAGCGAAGTTTATATGCAGACTTATCATTCCTATAATTAGACAACAACTAGACATGAAGCCGAAGGAGATCATTGCGAGAATGGAGTCCAAGTTTGACATCAAGATTTCATATATGAAGGCATGGGACGCACGTAGAAAAGCTATTGAAGCCACCTTTGGTAGCTACGAACAATCATATCGTTCTCTTTTTGTTTTATGGAGGCCTTACGATTATCACAACCAGGATCTGTATACAGTATTAAAGTCGTGCCTACCTCACGCTTTAAAAGTCTTTTTTGGGCTTTTGGTGCAAGTATATGTGGTTGGGAACACTGCCGGCCTGTCTTGAGCATGGATGGGACTTTCTTACTTGGGAAGTATCGAGGTACCCTATTGGCTGCGGTAGGAATTGACGGGAACGGTGGATTATTTCCACTCGCTTTTGCAGTGGTGGAATCGGAGAGCAATGAATCATGGATTTGGTTCCTACAAAACCTACGAGAATTAGTACCAACTGTAGCTGCTCGGGATAAGTTATGCATTATTTCTGATAAGCACCCCGGCATGGTACGTGGATGCAGGGAAGTATTTCCAAATGCAGTTCACAGGCACTGCCTTCGACACCTGCGTGAAAATTTTAAGAAGATGGTTCGTCGTTTAGGTACTCCGGATAGTGAGGGATTAAGTAATAAAATGTATTTTGCCGGAAATACAGATGATTACTCATATTTTAATCGAATGATGGATGAAATTAAAATGATAAAGGTAGAGGCATTCGATTGGTTAGTACAACGTGACGTTTCCAAATGGTCACTACTTTTTGATGAAGGACATCGATATGGTATTATGACCACCAATGCTTCTGAATGTTTTAACGGTGTCCTTAAACGAGCCCGTGGTCTTCCAATTCAAGGGTTAATTATGTCCATTTACTATAACCTTGTGGCACTATTCATTAAGCGATCAGCTGAATCTGGAAAGTGGGTTGAGGAAGGCCAATCACACTTCGTTCCACGAACAATGACTGTGATACAAAGAGCCGAACGTGATGCTCGACGTTGCCCTGAACCTGTGATGATTAACAGAAATGAATTTGAAGTCATTGATACATCCTCCCGAGCGAACAAGGTCGAGATAATAAATTCAGCCACCTGTACATGCACTTGTCTGAAACCACAACTTTATCATGTCCCTTGCGTACATGTCGTTGCAGTAGCTGGAGCTAGGAGGTGGGATCACAATGCATTTATATCGCCATTTTTTATGATTGGGAACTACGTTGCTACGTATGCCAGTTTATTTCATGTCTTCCCCCGAAAGACGTATGGCCGCCCTATAATGAAGAGCACGGATTACTTCCTCTACTGGCTCCAACTTTTAGACGTCGTGCTGGTAGACCACGATTGAGTAGGTTTCGAAACACGATGGATGAGCGGCCGAGTAGTTCAAATAAAGCTTGTGGATTTTGCAAAAGAACAGGCCACAATAGATCAACTTGTCCGCATAATCCTTCTTCATCTAGGTTATCTTTACTTACTACACATTTTACCATTTTGTTATTTACCGCCAATAAAATACTGAAAATCTGTAATTTTATTATTTGCTAGGTATGGCCGATAGATCCAGACGTGCGCGTTCTAGCCGACGTACGTCTCAGCGGAGAACCGATGAAAATGTCCCAAGAGACCTTAGTATTGCGTCACTGGGGGAGTCTCACAGGGCCCACGATCCTGATCATGTAAGTTAACTAAACGAAGTTACAAAATTTATTAGTTATGTCATTCATAAATATCAATTTAATTTCAATTTATTTCAATTTTTCAGGCATCTCCTTTGGTAGCGTCATCTCATATGCGAATGGCTAGGGAATGGCCAATCGAATGCCCACGGATGATTTACGTATTGACTAATCTGGGATTTTAAAATCTTAGACATTTACAGTTTGTTAGGTTGGATCACAACCTAATTCAGGCATTGGTGGAGAGATGGTGCCCACTAACAAACACCTTTCATTTTACAATTGGGGAGATGACTATCACATTGCAGGATGTACAAATTTTACTGGGGCTTAGGATTGATGGACCTGCAGTGGTGGGCCCAAATGTTGTTGGGGAAGGACGTATTTGGCCCACGTGGCCAATTTGCTGTGATGAGTTACTTGGTACGCATCCCGGGCGGGAGACAGTCTACCATGACCCTAACGATGAGGAAGACGTGGCGACCTTCAGGATGGGTTCTTCACAAATTGATTCGATGCTCCCACTACGTTGGCTCCGCTGGACATTTTACAGAGAATCTTATGATGATCTGGCACCAGATATTTTCCTACGACACGTTCGTGCATACATCCTTTTCATGATTGGTTGCTTTCTAATACCAGATACATCACGGAGTCATGTGTCCCTACAATGGTTACCTCTACTTGCGGATGTTGACAGCTTCAGTAGGATGTCTTTGGGAGGTGCTGTTCTTGCACATCTATATAGGGAGCTCTGCTACGCGACTAGGCCAACGAGGACATATATAGCGGGATGTGTGGCACTCCTACAAGTTTGGTCATGGGAAAGATTGTACATTGGTCGACCAACACCAATGGATTAGAGAGGGTACCATACGGGTGCGTGGAAGCTTATCTTATGCTGTCGATGAGGACCTCGAAGCTAGGGTAGCATCAAATGAGCTATTCAGGTGTATTATCCATACTTGGGATGAAGATGAAGATTTCTTATTATGGCACTTACATGAAGATACGATGAAGGAGAAGGAGTACAGAGGCAACCATACACGTCGAGAGTTGGGCTGGAAATGTATACAAGAAGGATTTCCAATTTTTAAGCACCACCTAGTCGGAATTGATTTCCTAAAAGGTCGAATTCTAGAACTTTATCGTACTAAAAATGGTGACATTGAACCCGGTTTGGGAATGTCTATGATGGATATAGACAACCGTATTTTATACTCTAACTGGATCCCTAGCCATGATAAGCACATATTAGATTCTTATAAACAGTTAACGCAGACGTCTAAGCATGCTGAACCAAAGGAATTTCTTAATGGAGAAGATTGGCAGGGAATACAACAACAATTTCAGATCGACTTCAACTGTTGTCCGACACAAACACAGCTGCAAACTCGTCTACGATATCTACTAAATAATATGAAGTAGTGCGTTAAAAAAAAATAATATGTTCAGCACCACTCCTATTACCTTGGCTCATTAATGTACTTGATGGTGTTATAACATTCTAGAAATATGTACTTCTTCTTGTTATGTTAATGCTTAATATCTATGATTATTGTTAATACTCACCTCATATTTTGTTTTATTTATTAGACTCATGTACTTCTTCTTGCTCTTCAAATCATTCTTTAAAAAAAAAATTTTCATACTAAATTTCTAATAAATATTCAAATTGCATTTTCTAAATATTCAGCTAATCATGTCATCATCATCAAGGATCTCCTCTATCAAGCGCTCACCGTCAAGGGATTTCCTACATATTATTCCAAGAAAGAAGTTGATCTATGATGGTACAATTCGATTGACAAAGTCTATGTCATATCCCATGGATGAATTCTTGGAGGAGAAAACAAGAGCGAATGAAATTTTTCGATGTTGTTTACATGAATGGTCTTGGTACGAGGACGATAATTTATGGGACGTATATCATGAAGTTATCAAATGTCGTTATCCATTGTATGTGGTTGGAGATACAATTACTGATATGGGTTGGAAATTTATACGACAAAGATTTAGGGATCATAATAGTCATTTTGCACCTATAAGTATTCTTAGAAGTAGAATTGGTGAAATCACCCGAGCAAAAGACGGTTCTGTCGTGGTCAATGTTGACAATCCGATAGCTGATGTGCAACATTGCATCCTATATAAAAGTTGGGATACAAATCAAGATGCATTTCTATCCGAGAAATATCAAGAGCTAAATATTAAAGATGGTAAAAAAATTAAGGAGTTCTTAAATAGCCAAGATTGGCAAAACATCCAAAAGCAGTTCACAGAAAAATTCTTATGCTGTCCAACTTTAACCCAGCTGCAAGCACGTATGCGCATAGTACTAAGCCTGATGTAATACTATTTTTTTTATGTTGCTTTCGATCATTATGTTATGTATTAACATGAACTACTGTTAAATACTTCTCGCACTATTTATATTCCAATTTTCTTTTTTTTTGGCTTCTAGTATTTTTTACAAACCACTTCATCTATCATTCATAATTATTTGTAATTATCATTACATAAAACAATGATAACAAAAATACATCTAAATCAATTTAACAAAATTTTAAATTACAGCAGGAATAAGCCGAAAGAAACAACGCAATCAGTAAAATGCGCTAACCGGTCTTTCGCATTTAAACAAAACACATTAAAGTATTTCAAGAAGTGTTAATTTCTTTTAAATTATAATAAAAACTAAACTCTCTCTCATTCCATCTTTATTATGACTCCGGTAAATAAATCGGAAATAATTTAAACCTAATTTAACTTTAAACATTTTAATATATTATAAAATTAATATTTCATTTAGGATATAAATACATATTAATATATTACTACAATTTTTTTACATATACGATTTTTACTTTTTATTCAATCATATACGATTTTTACTTTTCTTTACATGTTACACTGAAATTTTTATTGATAGAGCTCTTCACTGAAAACATTACCCAATCATATTGACATAATCAGACGTGAAAACATGGAAAACCGTTTTAAACAGGGAACAGAAGTGAATTCAAAGAATACGCCTGAACATTCAGCGCAATCCGAAGAATGCGCTAAAGAGGTCGGCGCATTCAAAGAATGCGCGCAACGTTTCGGCGCATTCTTTGAATGCGCCGTTACTGTACACGTATTCTGTGCATGCGCTTAATACAATGGCGTATTGGCTGCTTTACAAATTCTTTAGCAAGCACGCTGCTTCTCCTAAAATTTGTCTCAACGAAGCTGCTTCCGAAAATTTGGCCTTCTACTTTCCATTGATGCGGCTCCAAAAAGAACTGGTCGAGTGCAAAATCGTCCTTCTGAGGAGAAATTATTAATCCACCGTTGGATGAAGGGCAAAGTTTAATTTTTTAATTTTTTTATATTTCATATTATTATTTGACTATTATTTTTATTTTTATTTTTTTAATTTTGTTTAATGAGAATCTATTTATTTATAATCAAATATCTTAGAATGTATTAGCAATTTAAAATCTATTATTTGATTAAAAAAATATTTATATTTTTTATTCACAAAACCTATATAATTATTTATAAAAATTGTAACCTCTACAAACATATTATTTTATGTGAAGATTTTATTTATACATATTGTTTTACTATTCCTTTTATATAAGGGGGATTTATATATATATACCATTAGAGGTGTCAATTTCGGGTCACGGGTCGTGTTCGGGTCGAACTCGGAACTGACACGGGTTCAAACGGGTCGACCCTAACCCGACCCGGGTTCAAACGGGTCGGAAAACCGCACCCAGACCCGACCCGACGAGTTGCCGGGTTGATCCGACCGACCCGGTTTGGGTTGCCGGCGTCGGAACGACGGCGGGGGACGCGAGCGCGGCAGGCGGACGCGAGCGGGGACAGTGCTGGCGCGGTCAGGCGGACGCGAGCGGGGACAGCGCGGGCGCGGTCGGGCGCGAGGGCGTAGGCGCGGGCTCGCAGCGCCCGGGCGCGGGGGCAGCGCGGGCAGCGGCAGGCAGTGCGGGCGGGCGCGCGGCGGGCAACGCGGGCGAGCGCGCGGCGGGCAGCGCGGGCGGGCAGCAGGAAGAGGCGGGATTCGAAATTTTTCGAATTAAACGGGTTGGCGGGTTGACCCGGCAACCCGCCGGGTCAACCCGAACCCGACCCGTTTTTTAAACGGGTCGATTTCTGGAACCCGAACCCGACCCGTTTTGAAATCGGGTCGGGTTCAACCCGGATTTTTCGGGTCGGGTTTTCGTGTCGTGTCAAATATTGACACCCCTATATACCATCTTATTTCATGCTATTTATATATCTAATACATAAAATTTTAATATTAAATTCCTACAACTCATATAAAATTTTAATATCAAATATATCACTCTTATATTTCATTATTATCACCCAAACCACCCTATAAATTTTAATATTTATTATATGCATTCATATTTATTCTATGGATGATATACATGCAATATTAAAATTTTAGGGATTAGATATGTAAATCTCCTTCGATTATTTTAAAGATTTTGCAGTGTAATAACACATGTGTTGGCAATAGCCGAAAGTGATATCATTGAACTTATTTTGAGATTTACGTCTATTATGATTAGATGATAATTCTCACTTATGAAAACTTTATCTAACCTACAATAAACTATCAACTTGTTAATCACTTTCCTCAAACTTATAAATCACATCTATTAAAAGAAGTGAATTGTTGAGATCTTCTAAGTTTAGTATATCAAACCCATAAAATATGGTATCTAAAAAGTAATTGTAAGATGATAAAGAGCATAGCATTACCAAAGCTTGATCTTTATCATCATTAAACACATTAATATTTCTCTAATGATACAATTAAGTTCATTTAAATATGATTTAATTGACAGACATTTTAGTATGTAAAGTAAATAGAATCAAGCATGAATGAATCTTGAGTCCATAAATAAAACAAAGGCTTCGTTTGGGACGGCTTTATTATTGCTTCTTAAAGTAGCTTTCTAGTTCAACAAATAAAATTTTTACACAAAAAAGCTGCTTTAAGATTCAATAAGAAAACTGTCCCAAACGAAACCAAAAATCAATTCTTTCTCAATAAGGAAGTCATCTAAAAAAACACTAGAAATCAGTTATTTATAACAGCACAGTTCTTCCTTATCTCACCTTCAAATCCCGTCTTCACCTCAATCCTTCCCATCTTCTCCATTGACAAAGCAAACCCTCTTGGAAATTTTTTATGGTTCTTAACCAATTCTAAAGAAGCAGAGAACTTCTTGCAAGGTATGAACCAACAGAACAAATGAAGAAGAACAAGAATACCGAATGGAAATTGTATTACTCTTTTTTTTTTTTTAGTACATTTAGGCCAATTAAGGCAAATTCACACACACCACGCATACACAAAAACTAGAACCCAGGACCTCTTAGTTGAAGCATAAGCTTTCAACCAATAAGCCAAGATCAGCTGTGTAAATTGTATTACTCTTGGTTAAACCAATGATCCTACTGTACATACTATATATATATATATATATATATATATAGACTACAACATAAAGAAAAGGTGTTGTAGACACCAATACAAGTAAGACACATGTAAAGGCAAGAGAATTATATTTGCTATTTATCTGTATTTACTAATAAATTCTAGAATGAAAGACTTGGCGTCACTGTTAGTTATTAAAGCTGCATCAGATTGGAATAGACCTCTTCTTTTAAGCAGATTTCTGTAATAACCAAGATCAAATGTTCTGAAACTCCCAGGATCCATCTCCACAAAACTCACAGTATCATTTGAAAGCCTGCATTTCTTATTCTTCAAATTCTCAGCTTATAACTTATCTAAAAAGGGATCTGTATCTCCATTAACAGAGAAATTATAGAGGCGTTCGCTGAAGGATGAATAATGAGATATGCCAATTGTGTGACCACCTGATTGGCTGATTATTAGCTCTAAATGCAAGGCTAATAAAAAAAAAATGAAGATTGAACTTACCAGATAATAATACAAGATCAGTGATGTTTAGCCCTTTTCTGTCAAATTTTTTTTGGAGAAAACTTATATTAGAAGTAGGGGTTGGAGTGTTTTCTAAGGCCTCTGAAGCTCTGGAGACAATGCCTTCCTTCTTCCGGTTGGAACATTCCATGTTGGCCCTCCCTTTGACGCATTGAAGTCAAAAGCAAAGAAGAAAAGTGTTTAATTTGCTTTGAATTTCACATTTGTGTATATTAATATTTCAGAAAATAATGTAAGTTTTTTATGCTTATCACAGTGGCTCTTCCTCTAATTGCATCCCTTGCTACTAATGCAATGGTATCAGCACAGGAAACGATGCCTGGGCACTGGGGTTCTACAAAACTCTTTACAAGGTCAATGAAGTCGAATCCTCTCAGGCTATTTTTGTTTGGTGGTGAATCTTTCTCTGCTTCGTTGTTTCTTGTGGAGCTGATGAGCACAGAAGCATCACAACCCTAACAAGTTCGATAAACATCTCACCCCTTCATTTATTTTCATCTAAATCGACAGTTACTATATATATAGAGAGAAAGAGACAAAAATTTTAGAATACATTAATTATAGGCTTACTCTGACAAAGCAGCCATGGAAGTGCATCCTAAGAAGGAAACATTAATCTGTGCGGAAGTCGAATCCCGTCCGGAAAACAAAGCCCGCGGCTCGGTACTGTTCGGTACCGCGGCTCGGTACTACTCGGTACCACGGCTTGGTATCGCTAACGTGACTCATTCTGATTGGTATTCGGACGTAGAGCTGTGTTCGGCGTCCGCACAGAATAATTTCTCCCTAAGAAGAGGGCGGCTAGTGAAGGAGCATATGGGATGTGCTCATTTATGAAGTCTGAGATAATCTTCTTTTAGAAGTTTAAATTCAATTCGGCTGAACTAAAGATGCATAGACTTAATAGAACTGAAATAACTACACCAGTACTTTTCATCTCTCTCTCTCTCTCTCCCTAAGATCTTTTGCTTTCTTTTATGTTATTCTGTCTTCTCCTCGAAATACAAGCTTGTGCTTCCTATGGACCATCTGTGATATATTTATCAAAGCAAAGCTGATGAAAGTGCCATGGAATATGGTTGTTCGGTAGAGTAAAGAAGAGAACAAAGTATTGTTCTTGTTGCGTCCAGGAGTATTCGCGGCGGTAGAGAAATATAAAATTTATCATCTTAGCATTGTACGAAAATCCGGCACGCAATCAGATAAGAGAGAGGGTCTAGCATTTATGAGACACCAAGAATTTTACGTGGAAAACCCCTGAAAAGGGGAAAAAACCACGGGGCCTAGCCCGATTTGAATGAATCCACTAGTATTGCAGTCGATTACAAATGAGGCCCTTTCTTGGGAGAAGGCCTTAGCTTGATGTACATTTTATAGAGTACATTACATGATATGAATACAAAGAATCACTATTGACATGTTCATTTGGTTGGGAGGACCATAGTCGGCGGGTGATGGAGGTCGAAGGGCTTGTAGTCGGCGGGCGACATAAGTCAGGAGGATCGTAATCGACGGGCGACGGAGGTCGGAAAGACTATAGTCGGTGGGCGACGTAAGTCAGAAGAACCGTAGTTGGCTGGCGACGGAGGTCGGAAGGACTGTAGTCGGGGGGCGACGTAAGTCAGGAGGATCGTAGTCGGCGGGTGACAAAGGTCGGAAAAATTGTAGTCGGCGGGCGACATAAGTCAGGAGGACCGCAGTCTGCTGGCGACAGAGGTCGAAAAGACTGTAGTTTGACAGTTGACCTCGATTTTGCCCAGAACCTTGGTCAAAGGGTTGACTTGGTCAAATTTGACCAAGTCAGACCCCAAGACCCTCTCCAATAGGTTCGTGGGGTCGAGTCGAGTCTGTTGAGCTCGAGCTTGGACCCTGAGTCAACCCGGTTGACCAAGTCAACCAGGGTTGACCAATTTAGACCCTTTAAGCCTAAAATCAAATTTAAATCCTTTTCATGGCTTCATGGCTTGATCACTCTCCCCTTGGACCTAATTGACTGATTTGACCAAGTCAAGCGTTGACTTGGTCAAATCAGGTCATAAATAGGTCATAATCACCTATTAGAATGAGATTAATTGCTAATTAATGAAATTTAAAGCCCCCTTCGTTTTGAATTGCAACCCACGGCCAAATCAGAGGAATTTCCCTCCAAATCACCTGGGGATTCGATCCCAACCGTTCACCTTAGGTTTAGGGTCCTTAAATAGCAAAATTTTGATCTTTTTTTAGACTTTTTGCTATTGCTCTCTCCCTAGACCTCCATAGGCTCTGAGATTTTGTGAGAGCGCGCCCACATCCTTCTTCCACCTTCCCCCATCGAATCCTGACGGTCAAAGCTCGCCGACGGCGAGATTCTGGCGACCCGAAGGCTTGGACGCTCAAAGCTTCGATTCGACCGATCCAAGGCTCGTTTGGTTGCGGTTTCAACTGAAGATTTGTACGAGGACAGTCTACAAGCTCAGCCGTATCAAGACTTCAAAGATCGGACGGTAAAATCTCATGAAATCCCTTGGAATAGTCCACTACACGTTGATTTAAATAGCTTTTCCATAAGTCAATTTTAAGCAAAAATAGAGATCCCCCACGATTTCTGTTCATACCTAGGACCCGCGTTTAAAATTTCGTGAAATTCCATCGAGTATCGAGCGAGAACGAGGCCAAAAACAAATTAGGGTTTCAGTTCCGGTTCGGGCGTACACAGGACGGACTCAGACCGTCGGATCTGTGATCAACGGGTTAGATCCCGTCGCACGGCCCTTCGCGTCCATCCCGCGGTCTGATCTGCCGTCAGATTGAGCCGTCCAGCTTGATCTGGACCGTCCATCTCATATGGCGGAAGATCGGACGGCCCTCGCCTCTGTCCGACGTGGTCAAGTGGGAGACCGCCGCCGCAACCATCGCCTAATGATTGGCGGCGGTGCCAATCATTGGCCGCGGACCGAATTCGGGTCCGCCACGTGTCGCCCGCCGCCCGATTTGACTTAAAATGATTTTTTTAAAATTATTTTTAAACCTTAAAAAACTTCAAAAAATCACAGAAAATTCGTTTTTCGTTCGATTTTTACGCACAATACGTCGTTGGATTCGTATCGTCGTCCTCTACATGATAAAAATTTTTTTTATAAAAATGACCTATAGATTTTAAATTATTTTAAAAACAGTAAAAGTAGTATTTCTAAAAATATTATTTTTAATTATTTTATCATTATTATATTATTATTTTAATTATAATATTAATAGTTATATTATTTTAATCTACTTTTGCCACTATTTTGTACTTGTTTACTACTATTATTATTATAATATTTATTTAGATATAAAAAGGTATTTTTAAATAATTAAATATTATTCTAATTATCTTTATTAGTTAAATTACTTAAAAATATTATTAATAATTAAACTATTGCTATTATTATATATTTTAGATTACTTTAAGTTTCATAACTATAAAAATATCATTTTATACTATTTTTAATAATTATTTTTAAATATTATTTATTTTAAAGCTTATTTATTGTATTTAATCTTCCAAAATCATATATTTCTCATTTTTAATCCGCTGTCGACGCACACTTTAAAGTTGCCGCGCGTGAAAGCTTATAATGAGAAAGCAATTTTTTTATGGCATTTCATCCTTTCCAAAGACTCATACATCTTTCTAACATAAAGCATATAACCTTGCCCTTGAACCCCACATTTCCAAAACTGAAACATGAAGCATATGTAGAGTTTCTAACAAAGCTCACAAACCTCACTTAATGTCAAATGTATACAATCACTACTTGCCAAGAATTTAAATCCAGCATAATATTATTGGAAAGGGGGAAGACAACTCCACTTACTTGAATTAATCAAACCTCTTATTCAAATATTCTCTAGCTCTCAAATAAATGACATTAAACAGAGATTATATGTCAAGGTATTAGAACATATGATTATAAAAAGAAATCAATGAATGGTATTAATCATCAAACTTCCAAAGCTATATCAATCATCAAACTTCTAGTAGCTACTCAGACAGTTCAGATGATCTCTACTCCAAGCCACAGTCCTAGCCACAGTTTCAGCCACAGTAATAGTCAGAGTTACAGTCAGGGTAGTAGTGGCAGATTACTCCACAGTTCTGAGGGAGAGTGGCAGCTAGCACTCTCCAAGGAGACTTAGCATATGATTGAGCAAGCTGTACAGAGTTTAGAGGCAGTTGAGATGAGGCCTCCCAAGGCCAAGTCGATAGTTGTCACTCCAGCTTCTTCGTTAGCACTAGTTTTTCTTTTCTTTCTTCTGTTGTAGTACTAGATGAGCACATTTTCTTTTTTACTTCTATCTGTACTAGAAAAATATATTAAAAAAATGATTGTAACCTCAAAAGGGAAGACAGGCCCCCTTCCAGCACTTGGGCTGGAGGACCTCGTTCTCCCTTATTTTGATGATTAATCAATAAAAAATGAAGATTTGTAATTATAATTGACTCTTCTACCTCTTCTAGCTTTACTAGCTTTCTAGTGATGACTCATTAAAGAGTATGATCTCTCTATCTCATCTTAGGGGTGGAGAGATTTTTTCTTTTGAACTAAAATTTTTTTCAAATTGAAATTGGATTTAGAAGTGAAAATTTTCTCTATTATCTTGTGATTCTCTATCTCATGGATAACTATAGTATATTGATGAATAAAACTTCATAATTTTCTTAATCAAGCTATTCACTCTTATCAGAAGATAGGATTTGTTTTGTAGATCATTCTTCCTTGTCCAAGAGAAGTAAGTATTCTTCTCTTGTATTTGGAAGATGATCTTACAACTGAGAAATAATTTGTTGTTAGAGATTTGGAAAAGGAAGCCAGTTATAAAAAAGTGAAAAGATGTACAAAGTGTGCCAAATGTGAAAGATACACAAAGTGTATCAAGCAATTGAGAGTTGTGCAAAGCACATGAAAGTTGAGAAAGTGACTCAAATAGCTCTAAAGTTATAAGTTAATGTCTTCACTTTCTAGTAAATCTTTAAATCTCAGAAAATCTATATCCTTTTGATATTTTTGATACTTGAGTCTGAAAATTATGATTTTGAAATCATCATTATACATTGATATCCTATAAGATGTGAAATTTTATTCTCATACAAGAAATAAAGAAAATTAAATTTCTTTCTCTAATTTAAATTCTTTTTTGGATTAGATTTCAATTCAATAGAGGAAAATACTCATATAAGTGAGATGTCATGATTTAGCTAGTATGGAGCTTGATGTGAGTTAACAAATTTAAATTGAGGTTCTTTTTAAGAATAGAGGGAGTTAAATACTAAAAACTCCTTTGGGATATGTGCTTACTTATCACTTTTGACTGGGTCCACACCCTCCTGTACTTGTTAGGATCGGTGATGTTGATCCTTTATTAGAAAGTGAATTGCTTCTTCCTATCAGTCCTGCTCTGATAGTTGAAGGCCTCAGTCCATTCATTTGAGATGAATGTGATAGGAAATGTCTAAATCATTCATTTAGACTATTTAGAGATATGTTACTGGGTCCACACCCTCCTGAATTGGTTAAGTTTGGTGATGTTGATCCTTTATTAGAAAGTGAATTGCTTCTTTCTATCAGTCCTGCTCTGATAGTTGAAGGCCTTAGTCCATTCATTTGAGGTGAATGTGATAGGAAATATCTAAATCATTCATTTAGACCATTTAGAGATATGTTACTGGGTCCACACCCTCCTGTACTTGTTAGGATCGGTGATATTGATCCTTTATTAGAAAGTGAATTGCTTCTTCCTATCAGTCCTGCTTTGATAGTTGAAGGCCTCAGTCCATTTATTTGATATGAATGTGATAGGAAATGTCTAAATCATTCATTTAAAAATTGCTTTCTCATTATTATATTTCACAGGCGGAGAAAGCTTCCGCCTAGGCGGAAGCCGCGCGTGACGCATGCCTTGCGGGACGATTTTTGGAAGGTTTTTGAATGGATTTTAGGAGGGAAATTGATTGTAGGGATTGTTTAGGAAATTCCTTTTGAATTGTATGCATTAAATAGTAGATTTTCCTAGGTTTTGGGTATCTTGAATTTGGCTGAAATTTGAGATCTCTTAGATTTAGGTTTCTTTGGGCTCTTGGCGTTGCCAGAGATTTGGGAGAGAACGATCCTCCTCTCGAATTGAGGATCAATTGTATCTTGCTATTTTATTCATCGACTATTGGAATACAAGTTTTTCTTTGAGTTTTCTCTCAGATTTCCTTGTCGTTTTGCTGTTTTTCTGCTGTAAACAGCAGATTTCTGCTGTGGACAGCAATTTACATTGGATCTACTTGGTTTTGGTGAGAAACACTTGGAAATCCAAGTGTTTCCTATCAAATTGGTATCAGAGCATCGATTCGGGACCACCAGCGGCTGAAATTTTGAAATTTCAGCAAGTTTATCTTTTCCGGAAGAAGATTTTTTTTGGGATCCGTTAGAAGAAAGATGACCGGAAAGAAGGTGGAAGTATTAGAAGGCGAGTTCGGACAACTGAAGTCAGATCTGGAGGGAAAGTTCCTGGAAATCTCCACCAACAATGATAGGTTGGAAGGGAGGTTCGCGTCTTTGGAAGAAATGATGAAGAAACTATTGGAGATGAAGACAAATCCGGAGACATCAGAAGTGAGAGAGACTACTGACGGCCTTGGCGTAGGAGGAAATCCAAACCCAATCCGGGGGAGGAGGAATCCGGAGGTGGAGATTCTTGAAGGGGACAACGACATGCCACCTCTAGAGCCACTCTCTAGAGAGGAGATGAGCATGAGAAATGACCGTCGAGCTGCTGATTTTCAGCGTCGAGGTGCTGATTTTCAGCGTTGAGGTGCTGATTTTCAGCGTCGATGTGGTGATTTTGGAGGCAGGCGGGGGGAATATGAAGGTAGTGCAGATTTTGGAGAAAGGAGAGAAGAGTATCAGCGTCGAGGTGTTGAATTTCAGCGTCGAGGTGCTGATTTTGAAAGAAGAAGGGGGGATTATGACGACGAACTCGGATACCAGCGTCGGAGGGAGGACCGGGACACTTGGGGAGCACCTCATCTTCGAGGAATGGGAGGTTATGGTGAGTACCGGGGCAACGGAAGGGATCCGAAGGTGAGGAAGTTGAAGATGCCCATATTTGAGGAGGAAGATGGCCATGGCTGGATATACAAGGTGGAGCGTTACTTTGCAGTCAACGGGTTGACAGATGATGAGAAGCTGACGGCGGCAGGATTGTGTCTGGAAGGGAAGGCGTTGGCATGGTATCAGTGGCGAGACAGGAGGGAGCCTATCCGGAGCTGGAGAGAGTTCAAGGATTGTTTATTAGAGCTTTTCCGAGCCGATGGGGGAGGAGACTTCTATGAACAATTCTTTGCTTTGACGCAGGAGGGGACTGTGGTCGATTACCGGGATATATTTGAGTACCTGGCAAGCAGATTGGATCACATTTCTGAGTCTGCCTTAGAAGGGAACTTCATGAAGGGGCTGAAACCAGAGATCCAAACAGCAGTCAGGGTACTGGAGCCGAGGAACCTGGGAAAGACTATGGAGCTGGCGTAGTTGGTAGAAGATCAGAAGAAAGCAGAAAGAGGGGCTCAAGGAAACTGCTCTGGAGGCTCTTACAGGACGACAACCACTCTTCTAACACCTAAGGGGCCTGCATCAGGCAACAGTAATGAGACCACCCGGGAGAAGCCAGTAGGAGGAGGGAGTGGGGAAAATTTCAAAAGACTGACATAGAAGGAGATGCAGGATAAGAGGACAAAGGGGTTGTGCTTCAGATGCGATGAGAAGTACATGCCAGGGCATAGGTGCAAGGACCAAACTCTTCAGGTTCTCCTTGTCTGTGAAGATGAGGAAGACGAGGAGGGAGGTGGGAGCAGATCTGAAGAGGAGGAAAAGTTACACCTAGATGTGGCAGAAGTGTCTCTGGACTCTGTAGTGGGATTCACTCCGAGTCACACTATGAAAGTGAAAGGAGAGATAGCTGACCGTGAGGTGGTGGTGCTAATTGATAGTGGGGCTACCCACAATTTCATTTTCACTCAGGTCGTCAACCAACTAGGAGTGAAATTGGTGGACACCGGTTGTTATGGGGTGATGATGGGTACAGGGAAGGTGGAGAAAGGCCAGGGAATCTGTAAAGGAGTGGTGTTGACCATCCAGGGGATTCAAGTAAGGGAGGACTTTCTCCCACTAGAGTTGGGAAGCACTGATGTCATCCTGGGGATGAAGTGGTTACAAACTTTGGGGGAAACCAATGACAATTGGGGAGCACTCACGATGGAATTAATGGTGGAGGGGAGAAAGATGGTTATAAGGGGAGATGCAGGGCTATCCAAAGCCACGAAATCACTTAAGACCATGGTTAAGGACATACAAGAGGTGGGGGAAGATTATTTGGTGGGACTACACAAGCTGGATGTGATCAGGATGGAGGAGGAAGGGGATGTTTCTCTTTCCATGCAGCCCTTGGTTCAGCAATACAGTGAGGATTTTCAATCATCTCAAGGATGGCCACCTCCGCGGGAACACGAGCATATTTCCACCTTGAGGACAAGGTGGATCTTTGGGAGGGGAGTATTGTTAGACCGGTCCACTGGACCGGTCCCGGCGGGACCGGTTCACGGGCAGAAATCGCAAACAGGCGGAGAAAGCTTCCGCCTAGGCGGAAGCCGCGCGTGACGCATGCCTTGCAGGACGGTTTTTGGAAGGTTTTTGAATGGATTTTAGGAGGGAAATTGATTGTAGGGATTGTTTAGGAAATTCCTTTTGAATTGTATGCATTAAATAGTAGATTTTCCTAGGTTTTGAGTATCTTGAATTTGACTGAAATTTGAGATCTCTTAGATTTAGGTTTCTTTGGGCTCTTGGCGTTGCCAGAGATTTGGGAGAGAACGATCCTCCTCTCGAATTGAGGATCAATTGTATCTTGCTATTTTATTCATCGACTATTGAAATACAAGTTTTTCTTTGAGTTTTCTCTCAGATTTCCTTGTCGTTTTGTTGTTTTTCTGCTGTAAACAGCAGATTTCTGCTGTATTTCTGCTGTGGACAGCAGTTTACATTGGATCTACTTGGTTTTGGTGAGAAACACTTGGAAATCCAAGTGTTTCCTATCAATAAGCTAATGCCTATATCAATTAACTCCCTAGGAGCATGGGTGGCTACTCTGTATCGTTTGCTTTATAGCATCCCATTGTTTAGTTTATAAGTTATTTCAGTGGTTTAGCTGTTTTGCTCCATGTGATATCTGTCTCTCTGATTATTATAACTGTGTGTGATTTTATGCATCTTATCTGTATTACAAAATCTAAAGCCTAAGACTTTTTGTATCAATAAGAAGTGTCAATAAAGGGAAATGGAGGAAGCATACAAAACCTTGAGATTGGAACATTATCTCACTTGGAGCTTAGCAGGTACTTGTTCATGTTCAAGATTTCAAGTTTTTTAAATGGAAATATATTAGTTATATAATGATATAAGTATATCAAGCAAAATTACTAAGAATTTTTCAAGGAAAAAGGAATATAACACCACATAAAAAGATAACAAGAAGACTAGGGATGAAATAAAAAGCTCGATAAGCTACTCATGGTTTAGCTGAGTTAGAGCTAGTCTACGATCATTTAAATAATAAATCAAATAAATTTGAATATTTTTTTAAATACTCGATTGATAAATAAACAAGCTAGACAGCTTATTGTTCGATTCATTTGTGATCTTGAACAACATCATTTAAATCTCATAAACATGCTCGTCAAGAAGCTTGATTTAGGCTTAGTAATATGTTCATTTAAGATAAGATTATAAATATATTAAATATGTGATTATGTGGGAATCTTGTTCTTTTATATATTAGGTTGCTTTTGTTTATGAACATAGCTAATTTTTTATGCCATTAAAATGCTTGTTTATTTAGTAGTTCATTTAATTGAATTCTCATTTTTTAGCTCAATAGACTGCTTATTGATAGGCTATATAAGGCTTTTTCGGTTAATTAATATGTTCATTGATAGTGTTGCTCATTAATATGCTCGATAAAATCCATTTTGTTAGCTAACATGCTGAGTTTAAACCAAGCTAAAAAAAAAAAAAAATCAAACGTATCTAGATTGAACGCTACTACAAATGCTCAAATCGAGCTTGAGTTTGAGCTCAAGTTTGAACAAGTTTTTTTTTTTCCTGATGGGCTTATTTGCTGCCTATTATTCTAGCTTGTCCTACATTCTTGTTTCTTCATCATTGTAATAACCCATTCAACATTTGTCAACTCTTTCAATGTTCCTCATTGGCCTCTATAACTCAATTTTATGAGTTTTTTTAATATAATTTTTGGGGATCTAAATGATTATAATTTATAAATAAAAAATGAATCAAATTGTACTTTGACAGGGCCTTTTGTTGGTTAAATTTTTTATTAAATTATTAGGGGGTATAAATTAATGTTTGTTTTTAGCTTCTTGTTTTCAACTTTGGTTGTGTGAAAAATAATAAATTTTACATTAAAAATTTGTAATTGTCAAATGCATTTTGTGGTTCCATTTAACTTATTATTTTTATTGCTAACATATTTTAAAATGATGTTTTCTCTGTAGTAGGCGTGATCGAAATTGTTGTATCGATCCTAACATTGATTGCTCTATTAACTGAGTGTTTTTCAATTAGATTGCGAAAAAGCTTCATCCTGATACAAATAAAGATGATCCTGATGCTGATAGCAAGTTCCAAGAAGTTCAACGTGCTTATGAGGTGTGTGAATTATTTATCTTATATTTTGAGTCATAATCAGCGAGCTATGTGCTCCTTGTAGATATTTTTTAACGGCATGCTATGATTGACGACATTTGAACACATGTTTATTTGTTTTGTAGGTCCTAAAGGATGATGAAAAGAGATCTCTTTATGACCAGGTACTGATTTCTTAATTTAACCATGTAAACGCATGTTAGTTAATCATGATTTAATATCACTTGTATGCTTAGTAATCTGCTTAGAGATTTGTTGTCGTGTTACAAAGGGGTTGTTGGTCCCTAGGTTGTACTTGTATTTCCCTTTTACCAATTAAATCAATTGATGTCGGCTTTCTTAAGAAACTAAATAATAGGTACATAGAAGTGCCAATTGATCATAGAATTGTAGATGAAATGTTTGAGATGTCGGCCAACTAATGGAGGTGATTTTGAGTAAATTAGGTGTTTGATTAGGCCATAAATTTTTGTAAGTAAATTGTTCACAATAGGTGGAAAACATGAGTTAGGATTTTGTGGAGGGTATATGGCTCGATTTTTTGTAATGTTAGAAGTGGTTTAATGCTCTGGGAAGATGATGGAGATATATGAGAAGAGATATAAGAAAGGAATTGATATAGTAGAATTCTCAAACTTTACTTGTGGTTAATTCGTAAAACAATCTAAAAGCTAGTAGTACAAATTCGTAGACACAAAATTTTGCAAGAGAATGAAGCTTTTTTTATTGAATCATGGGGGTATATTTAGTACATGAAGTGTTATACGAAAGGAAGGAAATTGATGAGGAAACACATTCCTCTTGAAAGTAGTTCAAAAAGGCCATAATGGTAGCCTTCCCTCAAGGTGTATTTATATTTGAAAACAAATAATAGAACTCTAATTTTAAGGATTCAATTAAATATTTGATTGATCATCTTAAATCTCTAACTTGAACTTATTTATTTGGTTTCAAAATATGATTTAATATTGAAAATATTTTCTCCAAATAATTTTTGGCGGTCATCTTTTTTTCTCTAACATGAAAATAAAATAAAAGAATAAGATTTAGTACTAATTGTTCTACCTTTTGGTCATGGATTTGGTGATAAGCCGACTGCCTTGGCTTGCATTAGTGATGGCACTATACATGCCTTGTGCTAAGAGGGAGAAGAGTTTGCTTAGTCAGGTTAATGCAGGCCAATTAGGTCGGGTTTGTTTCACTTATTTTCCATTTTGATATTTGTTTAAATGTTCTTGAAGATTAGTGCGCAAGCTAGCCTTAGGATATAGGTTAATAATAAATTGTAATTCCTTTGATGAGGACATCGAAGATCAACGGCTACGATCGTGTCTATTTATTTTCATGTATTTTATTTGTTATTTGTACTTTTCCATTTATACCCTCACTTGAGGGCTTTGTTTTATGTTTGCCCTAGGGGCAATTATGTCTTTTATTTTTCCTTCATGTAATTGGCTATTTAAGCCTCCCCCTTCCTCTTGGAAAGGATGATGATTATTGAAATGAAATTCTTCTCTTTGTGTTCTCTTTGTGAGTTCATATTTTCTTGATCTCTTAGTGAGTTCAACTCTCCTAGATCTCTGTGTGAGTTCTAGGAAAAGCCCAAGGTGAGGGCAAAAGCAATACCCGCCAGTCGTTGGAAGCGTCATCGACTCGTGGTTTATTTTATCTTATTATTTTCTTCTCCAACTCTTGTTTACCTCCTCCCCACACCAAGCCCTACCCGAGATCCAATCATCCACCGCTTTATCCACTAGCTTCCTCCACTACAACCCAAGCTCCATCAAGAAACCCCCAACCCGATGGCAAGCCCCCTCTTCCTCCTTTGGCCGCCGGCCACCACCTTGCCCCAAGCCATGATGAAGATGTCAATCATCATTATGGCTCCTTGATTATGGCCTAGCAATAAATAAAGGAGTTACCGATTTTTGAATTTCAAAATTTGAAATTCAAAAAACTTTCCATATTTGGAAATTCCTAATAAGGAAAGTTTTTAAATCCGCATTATGACGAAATTCAAATTCAAATGGACTTCATCATAAGCTTTCCTAACTCCCATGTGCTGATTTGGAAGCCCCTCAATGGCTCCCACACTCTTCCCCTCTCTCCACATGCCGCCGGCCTCACCTTGGTTGGAGCCCCATTCAATTCCCAATTAATGCATTGATTACTACTTAATTTGAAATCAAATTTCAAATTGATTTCCCCCCAAAACCTCTCAAATTCTGAATTTAATTTCAGGATTAGCATTTATTCCCCCTCCCTCTCTCTTGAAACCGCCAGCCACACCTTAATGGGCTTCAATTGATGGGCCATGACTTCTCTAGGAAAGAGTTTAACTCATTCCCTGCTGCTGGCATAAATTTCCAAAGCCCCTCTCCCTAATTTTCTTCCATTAACTCTTCTCCAAACTCAATCCAACGTGGAGCCCTCTTCTTCCTAAGACTGCAGCCTGAAATTCAGCCGATTGCCTTGCTCCCTCAGCCCGTGGAAGACCCATAATTGTTGTTTTGGGAAGACGGAATTGCTGCCCACAAATCCTGGTTGCTGCCCAACGGTATCCGGAAGAATTCCAGCGAGGGAAACTTAATTTCCTGCCTCCTAAAACCTTCCAACTGCTGGATGCTCTTCTACAACTTGCTGTCCACTGATTCTACAAATCTCCTAGCACCAAAGCTTCATCCGGAAGGTTCCAAATGATGTCCAGAATCTGTCCAAAACATAAACTGCTACTGTCTTGAAGATCCACACCTTGTCGTGGCTAATCGGTGGTGCGAAGAAGCTCATGGTGGCTGTCCTAGTCGTCCCCAACACTCAAATCATCCTGCAGTAGTGTGTATCTCTCTTGTCTTTGGGTAAACTCAACATCCGATTCGCTATCTTCATAGTTACATCCTTGAATGTGAATTTATTGTCTTCATGAAGATCATATTAATGCGTCTCCGCTAAAGCCTAGTAATTAGAAGAGTTGTGTGAGGGATCTTTCATAGGCTAATCTTATTATTAGTATTGGAATTTATTGTTGGAACAATCCATGTATGTAAAGGGGTGTTGAGGAATTGCGCCTCCCAGGGACTCTGTCGGGCTCACTCAACGGTAGGGTAAAACCAACTACCATGCTAACCGCATATGGATAGCTAGTATAAGGTGAAAAGGATCCCACCCCTCCTGCTCTTTTCGGAGCAGTGGATTGGGGTGGCCACTACTTCTGTCTGACTCAGCGAGAAGCTCATGAACCACGAAGTGGAAGCCTGCGTAGTCTTTTACAGGACATCCGAGTAAAAAGAGAACTGTTGAGGAATTACGCCTCCCAGGGACTCTGTCGGGCTCATTCAACGGGTAAGCTTCAACATCTGCTCAACCAGCTCGGCTTTGCAAATGAAGAAGGGCTCAATACCCACTCAGTCATTTCAACTGAGTTAATAAAGAGCAGGCTCTGATGTCTGCCTGATCAAAACAGGACAATCAAAAGCGTGGCGAGGAGTACCTACCAGGTGCTCTGTTAGGTCCTCTCTACCAAGTAAGACCAACTACCTGTTTGTTCATTTCAAACAGCAGGATCGAAGGTAAAAAGTTACCTCAACATCTGCCTGACACGTATCTGTGTAGGAATGTGAGGGAGAAGGAAGTAAATAAATGGGATAATTTTAAGGGTAGAGCCACCTAGGGAACCCCTTCTAGCGCTCTGGTAACCACATGGTAGAGGACAAATCGTCGTGGCCATGAGTATCCAAATGCCATCAGGATCTCCTAGGGAACCCTAACCCTACATAAAAAGAAAGGAGGAACATCAGTGTGACATCTCCTAACCAAAGCTGGAAGAGATACACCCTCAGTAGAGTGTACGAAGGAGTAATCTCATTCCAAAGGAGTAAAAAGAACTGAAGTTGCGAGGGGGCACCTCTGCTACAGAAAGTAGGACTAAGCCTAGTAAAAAAATAACTCTCAAGGAGGCTACAGTGGTAAACCCATACTGACTAATAGTGACCCTGTAAGGAGTAGAAGTGGTATCAAAACATCCAAGAGACCTCTCCGGCAGCTAGGAGTGGGGTCTCAATGGGGAAAAAGGTGGTAAAAATTTGAAAGAGTTGACTCTGTACTAAAGAATCAAGGCTCAAGAAAGAGGTGATGGTGGCATCTAAGGCACGACGCCCCATATCACCAAGAGAGGGAAAAAGAACCAAAGGAGTGAGAGAGTACTCCCGCTACTCAGGGCAACAAAATCTGAGTAGAAAAAGTCTCACAGTAGTAATACCCACACAAACTAGTGGGACCCTGTGAGGAGTGGAAAGAGTATCAAAACATCCAAAGGTCCTCTCTAGCAACTAGGAGTTGGATCTCAATGAGGAAAGAAGTGGTAAAGTAGCTAGGAGAGCTGACTCTGTATCATAGAATCAAAGCTCAAGAAAGAGGTGATGGTGGCACCTAAGGCACGACGCCCCATATCACCAAGTGAGAGAAAAAGAGTCAAAGTAGCGAGAAAGCATCCTCTCCACTAAGGACAACAACTCAGAGTAAGCAAAATCTTACAATGGTAACACCCATATAAACTAGTGGGACTCTACGGGAAGTGAAAGTAACCTGAACACATTCATAAGACTGATATGGCGACTGAGCCTAGTGTATGAATGGTAAGATGGGTCAAAGAAAAGAGTAAAAGAACTAATCTTCTGCTAGAAAATCAAAGTTCTCAGAGTAGTGATATTAATATCCAAGGCAAGGTATACTACATCACTACAAAGAATCAACTCTAGGTAGTAAGGGGACACACTCACTATCTGAGAATAACGATTATGAGTGAGATCAAAGATCATCAAAAGGACACAGTGGTAACACCTACCCTAACTGGGTAAGACCCTGTGAGAAGTGGAAGTAACACTATCGCATTCATAAAACCACTCTGGCAGCTCAGAGTAGTGTATGAATGAGAGAGTAGATTGCCGAAAGAGGGCAGACGGGGATTGATCCTTCCTTAGAAAGACCCAAGTCCACAAGGTAGTGATGTTAACATTCAAAATACAATGTACTACATCACTTAACAAAGATAATTAAAGTTATGGAAAATTATACTCAGATATGTGTGCTTTCATCCTTGAGGCAGACATCAAGGCACCTTAAAGGAGAGGGAAGAAAAAGAACTTTAGGGAACTCATGCTCTTAGAGAGTATTATCGGGTTCCTCCTGTGACAAGGGCAACCAGTTTTGCTCTACTAAGATCTTCCCTCTTTTTATCACATGTATATTTTTTTTAAGGGAATTATGATTTGGTTTTGATATCCCAGACCATGTTCGTCACATGAATAAAACTGGGAGAGGGAAAATCATACAGGATCTTATAAGAAAGTAAATCATTGGTTTTGATAATCCAGACCACATTCAACTCATATGAATGAACTGGGAGGTACAATCATAGTGAAATTGATGTATAACTAAAATCAATCATCAAGATAGAGGATCAACACTACCACACCTAACTAGCATAGGATGGTGTGGACCCAGTATCCTACCTCCAAAAGAGTCCAAACTAATGACACTGGCATCCCTGATCACATTCAACTCATATGAGTGGACCGGGGGCTACATCTATCAGATCAAGACTGATAGGAAGAAGAGAATCTCATAAGGATAAAAGATCACTATCACCCCACCTAACTAACATAGGTGGATATGGACCCAGCATCCTCTCTCAAAAGAGTCTAATCTAAAAAGACTACGACATTTCAGATCAAATTTAACTCATATGAATAGACTGAGGGCTTCAACTATCAGAGCAGGACTGATATGAAGAAGAGAATCTCATTCAAGTAGAGGATCAACATCACCAAACCTAACAAATACAGGAGGGTGTGGACCCAGTATCACATCTCTAAATGATCTAAATCAATGATTTAGACATTTCATATCACATTCATCTCAAATGAATGGACTGGGGGCTTCAACTATCAGAGCAGGACTGATAGGAAGAAGAGAATCTCATAGGGATAAAAGTACACTATCACCCCACCTAACTAACATAGGTGGATATGGATCCAGCATCCTCTCTCAAAAGAGTATAATTTAAAAATACTATGACATTCCATATCAAATTTAACTCATATGAATAGACTGAGGGCTTCAACTATCAGAGTAGAACTGATAGGAAGAAGAGAATCTCATTCAAGTAGAGGATCAACATCACCAAACCTAACAAACACAGGAGGGTGTGGACCCAGTATCACATCTCTAAATAATCTAAATCAATTATTTAGACATTTCCTATCACATTCATCTCAAATGAATGAACTGGGGGCTTCAACTATCAGAGCAGGACTGATAGGAAGAAGAGAATCACATTCAAGTAGAGGATCAACATCACCAAACTTAACCAATACAGGAGGGTGTGAACCCAGTAACATATCTCTAAATGGTCTAAATGAATGATTTAGACATTTCCTATCACATTTATCTCAAATAAATGGATTGAGACCTTCAACTATCAGAGCAGGACTGATAGGAAGAAGCAATTCACTTTCTAATAAAGGATCAACATCACCAAACTTAACCAATACAGGAGGGTGTGGACCTAGTAACATATCTCTAAATTGTCTAAATGAATGATTTAGACATTTCCTATCACATTCATATCAAATAAATGGACTGAGGCCTTCAACTATCAAAGCAGGACTGATAGGAAGAAGCAATTCACTTTCTAATAAAGGATCAATATCACCGATCCTAACAAGTACAGGAGGGTGTGGACCCAGTAACATATCTCTAAATGGTATAAATGAATGATTTAGATATTTCCTATCACATTCACCTCAAATGAATGGACTAAGGCCTTCAACTATCAGAGCAGGACTGATAGAAAGAAGCAATTCACTTTCTAATAAAGGATCAACATCACCAAACTTAACCAATTCAGGAGGGTGTGGACCCAGTAACATATCTCTAAATAGTCTAACTGAATGATTTAGACATTTCCTATCACATTCATCTCAAATGAATGGACTGAGACCTTCAACTATCAGAGCAGGACTGATAGGAAGAAGCAATTCACTTTCTAATAAAGGATCAACATCACCGATCCTAACAAGTACAGGAGGGTGTGGACCCAGTCAAAAGTGATAAGTAAGCACATATCCCAAAGGAGTTTTTAGTATTTAACTCCCTCTATTCTTAAAAAGAACCTCAATTTAAATTTGTTAACTCACATCAAGCTCCATACTAGCTAAATCATGACATCTCACTTATATGAGTATTTTCCTCTATTGAATTGAAATCTAATCCAAAAAAGAATTTAAATTAGAGAAAGAAATTTAATTTTCTTTATTTCTTGTATGAGAATAAACTTTCACATCTTATAGGATATCAATGTATAATGATGATTTCAAAATCATAATTTTCAGACTCAAGTATCAAAAATATCAAAAGGATATAGATTTTCTGAGATTTAAAGATTTACTAGAAAGTGAAGACATTAACTTATAACTTTAGAGCTATTTGAGCCACTTTCTCAACTTTCATGTGCTTTGCACAACTCTCAATTGCTTGATACACTTTGTGTATCTTTCACATTTGGCACACTTTGTACATCTTTTCACTTTTTTATAACTGGCTTCCTTTTCCAAATCTCTAACAACAAATTATTTCTCAGTTGTAAGATCATCTTCCAAATACAAGAGAAGAATACTTACTTCTCTTGGACAAGGAAGAATGATCTACAAAACAAATCCTATCTTCTGATAAGAGTGAATAGCTTGATTAAGAAAATTATGAAGTTTTATTCATCAATATACTATAGTTATCCATGAGATAGAGAATCACAAGATAATAGAGAAAATTTTCACTTCTAAATCCAATTTCAATTTGAAAAAAATTTTAGTTCAAAAGAAAAAATCTCTCCACCCCTAAGATGAGATAGAGAGATCATACTCTTTAATGAGTCATCACTAGAAAGCTAGTAAAGCTAGAAGAGGTAGAAGAGTCAATTATAATTACAAATCTTCATTTTTTATTGATTAATCATCAAAATAAGGGAGAACGAGGTCCTCCAGCCCAAGTGCTGGAAGGGGGCCTGTCTTCCCTTTTGAGGTTACAATCATTTTTTTAATATATTTTTCTAGTACAGATAGAAGTAAAAAGAAAATGTGCTCATCTAGTACTACAACAGAAGAAAGAAAAGAAAAACTAGTGCTAACGAAGAAGCTGGAGTGACAACTATCGACTTGGCCTTGGGAGGCCTCATCTCAACTGCCTCTAAACTCTGTACAGCTTGCTCAATCATATGCTAAGTCTCCTTGGAGAGTGCTAGCTGCCACTCTCCCTCAGAACTGTGGAGTAATCTGCCACTACTACCCTGACTGTAACTCTGACTATTACTGTGGCTGAAACTGTGGCTAGGACTGTGGCTTGGAGTAGAGATCATCTGAACTGTCTGAGTAGCTACTAGAAGTTTGATGATTGATATAGCTTTGGAAGTTTGATGATTAATACCATTCATTGATTTCTTTTTATAATCATATGTTCTAATACCTTGACATATAATCTCTGTTTAATGTCATTTATTTGAGAGCTAGAGAATATTTGAATAAGAGGTTTGATTAATTCAAGTAAGTGGAGTTGTCTTCCCCCTTTCCAATAATATTATGCTGGATTTAAATTCTTGGCAAGTAGTGATTGTATACATTTGACATTAAGTGAGGTTTGTGAGCTTTGTTAGAAACTCTACATATGCTTCATGTTTCAGTTTTGGAAATGTGGGGTTCAAGGGCAAGGTTATATGCTTTATGTTAGAAAGATGTATGAGTCTTTGGAAAGGATTTGAACGTATTTGAATTCTGCACACTTTAAAGTTGGTTTTGCTCAAGAATTTTTGGTCTGTCTGCAGTTATGTGCAAAATAGCAAAATAACACTATTTTGAAATTATTTAATTATAGTCTTTGAACTTTGGAATTGCGTAACTTTATCGTTTTAAGTCAGATTTTGATGCACAGCATCTTGTTTTGGGTGTACTTTGAATTCTGCATAGTTTAAAACTATTTTTAGATAAAAATTATGTCTCTATTTTCTGTTATTCTAAAAACAGTAAAGTGACACTATTTTAAAATATTCTTTTATTATGTTTAAACTTCGGAAAATCATATCTTCGTCGTTTTAAATCGGATTTTTGGGTATAACCCCTCGATCTTTTCAGAAAAATGTGTATTTTATTTTGAAACTATTTCCAGTCACTGATTTTGGCTGTTTTAGCAGTTTTCTATCTTGGAGCATTATATGATTATTTAATTATTATTTACTTAATTAGTATAATGATTATTTTCAAGATACAAACTATTTTCAAATCGTTGTGAGTTATCGATTGAGTGGTCAGCGGGTCTCCCATATATCTATTTATTATAAATTGATTTATTTTTAATTATCTATTTTCCTGAAAATCTATTTAGTTTTAAGTATTTTTAAAATATTTTAAAATTATATATACTTTAAATCCTAATTCCGGGAGATATGCTATTTCATGAAATTTTAGGCGTGAATTCTAAATGTGAAGAGCAATCATGAGGGAGGGGATTAGTGGGTGATTGAGTTCCAATCATCCACTAATTCCTTCAGTAGGTGTCTTTCCTTTTATTTTTCGTAGATTGCATGTGTAGGTCGCACCACAAGCACTTAGCTTAGGCTCTCCTAGATCTAAGGAAATGGTGTGTTTATTTCATTTTTGTACTCCCATGCATTTATTACCTTGAGGGTTAGACAAAATATCAGTTTAAACCCATATAACGTAGTGACATCTTAAGGACAAAAATTAAGGACTTGTCTAGGGGCTAGGATAGAACCCTGATTGACATGAAAACCTCAATACTTAAACCTAGTGACATCATAAGCTTCTCATAATTTTCTAGGAATTTTTAGGGCTTGTTAGACCCCTTAGTTAACCAACCCTAATTAACCCGCTAAATAAGGCTTTGAAACCTTCCGAAAATTACAATAAATACACCTTAGGTCAGAAAATTACCCATAATATCTCAAACTGACTAGAATCTGATCCTTGACCTTAGATAAATAGGGCTTCCTAGTTTGACTTTAGGTTGATCCCTAATTTGACCATAGGTGGAATTTACCTTTTTGCCCCTAATAATTCATTAAAAATTATCAAAAATCCAAAATTTTCTCCAAACGCTTGGGAAAACTTTCTTAGGTTATTCCTGACCTTTGGGGGTGATTCCAATCTGTTTGGAGTTGCTTCGGATCAAAATAATAAAAGGCCCTTTATTAGGAAATTTAGAATATTCCCTTAATTACCCGATCTTTAGAAATCCATAACTAATTGTAGAAAATTTCAAATTAGGTAAACTCACTTGCATTAGACTCCAATTAGGGCCTAGTATTTATTAAAAATTTTAGATTTCCAGAAACTGACCTAGATTAGAAAGTCAACTTTTTGGTCAACCATAGTTCATTTAGGGCCCGAAACTTAGAAAATTCATAATTTTACCTAGAAAACTCCAATTTTAGCCTACTACCTGTCTAACTACTCGTGTTAAGGTCTAGTATTTTACTAAGGTGATAGGAGATCCAAACCTAGCCTCTTTCTTATAGTGACTTTTTGGACCCTTAGTCTAGTTCCTAGGAGGACCCAGAACTTTCTAAAATTGGCTAATACAATTCTAACTTCAAATATCATCATCCTAAGTTCCTAAAATTGATCAAAAAACTATACTAACTAAAATGGACTCTAATCCATTAATTAATATTTGAATTTCAATTAAAATTTTCTTTTCTAGCCTATAATAAACCCAAACTTCAGGCAATTTTAATTAACTACCCTGCTTAGGACCTATCCAAACTACACAAGTCTTACACACATTGAATGGTTTGCTAGGGCACCACTTCTAGATCTAGGTTAGGCCGCTGGGTTTTACTTTTCTGCTGTGTGCCGGAGCTTTCCGTGGTTTTCACTGCATGCTGTTTGAAAAATGATTGGTGTGTTTGCTTACTTTCTCTGCACTCTGGATGTGAGCGCTAGATTTACCCCTAGGTTAGGAGCGCCATATATATACTGCTCTTCCGTGTAGGTGGTCATGCTCAAATTAATAAAAGGGGGAGCAATATCATGATTTCTAAACAATGTTTTATGCAGGTGCTTGCTCAGCTCCCACTAAATAAAATGAGGGCTAAATTAATTATAACTGCACAGGTTGAGTGCCTAGCCCTCATAATTAAGAGCATGACTTGGCACAGGGTCAATGGTGTTAGCATTTTCATTTTCATATAAACTGCTTGTGATGATTTTTTTTTATTAGAATAATCATACAGGTCTTTTAGAATTTTTCTGTTTTATATTTGATGTAAAAATTTGTAATAATTGTTAAGAGTTGTGAAAACAACTTTGAGTTAGGATATTCTTATCCAGCTCGGGTTTCAAAAGAAGAAGGCATCCCTAAAGGGGAGAATCTTCTTCCATTTGGAAGACAGAGTTGGATGATTTTAGACATCCAAAGAGAAAAGGCAATGCCCCCTTCCAAGGGGAAATTGTCTCTTCGTTTGGATATTTAAGCCACGACGAATCCAAGGAGTCCAAGGAGGAGATTTCCAAGGAGTCCAAGGAGGAGATCCAAGGAGTCTAAGGAGGAGAGTTCCAAGGAGTCCAAGGAGGAGTGATCCAAAGAAGACCGAAGACCTGAAGACCAATATCCCACTCAAAGTCGTTGGCGTTTGTCATAGGCTTAGAAATCCGGGTTGTTGGCAGCGGTGCCCGGCCACTTTACTTTCTGCATATCTGGGTTGTAATAAGGGCAATTTGCCTATAGCCATTTAGTTGATTAATTTTGGATTTATATTGATGTGTTTACCTGATTGCGCAGTAGAAATTGTCTGCTTTTCTTAGGTTTCTTTTCTTGCATGCCGATTTTGTTTTCGCCTGGATTTTTATTAGGCTCTCTAAGGACTATAAAACTTTTCTACTCATAACTAATTCTTAAAATTTTAAGTTCTAAATAACATAGAAACTTAACGAACCTAGGGAATTGCCGGAATCGTCCGGGGTTGCATGCATATTACTGCATCCTTCTTTCCTTGTTATAAGACATCTCCCTGCCTGCGGGTAGAGTCCGGATAATCTGGCCTATGAGGATGAAGTGCCGGACCTAGGGAGACCCAGTCTTTTCAAAAAAATATTTTTTTATAAGCCTGTTTTTAAAGTTCTATAGCATTCATGAGCTGACAATTCAACTAGCATGCATTGTATTAGTAACCAACTAATTAAAATTTAATTGCATTAGCTAGGAGTATCTAACCCACATAAGTCCATGACTACTTAGAAAATTTTCTAGATGTCGGTCCTATTTCCAATAACCGTACCACCCACCCATCTTTCATAACTGACTGGATATCATGGTTTTAAAGCGACTAGGTGGTTAACTGGCTCCCCCAATCCAGGCTGGGATAAGTCCGGGTTTTGCACTGTATTAGCTAGGACACGGGTCTTAGTGTTTCATAGAGCACTAAGCCCAATCTAGATTTATGATTTGAGGCTACTATATTCGGTCTCGTAGTAAACCTTAAATAGTAGGTAGGTCCTTTCTTTTTAGGGACCTTAAATCCTACTGATCCGCGTCATAGGATGACGCCACCTCCATCCTTCTCTCAAGCACGTGATTGAGTGCTTGATTTTATTTTTTCAGTTTCTCTCTAGTGCCCTAGAGCCTTCGAATGCTAGTACGAGCCATGCATGTTGACTCAACCCTTCGGACATTTCTTCCTTTTGGATAGGACTTCCTAGTCTATACCCTCGTGTCGATCTCAATTTAGGAGGGGATAATGTATAATCCTTAATCGAGAGTTTTCTCAGGCTCCGGCCTGGGATGTAATTAACCACGGGGGCTTGTGCCCGTGGGAAACTCGGTCCCACATCTACTAAACTCCATTCGAGCTTTTATATCAGGTGGGGAAAACCCGTGACTAGGTCATGTATATTGCTACCCATCGAGGTGTGTTGGTGAAAGCCTCTATCCCCAATGGTTAGTCGTATGCACGATCCAATCTGCCCTTCCAATCGACCCGTTCGCGCGGTGCTCTTTTCGGAGGTCCACACTGACCACGAAGATCAGAAGGACAGCGTCAGGTAGAAGTCCAACAATGGAAAGAAATCCATCTTCGCGTAGACGTCCAGCGAAGTCCGATAACCGGTAGAAGTCTGGCGTCTGGTAGAAACTTGGCGAAGAGTGAAGGTCCGACGTCGGGTAGAAGTCTGACGTCTGTTGGTGGCAGAGGAGAACTCCGACTTCACTTGGGCGGAGTTTCGGCGTCAGGAGGGAACTCTGTTGCAAATTGGGAAGAATTTCAGTATCACGTGGAAGTTGGGCAAAATTCCTGCGTTCTCCCGAATATCACGCAGAATCCCGGCGTGTTCGGGCGGCAGGACGAACTCCGGCGGTGGTCGAGGAGGAGGGGATTATCCTTTTCCCCTTTCTCTTCTTCTTCCCTTCATCTTCTTTCTCTTCACTTCCCTCCCCTTTGTGTAGAATGAAGGCTCTATTTATAGTTTTTCTGGAGTGGCATAGCCCGTAAATAGGCGTGAGATCGTGGGCCAATAGGGAGTGGTTTGAATGGACGGCCGATGTTGAACCCTTCGATCGTGCACCGTTCGTTGAACATTTAGAGGCCTTAATGATGTCGGAATTCGGTGATCTTAGGCTCGTTGGATTCGTCTCGTCGAGCCGTTTGATTCGAGTATAAGCTCGTTAAAATCGGAGACCGTTTGGTAACTCAAATTGCGGTTTGAACCTTTCAACAATGCTTCGGGTCCTTGATTAGGACTCATTTGGGCTCGGATTGGGTTGATCTTGGTGTCGTTGGGTTCGTATTTCCGAGACGCTCAGTTTGACTGTAAGTTTTTTGAAATTGGAGTTCAGGTGCTCCCGGATTTAATTTTTGAAGTTTCCAACTTGACTTTTGCCTCGAGATTCGTGCCCAATCAAGATAATTTTTGCATGACGTATCAGTTCTCTACTTCTTTAGAGTATGGGTAACAATTTTACCATGTCAATAAACAAAAGCTTGGAAAAGGATAAATGCTCATTTTTATACTGAGTAGTAAATAAAGAAAATGAATCATAGAAACTCTTCCCATCGAAAAGGTCTAGCAAGCAAAAAAGTTCCCTTAATCCGATATTAGGATGTTCTAAATAAGATCTTAAATGTATGGTGCCAGAACTTTTTCCACATCAGATTATGATGGGCTAGAAAGATCTTGTAATTCTTTTTTCGATCTATATGAACTTCCAATCATTAGGGAGATCTTGTAAGTAACCCTTGGCTTGAAAGATCTTGCGAGTATATTTTTTACTTTTACAGTTTCAATGAGATGAATGCATTCTCTTCAAGGAAAAATTATTTTGTGCGGCATCAGGGTGTGTTCTGATTCCTAGACGCGTCATCCGGACGCGCCAAGTCACCGGGGCTCTGGTGATGTGGCACATGATTCGGATTCGCCTTCGGATGCATTCCTACACCGCACAAAATAATCTCTCCTCTTCAAAGCACTAAAAGCCATTTGAAGCATATATGTATAAAAAGAAAGCTCATGAATGTGTTCACATTTACGAGCACTCATGAATGTATTTATGTAAGTATGCAAATAATATTAACCATCTTTAAAAGATGAAAGGAAAAAATGCTCTTCCCCATCATCATATGCTTGATTTATTTTTTGAAATCCATTATGATACAATTGAATGAACTCTTAGAATAAAGGAATATGAAACCCCAAACACATCAGAGATGAAAATCTCAAATCTGTAACTTACTGTGATTTCAACCAATCAACACTCCACTCGACTTTCATAATCTTAACTTATCTAATTCACAATAGCACACTTCTTCCTTATCTCACCTTCATTTCCTGTTAACACTTGAATATTCCCCATCTTCACCATTGACACACCAAAATCCTTAAAGAACTCTGATGGTGAGCCATATATCTGGCGCTGAAGATAGGCTTTAGCCTCACTGTGCTCAAGAAGAGACTGATCAGAAGTGAAGAGAACCCTCCTCTTTAGTACATTCTTGTAGTAACTTGCATCAAATGTCTTGAAGCTACCAGGATCCATTTCTACTATGGTGGTCACATCATCTGGCTTGCATTTCTCCTTGAGCTTGGGTAAGTAGTACTTGTCCAAGGAGGGATCAGCATCGCCCTTACCGGTGAAGTTGTACAGACGATTGGAGAAAGATGAGCAGTGTGAGGTGCCAATGGTGTGGCCCCCTAAAATAGAGAAATCAAAGGTTAAGTTGAGCTCATTGTTATCAATGACTTGTTAGAAAGAAGTTGAGCTCATTGTTATCAATGACTTGTTCAATCAATTCGTCCCAAAAACTAAGTTTTTCTTGTTTAATTTCAATCCCTTGAGATAATTTTTTAGCTTAACATACATACATATTTCACTCATAGCGATATAGAATCATTTAGATAAATGAATCAATGAACATATACATTCATTTAACTCTACAACAACAACATCAAGCCTTTGTCCCACTACGTTAGGTAGGCTACATGAATTCTTTTTCGACATTATGTCCTGATAAAAGTCGTCAAATTCTCATTTAAATCTAATAAATAAATATCATTTATAACATTTTCTAACCAAGTCTTTTTAGGTCTACCTCTATCTTTCTTAACATAAGTCAAATCTAATACCTCAACTTTACCAACCGGGTCATCGGAAGACCTTCGTTTAACGTGATCAAACCATCTAAGGCGATTCTCTCTAATCTTATCTTCCATTGGAGCTATTTCTATTTAACTCTAAATACCTATAAATTTATTCAAACATTCATATCTTTTCAATTTGTTTTCGAGCTATTTCAATCCAATCCAAGTTCAGCTCAATTCAAATTCAATCCAAAGCGAGCTTAGCTTGTTAGCTGGCTTGACTTCATCCAATCCATCTTAGGAGATTGATTTTTTGTTGTTGTTGTTGAAGTTTTAACAATTTATACTTGGTTCAAGCAATTAGCTACTTGAGCTGGGTCATATTTGACTCATTTACAAATAGTAGAATGTGGTAATTTGAAAGAGTACCTGAAAGAACAATGATGTCCTTTGCATTCAACCCTTTTGGAGCGAAGAAGCCATTAAGAATTTGAGAGAAGTTAAAGAATGGTGGAGGTAGATTCCGGAGGGTGTCTATGGCTACAGATCGCCTGCCATCTCTCCGTCCAGTGGGCACTTCCCAAAATGGTCCATTGGTCTGAAACAAAGAACAGCATTCAACAAAATTTTATCAATCTTATATATAGATATACAGGTAATTGTAACTCATATAGCTGGTTTTTAACAGAAATATGCAAAGGCCATCCATCTTTTTATCAATTTTTAGGGCAAAAAATTATGTTAAAAATCACTTAAATTTTAATCAATTCGAAGACAATTCACTCGATTAAGGCTCATTTGGAGCGGCTTTCTTAAGACTTTTTAAAGTAGTTATTTAGGAAAAAAAATCTTAATTTAAAAAATTTTTGTACTAAAAAGTTGCTTTACAAAGCAATAAAAAAGTTGTCCCTAACAAAACATGAATTCAATTCAACTCAAAATCGACTTGATATATTATATGGTAGCATATATATTTACCTGTGTTCATAAATATAAAATATATTTAGACATATTCATAAATTTATAACATATTATATGACAAATTATGAATTTTTTTTTATAAATGCTAATAATAGACTTTATTCTATTCAAATCCAAACTGAAGTCATTATCAATCATACAATCGATAGCCCCTTAATAATTTTTACTACTGGTTGTTCTATGCAGATATTTCTTTATTAGATTTAAATGAGAATTTGACTTTTAACATGATACAATGGAAAAAAAAGGATTTATGTTGCCGACCCTACGTAGTGGGATGAAGGCTTGATGTTGTTGTTGTTATATTGTTATATGCAGAAAAACCTGTATTATTCATCATACCAGAACAACAGCATCTCTGGCTACTAAGGCCAAGATATCAGCACAAGATACGATCCCGGGGCAAGCCTCCTCCAGCTTCTCTTTGATGCCATCAATGGTGCCAAATCCTCTCAAGCTAACGTTTGGTATCCCATCCTTCTCTGCTGGGCTGCTTCTTGTTCCATTCAACAGAACTGAGCCATCACATCCCTGCAAAATAGTTTTTAATTGAATGGTTTACATAAATAACATAAAACATACAACACATAACATATAACATATTGATTGAAAATGGAATTACATTGACAAAACAATCATGGAAATGCATCCTCAGCAATGGCCCTGCCAAGCTTGGAGCAAGCTTCATGACTCTCTTCATCTCCTTAGAGACAATGGCTTCAGCCTTTGGGCAACTTTTTGCGTAGAATCCAACCTTCAAACCATTGGCTTCTGTATAACTTGAGAAAAGAAGAAGAAGGGAGAAAACAAGCAGAAGCTTGGAGAGACCCATTTGCAAATGATGTTATCTTACAAGCTTTTTATGATTATGAGGGTTTAGTGATTGGCCTTATGTTTTATAGAGGCAAAGCCGTGATTTAAAATTCGTAGCCTGAAAGCTGTTGTTGGATGCTTTAGGAGATTAATTAAGTCGCTTAATGCTGATCATTTGCTGTTTAAGCTATGAGAATTATAAAAAGTGGAGTTATTGTAGGATTAGTTGATGCTTGCAAGAAAGAAAGCAAGCTAGATAAACATGTTGACATTCTTTTTTTTTATGGTAATAGAAATATTATGTATGCGACAACTTATATGGTGGATTGAATAATTTTGTTTAGCAAATTCAGATGCTTTTGTCTTCACAAATATGCTAAAGATAATATTACTTTTAGATATATTAAAATTACTGATCTAAGATTTCGTTTGGGGCTGCTTTATTTTTTATTCTTAAAACAATATTTTAGTACAAAATTTTTAATTTTTTAACTAAAATGTTGTTTTAAAAGCAGTGAGAAAGCCGTCCCAAAAGAAGCCTAAGATTAGTGTTAAAACTGAGTTAAAGTGAAGAAAATAAGCTTTGAGAAGAGCTAATAAGGCAAGCAAAGCAAAATTTAAGGTGGTGGCATGTGCTGAGCACTCAGAAGTCATTGGTGTTTGATAATGCTAAGAAAATATTTGTGGTCAGCTTGGCGTTTAATATGAGATATTTGAGTTCGTGGGCTACATGTTTGGGTTTATATGATGGAAGTCATCATATAAAATAGAGTAAGGTTAGTCATATATAATGATTGGGTTTTTCTTTAATTAGAAGAGTACTGTACCCAGTTTTATTATCATAAAAAATTCATGAAAGGATGGAGCAGCTGGATACTTTTTTCTTTCTTAGTGTTTCAAAGGTTTAAATGTCGGTTAGTAGATATAAAATCATATTGATTGTAAGAGTCCACGCGAGTTGCACTGACCAGTTCATTGCATAGCTTTTTTTTTTGTGTGCGCGCGCAATTAAAGCTTCATTTGAGAATTATTTCCAGCAGATTTTTCGGTGCTATTCCGGCGAAAAAAATTTAATCATTCGTTGTTTCTTGGGCCGGATAGCGACGTTATATCCACAACTTTCCGGCGCAATGGTGCACCGGTATTTCCCGCATAATGGTGCGCCGGTATTTCCGGCGGATTAGACGTCGTCATGTGCGTCAGATAAATTTCGACGCGTTCAACTGCCGAATAATACGCCGGCAATTCCGGCGAAAAAAAAATACGCCGGAAATCGACCACTTTTTTGTTATATCGTCATTTCCGTCGGATTGCCGATTTATTATCCGTCATAAACTTTTTTTGTGTTAAAAGGTTGCTTTAGAAATCAACAAGAAAGTTGTCCCAAACAAAACATGATGTTGTTCTATGGCCAAATAATTGGTCATGAAATCAGTTAAAAACAAATTACAATAAATAAATTTGTCATTAATTTTTTTTTAATCATTTTGTTGTTTCAAAAGTAGCTTATTATTGCATTCTTGCCACCAACAACCTCATGAAAATACAAAAATATAGAAAGCAATAAAATATCCAACACAACCAATAATGACAACCAATATAGCATTCATATTATTACAATGACAAGCAATATGATTAGCATACAGCACAATAAATAGCATTCAATATGGAGAGCTATTATATAAATCAAAATATGAGATCATAAATAATTTGGTCAAGACATTATAAAATTCAAAAGCATTGACATAGTATCATTATAGACTTCAACATCTTGGCTAGAGCAAGGAGCAAATTATATTGTATGATGAATTTCTTCAATGAGCTTACTTTTTTACCTATAATATTATTATAAGCTCGTGGTTAATAAATGTTAATGATTTTAAAAAATATAATTAATATTTATTTGCTTCTTGTTGAACACTTTTTTTGGGGATAGATCAAATCTTAGGCTACCACTGGATCTTGTAGGCTAGATTTAAACTATGTGATTTTAGTTAATCTTAAAACCCCTTAAGTTATATTAGAATCAAGCTCTCAAACTCAAATCACACCCTCATTCTACACTGGTATCAAATTATGTATAGGCCTAATACATAAAACCTTAGGAGACCTTTTGTGACCGAAACATAGTCTTACTTACATAAATCAAACCTAAACTCAAATATTGTTAGCCCAAGGACCACGATGAATCAGTTATGTCAACTTGGACCACCCATCTTAGCTGACTTAGTCAAACCTAGGCCTATCATAGGAACCTAGTTAGGCCTATCATAGGCCAATAAGAGAATACTATATATCTTATAAGATTTTAAGATAAGTGATCTCTTACTTTTTTAGGCTTATAAATTTAAATATGTTTAGATTAGTATGTACCAATTATACAATTTCTCTCATGTAGACCTTTTAATGAGGACTCTATCTAGCACTAAGTATCCTTTAAGGATTCCTTATTAGCATACATTATAGAAATTTGAGTACATATCTTTTCTATCAGTTGCACTCATAGGGACTTTTAGTGAGATCTTTATGTAACACAAAGTACCCATCGATGTTTTCACACCAATGTGTTTTCTAGGGTATTTTTTGTAGTTTAACTAAGCTCCATTAACTACCAACCTGAGTTCTTCCCATAGGTTGTAATTCGTGCTGAGGATGGTTATGAAATATTTCATAAAAGATTAGGTCTATCCTAATTTATTAGCATGAGGTGTCACCCTATGAATTTAACCTAAGGTGGGAAAAGATGTTAAATTTCACCAATAATCTTTAGCATATTATGCATTATTCATTAGAGCAGTACTTGCCGACTTTAACATTTGATAGAAATGTTGAAATAATTCTTTTGAGACCAATGGTGGACTGATTATTATGAAATAGTTAGATTGTGTTTCTCAAATCAAGGCTCAAAATGGTCTATGTTTAAGGCATTAGTACACTTTCAAAGTCTTAGCTATGACTTTTCTTAGAGAGGAGTTTAGCTGGGGGCTATATATGAAGTTTAGATTCACTTGAAATTTGTTATAATTTTTTTCATATATGTAGGATGCTTGAGAAAACCAATAATTTACTCAAAATCTACTTCAACTATAACCAAATGACACATCAACATGGGCAACTCCTCTAGGCTATAATCATTTCTTGAGCTAACTTTTTTAGTGTATAGTTTCCAATAATGTTGTCTTAGATATGCGGAGAGAGTGTAGGGAAGGTGTTTTCTAATTGCAACTATGTTCGCGATATTAATATGAATGCCCATTTGAAGCTATAGTTAGAGTTTCCCCTATGTTGAATTACTTCCTATGAAAATGATGCATCAATGAATTTTAGAGGAAAATAATATCATAATTATAATCATGTTGGGATGTGAAGTGGCATCATTTTTTAGTTGCACTTAAAGTTACCCAAAGTATTGACTTACTTCCATATAACTTATACATTATCTAATGCCTCGTAGGGGCTGCTCTAATATAACCATGTATGGGATGTTGATGTGAACTCCATTTTAAGCTGGTGGTCAAGGTTGCACACACTTATGATGTTAGTAACCACTTATGCATCACTAGCAGCTGGCCAATTATGAAGCCCACATACATACATTTAATCACATTTTCATTTTCGAACATGCCTACTCTAGCATTTACATTTTAGACATGATTTTGGCGCTTTCAAGCTCATATAGAGATATAGAGATTCTAGAAGAAATTTTGGGTAATCTTATAGAGTTTTTAGCTTAAAATTTTAATGACTATTTTCCAAAATGATATGCCAACTTCACAAAAGAGTGTAATTATGATGATGAAGGAATTAATTATCCATGACTAATGGGAGGTACACATAATCATCCAAGGGTTGGTCATGCTTTATTTATTTATGTTTTTTCAAAATTGTGATTTTATGTTTAAAATATTTATAGACTCAAAGTGTTTAGACATTCAAATTGGAATGTTTTACAAAGTAATTCTAAGATCATCTAAAATTTATTCTCGGTAAACATTAAAATTTATTATGGGTAAACCTATAGTTGAAATAAGTGTTTAAAGACAAAATCATAGATGCCAATAAAAGTTTTATTTGAGTCCAAATTGACCTAAATCAAGCACTTATAAGTAACAATCATCTCAACAAGAAGAAAGATGGAGCCTTAGATTACTTCATTTTGTGTTTATCAATGCATTAAAATTTTTATGAAATATCAATTAGTTAGAGGGAGATTAATTTGGATAATCGAATGCATTTTCCTTCTTTCTTAAATAAATGGCTAGGATTAAAAAAAATAAAAAATAAAAAAATGACTAGGAAGCCCCCTAAGGAAATCTATAAATAAGCACTACTTTTGCAACTTTAAGGGAGGTCTAAAAGATGAATTGAGTAGAGAGATTGTTATAAATCTGGCCAACAACACCCATTTTTGGTTGTCAATTAACGGTAATGTCTATCGTCACATAACATTGAAATTCACCATCACTTAACACCAATGTCTGCCATCACCCAGTCATCATCGAGAAACACTAACTTCTACTATCAACTAGCATCAATGCCCGACATTAACAAACATTGATGCCAGTTATGGGCCAATGCCAACTCTCTTCAAAGGCCATCATCACCCATCATCATTAACCAATATTAATGCTTGTTATTGATTTATATTGATGCTCATCATTGTCCAACATTGACATCCATCAATAACTGGCATTAATGCTACTAACATTAACTTATTCATCTTAAGTTGGTCAAGTGCTAATATTTAACACCATCATTTTTGATCGTTTGGCCACCCCCCCTTATAAGAAAAACAACCAAATAAACCACATGCCATCACCACATATTTGGCATTCCTAGTTGATCATCCTCCAACACTTGCCAATATCTAGTTTGGCCACCACTATTTAGACACCCAACTTCTTAGTCTTTGGTCTCCCCTTTTATAAGTTGAAACCAAGCAAAAAAACAATTGATTCCAATTTATTATTCCTACAAATTCTTGATGTTTGTTTTTTTATGGTTGCTAATCTCCTCTTATTAAAGGATAAAGATGAAATAACCCATCATCTAATGCCTGATGTTCTTAGTTGTTTGTCTCCCAACACTCGTCAAAGATTTACTCATAATATCCATTAGCTACATACATTCGACTACGATCTTCTCAATCATCCAACCCCCACTTATAAACAAAGCGGCCAATGTGATCGTCTAATGATAACTCAAGTATGTCAAGATTGCTATACTACCATGATGAAAAATATTTTTCATAATTCTTGTATATAATATTGTATTAACGACTTCTCAATATACAAGCAATGTCATCATTTATAATATACAATTAATGATAATAAATCACTTCATTTGGATTAGAATATTTAAATTTTTGCTATTTTTAAAAATTTCACCTAAACAATCTAATGTCAACTATTATGGCTCTTAAACTACTTATATGCATGAGAGATTATTATTAATATCAGGATGATAAATTCTCCATTATTATAAATATTCCAACACAAAATAAAATTTAATTATTATTAAACAACTTAAATTCGACTTGAAATCATTTTGAATCCAGTAGACTCCACTAGATATTAATTATGAATATAACTAATTAAGTTGCATTAAATTTTGAGCAAATTTACAATTTTTTCCGACAACCCTAATTCGGGTCAACAAAAAAATTATGATAATATATCAAAATTAAAAAATGATAATATATCAAATTTGGGCATTTCAATAAGGGTGTTAATCCTTATTTGACTAACTCTATAGCTAGCTCCATTGTGTCTCATAGCATTATTGGTGATTCTGATGGTTTATCTGTGTCTTTGCTCCACGTAGAAAATGAAGATGTGAGCCCCTTGGGTACTTCAAATTCTGTTGTTCCTATTGGCAGTCACGTTGACATAAATGTTGAACCTCTTAAAAATGATCTCACTATTGTGCCATTTGTGAATGTTCCTATTGCGTTGATTTCTTTTGAAGATTTGAATGCTCAATTGGCTTCCAATGTGATGGGCAAGTGTGTGGATCATAACGATTGGCTAGATGGTTCTTTTTAATCGGGGTGTGGAATTGTTGGGGAGGACCTTGACCCTTTAGATGATTTCAATGATGTGTATAGTTTGCAAGTGAGTCGTATTGTCTAGAAAGCATTTTATGGTGGCAAGCGATGTTGGTGGAAATCTAAAAAGAAGTAATTGATTGGCGTCTTTTATTTTTTATAATCTTTTTGTTAGTTAGTCGATTTGGTTTTGTTGGGTGTCTTGGCTTTCGGTTGGATTGATGGCAAGGCTGTGGGGTGCTAGCTATTTGGCATTGGGTGTCTGATTAGCTGGTCTGTGTTTTCGAACTATGATGAGGCAGGCTTCTTGTACGCCCCCCTTGAAGGCCATGGCTTATTTTGGCAACTTTGGAGGTTCTTTCTTCTGTGTGTTCAAGGGTGGTTTTCCTATTTGGGTATTCTCATTAATGTATTCTCTTATCTAATGGATGATCCAAGCATGACAATCGGGTGGCGATTCTGAGTCAGAAATTTGGGATTAATGTGGTCTTTTAAGCTGTCTTTTTCTCTTTTGACCTTTTTGGGCTTTTGGTTGTATCCCTTCTCTTATGGAATAAAATTTATGTTTAAAAAAAAAATGAAAATAGACTAAAATTTAAATTATAAAAATAACATATAGATTGGCTAAGTTATGAGATAATATTTTTCTTTTAAATAAAAAAAAAATGGGCTTACCTGTATAACCAAAGTAATTTTTATTTATTTATTATTCAATGCCCAAAGCGTATAGAAAAGGAGTAATATTACTTTGTTATTACTCATGAGAGAATGTTTTATCAAACTTGAGGTATGATTGCACACCAAATTACTCGATGACTTAATAAGAGATTTTGGATGGATGAATTGACAGGATGAATTATTTTGTTAAAATATTTAAATATTATATTGTGATTCTTTTTTATGAAGTGATTATTTATCATATCTCTTCTAATTTCTTATTGTTTTATTATTTTATTATGATAACTTTTTTAATCATAAACATTTTATCTTCTCCGTAAAGAATGAGTTGGATCGTTAACCCGACTCAAACTTATAGAGTTAAGCTCTACCTCAATCTCTTCTATATCTTATTCTTTTTATCGATCATTTTATTATAAGAATTGTTCCAATCATAACAATTTTCTCTTTCCCATTATTAACTAGTTTGATAGATCATAAGCCAAATCAAATCCATAGATTGAGCTCGACCTCGAGGTTGAACTCGATTAATTTGTCAAGATCAAGCCAAAAGTCAGTCAAGCGCGACGACCCGTTTACATCGCTAATTTCATCACTCAATATTAAAAAAAAAGGGGAAAAAAGTATACTGATTGAGACGATGGAACAGAAGATTAAGAAGAGTTGAAAAGCCATTCTCCAGCTGGAACTAAGATGAGTTCTTAATTGATAAGCCAGCTTGGATGAAATAATTAAATTCTTCTAATGTATCACAGGAAATAAATTTGTTAACATGATTGAATTAGTGAAGATGTCACCCTCTAGCAGTTACTGGACATTTCCTTTCGTTTTCAGGAGTTTGGTCACAGATCAACTATTAAATTGAAGTAATGATCTGTCACATCTAATCTCTTTAACAACTTTTGTAAAAAACATTAGATTTCACCAACTTCCTAATTTTTATTTTTTTTTGGTATTATTTGAATTGATGTATTTTTCAAACTTTGATAAAGATTTTGGTTAATTCGTGATGACTGATACATGGATTGAATCCAACTAATACGAGATTGTGACAATACGTAACTCATCTTGGTCTGTTAGTTGAGATTAATTATTCTGTGCAGACGTCGAATGCCGTCTAGAGACCAATCAGAATATGTCACGTCACCCCTTCGCTCGGTACTGCCCGGTACCGCGGCTCGGTACCACTAACGTGGTGCATTATAGCTGATCTCTGGACGACGTTCTTCATCCGGCCTCCGCACAGAATAATTTCTCATTGGTTGGGGGTTTTGGCTACCAATCAGGAGGTCTTGTGTTCGAATATTGCGTATGTGATGTGTGTATGTGTTGAAACAGATGAGAGGCAGAAGAAAGCAAGAAGAGCTGAGAGAAACAAGAACCAGTTGAACCAAAAGGAAAGTAAAAGAATATTTCATATATATCTTAAACAGATAGGTAACAAGCCTATATATAGATTCTAGGATATCACTTATTACAGAGATTAAGTGAGTAGCCAAAATCCACGTCATTACAAGTATTTTAATGTACAGCTATATTTGATTACTGTACTAATACACCCCCGCAAGCTGATGGATCCTTAGTAACCGTCAGTTTGAGTCTTAATATGAGAAAGCGAGGAGTGGACAGTGCTTTTGTAAGAATGTCTGCCGTCTGATCGATAGTGCTGATAGGTAGTAGACGGATGTTGTGTTTTTGAAGATGATCTCTGACAAACTTTTGATCTATTTCTATGTGCTTGCTCCGAGCATGGAATACAGGGTTATTGGCAAGAGCAATTGCCGATGTGTTATCACAGAACATGTTCGCCGGATGATCTTGAGGAATGCCAAAATCAAGAAGTAGCCTCCTGAGCCATATGAGATCCGATGTCAATGCCGCAAGTGCCCTGTATTCTGATTCAGTGGATGATCGAGCCATTGTCTTTTGCTTCTTTACTGTCCATGAGATAATTGTATCTCCTAAAAACGAACAATACCCCGAAGTTGATTTGCGCGAGATGGGATCACCGGCCCAATCAGCATCTGAAAAAGATTTTAAAAGAAGAGTAGTTTTAGTGATAGGTATACCATAATCGAGCATACCTTTAATGTATCGGAGAAGTCTTTTGAGCAGGAATATGTGTTGTTGTTGAGGATCGTGCATGTGTTGTGATAACTGGTTTACACTGAATGCAATATCGGGGCGAGTGAGCTTCAGGTATTGGAGGGAGCCCGTGATTCGTCTGTATAGGTTAGAGTCGGAGAGTAGCTTGTCATGCGGAAAAACAAAAGGCATTTTCGTGCAGGTAGGATTTGCTAGAGATTTACAATTCTCTAGTGCAGCCTGCTGTAATATAGATATGGCATATTATTTTTGAGTTAGGAAATACTTATCTGTGTATTTGTCTATCTTAATACCGAGGAATTCATGAACCGGACCAAGATGTTTCATTGAGAACCGAGCGTTCAGTTTGAGGATAACCGAGGATATAGAGTCTGGATTGTCACCTGTTATAAGAATATCATCCACGTACAGAAGAAGAAAGATGCGACTGTTCTCGGTTTTAAGCGTAAGCAGTGAAGGATCCGCTGCACTGTGCTGGAACCCGATTGAGACAAGATATGCAGTGAATGTGTTGTACCATTGACGTGGTGCCTGTTTTAAGCCGTATATGACTTTGTGGAGTTGACACACATGATTTGGATGAAGAGTATCTTCAAAGCCTTTGGGCTGAGCCATGAAGACCTTCTCGGATAAAGTTCCATGGAGGAAAGCATTCGCCACGTCGAGCTGTTGTATTTCCCAGTTGTTGTAAAGTGCAATGGTAAGCATAACTCGTATAGTGGGAAGCTTAGCAACATGGCTAAATGTTTCGTTGTAGTCTAAGCCAAATTCCTGATGATTTCCTAGAGCTACGAGCCTTGCTTTGTATTTCGCGATGGAACCATCGGAGTGGGTTTTGATACGATATGTCCATTTGCAACCGAGAATGGATGAACCAGTGGGAGGTGAGACTAAACTCCACGTGCCTTGTTGTTGAAGAGCAAGGAACTCAGACGCCATTGCTTGTCTCCATTCAGGAGTTTTTACAGCAGCAGTAAACGTAGTGGGGGTAGAATGATGTGGAGAAGTGGTTTGGGAATGTAAAAGATTTAGGCGGTTGATGGGTTTAAGGGAACCAGTCTTTGTCTTGGTAATCATAGGATGAGTGGGTATGCTTATGGAAGTGTTAGGAGAGTTAGTGCAATGCATTTCCGTGGTCTGAATAGATGAGGGAGGAATAGATTGAGATGTACTGGGCGGTGGAGTATTGAGAACAGGATTCAGTGTAGTGGTGGCAGTATGAACAGGCATAAGAAGAGAAGGTGGAATTGTAGTGAGATCAGGTGTCGGTGAGGTGGAGTTAGATTTGAACGGAAAATGAAATTCATCGAACGTGCAATGTCTGGATAGAATAATTTTGTTTGTTGCCAAGTCCAAACATCTGTAGCCTTTATACTGATTCGAATAACCAATAAAAACACATAGCTTTGTGTTAGACTGAAGTTTATGATGTGATTGCGGAGGTAACAGCGGGAAGCATGCGCACCCGAAGGTGCGGAGATGATCAAGTGTGGGTGCAGTTTTGTAGATTAGTTGAAACGGTGATTTGTTGGTATTGGAAGGAGTTGGCATCCGGTTAATAAGATATACAGATGTTAGTACAGTGTCTGGCCAGTGAGTATAGGGAATCGATGCAGTATGCAAGAGTGTTCTCGTAGTTTCAATGATGTGCCTGTGCTTGCGTTCAGCAACACCGTTCTGCTCCGGTGTGTAGGGACATGATACTTGATGAAGAATGCCGTGCCTGAGAAGAAAATGTTTGAAACTGTTGTTAATAAACTCTGTACCACCATCCGTTCTTAAAGTTTTAATGGAGTAAGAAGTCGACTTTTCAATATGGTTTTTGAAATTAACAAAAATATCAAGAACTTCATTTTTGTTACTCATGGGAAAGATCCACGAAAAACGAGAGAAATCGTCGACAAATAACACGTAGTATCTATATCCTTGTACGGAAGAAACGGGTGCCGGTCCCCATACATCAGAGTGGATAAGAGACAGAGGAGTAGTATGGCGGTTTACAGAGTTTTCAAAAGGTAATTTATGTCCTTTTGATTCTTTGCAAGAAATACAAGAATTAGAATCAAGTTTAAGATGAAGATGCGGAAAACAATTTGCTAAAGTAGTAAAGATTCTGTTATTGGGATGTCCAAGCCGGTAGTGCCATGGAGGATTCTTGCGGGTGGAAGCCGAGAATGCCGAAACCTGCTGTTGAGAAGACTTGAACTGAATAGGATATAGGCCATTGTCACATGGTCCTTGGAGTAGCACTTGATGATTCTTCATATCCTTAAACACAAAGCCATAAGGATTAAATGTGATAGATATGTTATTATCTTTAGTTAGTTGAGAAATTGACAGTAAATTATAATGTAGAGAAGGAGTATGAAGAATATGCATCAGTTGTAACTTACGAGAGGGGGTCGGTAAGATGCCAGTACCAGAATTGGCAATGCTTACCGACCTCCCGTCACCAACAGTGATCGCGTCCGTGCCATTGTAAGGATTTGAAATAGACATGTTGTCGAGTGAGTTCGTTTAGTGAGATGTCGCCCCTGAATCAAGATACCAGTTGTTATAGGATGGTTCGCTACTTGCTGCCAGGGCCGTGTTGGTTGTGGGCTGAGATGGATTGTTGTAGTTGGGATCCATTCTGTGCCAGCATCGCGAGGCAGCGTGTCCACGTTTGGAGCAGATTTGACATATCACGGGTGACTGAGTAGCATTTCTGTTGTTGCTTTGAGATGTTTGATAAGTGCGTCCACGACAGCGGCGACCACGACCACGGTTCGTGAATAATGCCGTCGTGGGATCGGGAGCAGAATTTGTGCGAGCAAGATCCGATACAATGTTGATTTCTTCACTGAGAAGAAGTGCATAGAGCTGATCAAGAGTTATCGGATTGAGCATTGTACGAATGGCCGTTTTAAAAGACTGATAAGATTGAGGTAGACCATTAAGTATGTACAAGATTACATCCTCAGTATCAACTGTTGCTCCAGAAGAAGAAATTTGATCGACTAGTATCTTAATTTCTGACATGTATTGAGTAATAGTCTGGTTTTTAAGGGAAATGTTATGCAGAGAATTTTTTAGTTGAATCACCCGGGATCTGTTGGATGATTGAAATCTGATTTCGAGAGTGGACCAGATTTGAGCGGTGGAGATGAGATGAACAACATAAGGAAGTATTGGAGCAGAGATAGTTGAGCATAGAGCGGCAGAGAGATTTTGATCGGTAAGGATTTCTTGATTTGTCAAGAGATGAGACGAAGAGGCTTCGTCGGATATGGAGTTTCCGGATGGGCGCGAGAAAGAAAGATCAAGATACTTATTGAAGCGATTAGCAGTGAAGATTTTGAGAATTTGTGCGCGCCAAGTTGGATAGTTGTCGACTGCAAGAGGGCTGGGAACCATTGTCTTCAAATTTGAGACAACAAATTTTAGAGCAGGGGAAATGATCAGATCGTCTGAATCTTCGTCGTCATTTCGATCGCTGTGGTTGAGCACCGCCGAGGTCGACATGGCTGCAAGAACAGCTATCGACGATCTTCAAGGAAGATAAGCCTAGCTCTTAGATACCATGTTGAAACAGATGAGAGGCAGAAGAAAGCAAGAAGAGCTGAGAGAAACAAGAACCAGTTGAACCAAAAGGAAAGTAAAAGAATATTTCATATATATCTTAAACAAATAGGTAACAAGCCTATATATAGATTCTAGGATATCACTTATTACAGAGATTAAGTGAGTAGCCAAAATCCACGTCATTACAAGTATTTTAATGTACAGCTATATTTGATTACTGTACTAATAGTATGAATTTGTCTTAATTGATCTAAATGTCCCAAGAAAAAAGGGTAGGATTTTTTAAAGAGAACTTTATTTTGAACTTGGAGGAAGGAGGAATGTGCAAGAAAGACTGGTATTTTTTTTTCCTTTCTTTGAGGGGAATGCAAAACTTACACGAAGACATTTACGATTTCATTGATAAATGGCTCGTGAGCTATGCTCAATGACATAACAAGCTAATTTTGTGCTTACCTCAACTCAACCCGCTAGTTTGCCAGTTGGTTCTTTAAAAAATATTAATATAAAACGTATTTAAAATACATTAGAATTCAAGAGTTCAACTATAAAACTATTTAAAATCATATCTCAATTTCGATTTTTTTTTATTTTTCCTCTTCTAATTTCTTATTCATTTTATAACTTATTATAATAATTGCTTATATCGGAATCATTTTCTCTAGCCTTTAAGTGGTTCAAAGTTATAGAATTAAGCTCGAGGTTGAGCTTAAATTCAACTCGAGCTCAAATTCTATTAATTAATCAAATTAATGTTTCGTTTGGGACGGCTTTCTTACTGCTTCTTAGAGCAGCTTTCTAGAACAAAAAAATAAAATGTTTATTCTAAAAAGCTGTTTTATGAAGCAGTAAGAAATCCTTCCCAAACAAAGCCTATATCTTAAATTAAGACTAACTTGTGCTCGGCTTGTTTCGTTCACACCCTAAGTAAACTACCTTCCTTTGAACTTCACGTCCCTTATAAACGTGGACGAATAACTCCAACAAGTTACTGAGTTTTCATCTACCTATAGAAGAAACTGCTGGGCCGTCTTATTGGGCCATTGTAAACTCATTCTTTAATAGGTCAATTTGGGCTTGGCTTTCATAATAGGCCCAATTATGATAAATGCAACAATCATGTATCATGATACATGGAAATAACCATTTTTTTCAACTAAAAATAATAATGTTACATTTATCTTAAAATAACTTAAAGTTTTAATCAAAATATTCTCACCTAATTTTTTGATTTATAATGAACTAAATGATTGGTCATCAAACCACATTAAAATTGATCTTCTATGCATTTTTTTTATTGATTCGCTTTCAATTTCCCAACTAACTGTTTGGACCTTTGTAGCTCAAGGCACAATAGTCTTTTTCTATTTTGTATTATTCATGTGCCACTTTACATAAATTAGTAGAATTGAATGAACACTTTACATATCTCTAAGAAAGTTGACTATAAAATAGGAAAAATTATTTTGTGTGGAGTCCGGACGGGGAGAACCGTCCAGATTTATTACGTATTTATAAATACTTAGTGAAGACTTAGTAAATGTGGAGTGGTTGGATGGACGGCCGATATTGAATCCCTTGATCGTGGACCGTTCATCAGACATTTGGAATACTTAATAACTTTGAAATTCAGCTGTCTTGGACTCATTGGATTCGTCTCGTCGGGCCGCTCAATTAGACTATAAGCTCTTCAAGTTCAGAGACAGTTTGTTAACACAAATTGTTGTACGAACTTTCCAACAGCACTTCAGGTCCTTAATTTGGACTCATTAGGGCTCAGATTGAGTCGAATTTGGTGTCGTTGGGTTCGTATTTCTGAGACGCTCAGTTTGACTATAAGTTTGCTGAAATCGGAGTTCAGGTGATTCCAGATTTAATCTTTGAAATTACTGGCTTAATTTTTGCCTCGAGATTCATGCCCGATCAAGATAATTTTTTTGATGATGTATCTATAATAATAATTTTTTTCTGTTTCTAATGATCATGGTCTAAAATGCTAATATTTTTTTATGTAGAAACATCCATCTCTTCATGAGCAATCATAAACCACTATAGTTGCTGAAGTAGAGATCTATAGAACTCATTGAAACTCAAAGAAGTTTATATATAGCTAGAGAAACTATATGAAAGCGGACGTATTTCGGTATTGACAGGATAGTCGATTGACGAGGCAACAACAACCTTTGATCAGCCAATGAGTTGACATGAGAGCGATCTTGATCCCCTCTTTGTGTGGGCAAATTATTGCATCCGGTCACCTGACAGAGAGATCCGTTCGGATCTCTCTCTGTTTATAGTAAAGCGCAGGTGAAGCGCATGTATGCTACAGTACCTGCGCTTTCACTGTAGACAGAGAGAGCTCCGAACGCATCTCTCTGTCAGATGACCGGATGCAATAATTTGCCCTTTGTGTGTGACACACCTCCTAACATATTTAAGTGATGACAGAGGAGTTAGGCCTAGTTCAATTTAGCTTATTAAGCCCTAAAAAAAAATGAATTACATTTTCCAGTAATACTTGATTGATTAGTTAATTGCTTCATATATATTTATTAGGATAGAAAACCTAAAATTCACAAAATTTTGACAAGTGGACTACATGTATAGGTCTATGTAAGTATACAACTATATTTTGTACTAATTACACAATTATATAATCACACAACAATACTAATACATAATTTTGTACTCAAATAAAATGAAATAAATAATTAAGTGAAAATTTATCCTTAAATGAGGCTCCTTGAGGGAATGGAAGTTTGATACAATTTTTTTTTACATATATATTAGGAACAAATAAAAACCTTATATTGATAATTATAAATCCTTCTTTGATTCAAATCTATTGACATTTTGGTTTTGAATCAGGATAAATTGTAATTTGCATTAAGCATGCCTTGTCTTTTTTATTTATTTATTTAGACACGCCGAATTGATGATCTGATTCTATGTGTTGAGAGCTGTGTTTAAAGAGAAAATCTTTAGAACATGCTCACTTTTTTTTTCGTTAACAATATAATTAATAAAATATATTTAATGCATTATATAAATATATATATATATATATATATATATAACATCCAATATATTAGATAATAAAAGAGATTACAACAGCAACAATAATGAAACACAATAAGAGCAGAAAACAACAACTAAAAAATACAAAAACAATAAAAGGAGAAACAACTCCAAAGAGAAGGCTCAGTTAAAGGCTGAGGCTCCCAGCATCCTTGAAGTCGCACCAGGACCATCCAATTAGGTGATTAAAGCGTACTGAACAAACCAATGAGGATCACACCCAAGGTTGCCACTAGCTAGACGACGAGAACACGTGCCCCAGCCACATCATAGCCCCACAAATCTCCAACCAATCAAATCCGACAAAAAAGCAATCCGAAACAGCAAAAGCAAAACTCAAACAAGACACCGAGTTATCTTCTTCTACCACCTCTACCACGAAATTTTCCACGAGGAGCAACATTGAGAGGTCAATCGCGAACCATTTTAAATTCATTGCCAGGATCCGAACCACCGTGAATATCTGAATATGAATTGGAATTAGATCCATATTCAGATGAACAGTGCAACCAATCACCATGAGACCTAACATCCAATCCAGAATTCCCTCCCACTTGGTGCATAAGAGCTTGGTGGGCCATCAAGTTCACAGGAACATTAATAAAATTTTGAGAATTAACCAGCATTCCTTGCACATCCGAATTAACCACCCGATCACACACCTCATTAGGAACCACAGGCAACTCCAAATTTTGTGATCGTTCACGATCCACCAAACCAGACGATTTAACGTTACCAGAATCATTTAGCCTCGCTACAACAATAGCCTCAACATTAACACCCAAATTAGGCTCGGGATCCAAATGAACCAAAATAGGAGAAACCACACCAGGTTCAGGCACCAGAACAGCGACCGAACAAACACCGATCACAGCATTAGGCAAATCCCCACAATTAACATCCATCAATAAAACAGAACCCCCCCCCCCCCCCCCCCAGCAGCAGCAGGGGAAAAAGACGGTGAATCAACAACGGGTAAAACCTCGGGAACAAATACAACATTAACATTCTCACACTCCAAAACAGTATGATCAGTAACATTATCAGCATTATCAACACCTAAATTAGAGGGGGGGGGGGGGGGGGGGGGGGGAGAAGCGTTCTGAATCACAAGCGCAGCAGGACGACAATTGCCTTGAGAGTAGCCAATACATTTACAAACAGCACAAAAATGAGGAAAATCATCAAAAACCACCTCTTGAGTATAACCTAAAGATTCCGAACCTAACCAAACTTGTTTAGGGTAGGATTTAGTTATATCTAGCTCTACTAACACACGAGAAATGGATGGATGGGAACCAACAACAGTTGCTTCGTCAATTTTTAGGGGCTTGCCAAATAAACCGCCAAGCCCAAAAAGAATTCGTGGAGAAAAGAAATGAGGACGAAGACGAGGAAATGAAATCCAGATCAGGATAACCGGCGACTCAACACCGATATCCAAGGTAGGTGACCACTTCGTTAATTTAATATAGCAATTAAATACAAGGTAAGAACGGTGACATAACACGCTACAGTAATCGAGATCATTAGACAACTTGATCAAAATGTGAGAAGAGTCCAAAACAATAACATATACCTCACTTTTCAGCTTCAAATTAAAAAGAAATCTACGAATAGAATCGAGAGGAGGTCTTTTAGAAGGAAAAATCCAACTAAAGAGAACTGAAAAGGGGCAGCAAGCTCGTTGATTTCCTGACTGGAAATCCATAAAGACGGTAAGCCACAGAACGTAGAAGCATGCAAATTCGGAAAAGAAGGCTTAGAGCCAGCAAGAGCTTCAAGAAACGCACGCGAGTGAGAAACCACTCCAAAACCAGGGTCCTTAAGCTTAGCAGCCGCCAGCTGGCACAACCGGTGAAAAACGAAGAAAACCAACAACAAGAGTCTCCTAGCGAAATAGAAGAAGCAAAATAGGTAAACTTCCCTGAAATCGGTTGATCACCGGAGAGAGAACCCCCGCGGGGCGGGGGAAAAAGCCCGGAGCCACAGAACCCTAGCAGAGCGGCTAGGGCGAAAAAAAAGGAGGGATATATATATATATATATATATATATATATATATATATATATACTTCTTAAAGTTGAACCAATTAAATTTAAAGAGTATAACCATCTTTAAAATTAATGATAAAGTAAAATAAATAAAAGGGAGAAGAGAGAGAAAGTAAACGATTGAAGTTATCAAATTTTAACATGGTCAAAATTCAATAAGGCCAATATCGAGGAAAGACATGATCCATCAAAGAAATCTTAAAATAGTGTAATAAAAAATGAGCACTATTCATCAACCTTCTAAAATCTCAAGTATACAAATGCTCACAAGAAGAAGAAACTCGTGAATAATCTCATAAGATTAACTCACACACAAATTTTTTCTTCTCACATGCACTGTGCACAGTTGGAACTACTAATCCTCTTAATTAATCCTTGCCACTGAAAATGTATTTAAGAAATAAAAGAAAGCTAAAGAGAGCTCCAACTTTTTTCTCATCTCATCTCCTAATTGAAGATATCATATTATAGTTGCCAAATCTCTCTCTCTCTCTCTCTCTCTCTCTCTCTCTCTCTCTCTCTCTCTCTCTCTCTCTCTCTCTCTCTCTCTCTCTCTCTATTACACCTTAATAAAATCATGTAAAGTTTGAAAAGAGAGACTAGATCTACATGTTTAAATTCTAGAATTTTTTAAAATTGATTTATAATATTTTTAAGTATATTATCTATTAATACTTTTGCACAATTAGGCTCAAGAGTTGATAAGATGAATTAGTGTAATTCAAATTGATTTTTTAGCTCAATAAATTTGACTGATGAATAATTTAGCATGTCAAATTCAAGCCAAGTCAATTAAATCTTTATTTTTCTCCTCCATTTGCATCTTTTATGGGAATAAAGGAATTTCAAGGAGAAACAAAGTGTATGAGAAGTAAAACACTAACAAAGATGATTAGCTTACCAAAGTTGTTTTGGTAGGAACTTCACTCCTCCATCTACTTCATAGTCCTAAACATATAAGAGATTAAATGCATATTGTTAAACCATAAGAGAATTTTATGCACATTGATAGAATAATTAAGTCTTTTTTTTGGGACAACTTTCTTGCTGCTTCTTAAAATAGTTTTTCAGTACAAAATTACTAGAAAGTCGTTTAAAAAAGCAGTAAAAAAATGTCCCAAGCGAAACCTAAGTGAATAGTACTTACATTTATGACAATTATCAAGCATTGAAATTATTCATTATAAAAGTATTGACTCTCTCATTAAAGATGACTAATAAAAAGTGCAAAATTTCATACTCAAAAAGTCAAAATAAAAATAAAAATAAAAAAGCCTATCTGAATTGAATTTCAAAAGGTCAGCTAAATGGACATTATTTGGCTAAGTCAATTCAAAGAGGTATATGGCTGAGGGAATCCAAAATTCAAAATAGGAGTTTATGAGAAATATGTATTTTAATTTAATTGATAGATGCATAATTATTAATTATTAATCTTATGTTAATTACATTCAAAAAAATTATTTTTAAAATAAATATTATTGTTATTAAATTATTCATAATAATTATATTTATTTAAATTATTTAATTACTTTATATTATTATCACAATATCTTTTACCAAAAATATTTTGTCTATCACAATACTTTAAGAAAAACAAAAAATATTTATATTTTTAACTTTATGTTAATATATTATAATAATTCATATCATTATTATATTTTTGACAAATTTTATACTAATTGTTGATTAATAACTCAACAATCTACTTAGAAATATAATGTGAACTTAATATGCAAAATTTAATATTATAAATAATATCCAAAATTATATTAATTTTAATATAAATTAAAATTTTTAAACTTTATCATAATATATTTTGTATAATCTCTCAATAAATTTTTTTCTTTAATGCACGGAGGTAATTAATGAATCTTTCAGCTGGGCTGCATTAAACATTCATTTATTTTTATAATAAATTCTTTATTTTCCAATTCTATCTGTCAATTTTTACAAATGTGGCTCTCTTCACTTTTTATTAGGCGTCTACCTTGAAATATCTTGATGGCTTCTTCCAAAAAATTCAGAGCCTCATTTTAGCCGAGAGAGAGAGAGAGGGCACGTAGTCATTGAAACCTTCTGTGTTTGTCCTGGCAAGGCCTTCAAATGCGGAGGTTTTATGGTTGTTGGCCTCCTCTCTGTTCTCTACTTCTCTCTCTCTCTCTCTTTCTTTCTTCTTTCTCCAAGCAAAACCTGAAAAGTTCTTTTTTTTTTTTCTTACTTTCCTTTGAAGCTTGAATCTAAGCTGTGACGGCAATGACTTGAAACATTTGTGAAACTGGGAATGGGAAGGAATGGAGTTGCTTGAGGGAAAGGGTTACGGTGAATCTCTTCCTAAAGGTATGCTATCTATTTATGAATCCTCTTTTTCTTTCAAAATATTCAGCTTCCAAACTTCAAAATGAAGAGTATTTGCTTTATGTCATTGTCATTTGGTATCTAATTCATTCAATGCTTTGTAATGCTAGCTCCTAATCTTCCTGTTTTCATCCTTTGAGGATTTGGTGTGAGGTGAGGAGGATCTTCATCATTTTTGACAACCAAAATGAAGGGGATTTTCAAGGGTTTCAAGTTCATTTCTCAGATCTTTGGTAATTCCCTTAAAAATTAAAGGCATCGTAGCCTCTTTTTGACTTTTGTTTTATCTGATTAGCTTCTGTGGATACAAATCTTCATTAAGTTTTTTATTTTCCTTTGTGTTTTTACAGTTTTCAAAGAGCCTGAGATGGTAATTGGATACCCAACAGATGTGAAACATGTAGCGCACATTGGATATAGCAGCTCATCAAATATTCCAAGTTGGGTAAGCCCAGAAGATATAATGAATGAATTTCATTTGTTTTCCTTTTTTTGACCTTTTCCTGTTTTAAATTGCTTCTTTTGATGAAATTTTGAGGGTTTTTCAGATGGCTGAATATAATACAGCATCAGATTTTTCTTCTGGAGTTTTTGGGGAATCAAGAGGCCTTTCTTGGGCTTCTCATGGTATAATAGTCTTCTCCTTTTCTTTCATATGGATTTTGTTATGCAGTTGTAAATGATGAAGATTTTGATAGCTGATGATTGTTTTCTATTTACCATCTGATCCTCATGTGTTTCTTAATTTCCTGAATTAGTTTTCTAAAACTGTTATAACAATCATTTCTCAATTCTTCTTTTATATTTGTAAATTCAAATTTAGAAATAGTTCATCTAATATTCGGAAAGATATATCATATCAAACAATTTTCATTTGAGGTATGAACTTAGTTGGAGGTTGTGAAAGGTCGGCATTGCTGAAAAAAAAGCATAATATTCTTACTAAGGCTTAATTTGGGACGGCTTTCTTACTGCTTCTTAAAGCATCTTTCTAATACAAAATTTTAAATTTTTGTACTAAGAATCTGCTTTAAGAAGCATTAAGAAACCCGTCATAAACGAACTAAGTCATGCTTACAGCTAGATGACATTTGCATTTTCTGAGAGGACAGAATGCCTTGCAGTCTTCTATATGTACCTATTTTGCCTTCTTAATTACACTCAAAATGTGTCCTGATACAATATTTTTTCTCCAATGTATGTCTAATTGTCATTGGAGTTGGGGCTTACGAAGGTTAGCTTGAAAACATAAAATAAACTTTAGGCCCATTGCTATTTGTCAGTTCCTTAATGTGCTACTTCAGTTGCCAATCAGTAAGAGCGACAAGTGGGAGCGGGGGACCTAAAATTAGGCAGATCTGTTGTAATCTAATTATGATGAACAACTGTTGTACCAGACAGATCAAACCAACCCTGAAGCAGGCATTACTACTATTTTCTTCCTTTAGAGGATAGCAAAAGAAAATTTATTGCACTCGTGTGTAGCAGAGGACCCATTTTTATCCATGACTTTGTGTTCAGCTTTATCAATGGTCAACAAAATTTCAAAAAGTTTGGCCTTAAGTTATTATAAGTTAAAAAGAAAATTGTTATAATTGTTAGTATAGTGTAATGACTGTAATGATATATGATGATTGTGTTTCTTTAGGGTTGAGAATGATTGAGGCCGAACTATTTTGCCAAACACACGTTTATGATAGTTTCACTATCATAGACGAACAGCAAGTTATAAATGGGAACAGCCGTTTGAATTTATTTGCTGCAAATATCTTGCCATTTGAACCCTAATAAACTGCCCCTTCAAATTCTTAAATTGCATAAGGTTGAACTGGTGTTTTAAAATATTAGTAATAGCCTTGATTTGTCAAATCTCTTTGTTGACCCCTATATTAAAATACACACGGGGGAGGGGGAATAGGCGAATTAAGTGACGTGCGTGTCGGTGCGGCGTGTCACTTGAAGGGCTAAACGATCTCCGATTGCCGAACGGATTGCGATCAGAGCATCAAATTCGCCTAAGAGAGAACTCTTCGCAGTCAAATTTGACAAGATCGGTCAAAATGGACGACCGACACCCAAAATTGATGTTCGACATTTCCCAAACGACATCCGATAGCAAAACGGACTTCGCCATTTCGTTTGGAGCACCATCAATACTCATAAATGACCATATACTCTTTCGATTGAAATTGTGCAAGGAGATCAACGCGGATTCTTAGGCAATGACGTGCAAATCGAGGAAATTGACATCTTCTCCACCCAACAACAACCTCATCCACTCCAAACCGAGCTCCAAACAGCAAACACCCTGTCTCCACTTCAAATATCCAGCACCCCAAACACCTCTCTTCTTCAACAACAAATCCATTTCTAAAGCCGAATCCATTTCCTTACACTATTTCAGCCCATTCCAAAATCCCACTCCTGCACTTCTAGCCAAATAGCCCACTCAATCTCCCACACAACTCAACACCACTTCATCACAATTAACTGAGTCCAAGCCCAGATCAGCCCACATCACTGTCTCTTTACACACCAAAACAACCCAAACAGTAAGTTTTCCTTTTTTATATTTTTTATTTTATTTACTTTATTTTACAATAATTATAATTAAAAAAAAGTGATAAGAAAAATAAGAGAAGATAAAAATAGGGAAAATTTTATGCATTTGCCATCTCGACCTTATCGCTCAGGTATAATATTCTTAAAACTCAAAAAGTCTCAAAATCCCGCTTTCGGCGTGCCAGGGGACCACACATACACTCTTTTCTCTAGTGTGGTGGGAGGGACCTCGATGCGGCGCTTGCGGCGAGTTGGGTAAGCCATGTTTGCGCTTTTCTCTAGCATGACGGGGACAATCATAAGCACCCGTATACGTGCCTTAGAGCCGGTGGGGAAATAACTGTGCATTTTAAACAGGTACCCCCGACAACCCATGCACGCCTCTCTCTGGCGTGATGGGATTGAAGACTACAGTCGCGATGTCACGCGATACCTACCGTACATGCTTTTTTCTAGTGTAGTGGGAAGGCTCAGCTCCTAAAATTTCTCCTAAACAAGAGAGATGCCGGGAGGCTACGGAAATTCAGACAGAAACACACATAACTTGAATAATGAATAGAGGACCTAGACTTATACAAGATGATTGGGACTTGACTTGTTGGACCACAGGAAACCAAAGTAAAAGGAACAAAATTTTGTGAGACCTGTAATTTATAAAATAAAAATTAATCATGCAAGAAAGAATAAAAGAAATGCAAGGATATGTGTACAATACATAGAAATTTTTTTTAATGAAATATCATGAAGAATTGTCGTATTGACTGAAATGCAAACATCGACAAAGCAAACTCGCTATGCAAGCCATGAGCTACCTTCAAGGGTAGTGAAAGACTTGTGATATTTAACATGATTCGTGCACAAGCAATGACTAACAAATTTGTAGGGAAGGTGGCAAACTACTCACAAACGACAGCAACTTCAATAGATATTTCAATTCATTTATAATGGTTGCATGAGTTAGAATGCAAACGGCAACAAACATTGATGACAATTTTACCATGCATATTACAAGCTAACCTACGAACGCAATCAAAGAGATTGTGAAGAATACAATAACATGTTCACGAGTGAAGCATGAGAGTTATGCAATGGATGGTGTAATCTCCCAACAGTCAACATAAACCTGCATATGAACACGTCGACTCATCTGTAAATGTACACATCAACGTGCAATGAACACAGTTCACCTTTACTGTTAACCACAAGCATGAAAAGGAAGATGGCAGAGATTACTAATCACTGCCTGTGCCCAGAAGTAACGAACTTGTGGTAAATGCAGACATCTACATGCCACTACAGGAAATATGTTGTGTGCGTAGCAGTCCGCATACAACGGCTAGTGACTTCTAGATATCTACTAACGACTTGCAAGTAGATTTAATATGATTTGCATTGCACAATGGCTCATTTGCAAGAAGCAACGGGAAACCCGCTGCACAATGCTACAATTCACTTGTAAGCAGAAACAGAGAATTCATAATAAACACTACGGGCCAATGGTAAACCAAGGCATCTCGCTTGCAAAAAATAGGTGGAAAACTCTTGATGGGACGTACAACTTGTTTACAGGTTGAAGTATACTCACGCAAGCTGAATGCTGAAGAAAAATATAACATGCAAAAGGAAAAAATGAGCAAAACAACATTGCCGATGCGCAATAAATGAACCTCAATATTTTGTGAAATTACGCCATCGTATCTGCAACATTTGTATAAGCGGACATAAGGTCTTTTCAGGTTCCAAATGAGACTTTGTATGCTTGTCAATGATGGTCATTTGCAGAGCTGATAATTACAAAAATATCCCTACACATTGAAATGCACAATGATGCATTTACATTATGCGTATACATGTTGTAATATACAAAATGTATCATGCAAAATAAATGCACCCGCACGAGCCCCACGAGCATATTGTATGTACACATGTAACGTCTAAGGATGCTGCACAGGTCAAGAAATAAACTTAAGTTCGAGCCCAATCATTCTACATGAATAGTTAGGAGTCGACACGACTCGAACCATTAAGTAAATATACAGTCGTAGCACCGACCGAAATATTTGTTTTATAGATTCATATTACGCCTTCAAGGTTTATAAAAAGAAAGATTCACTAACAAAGGCATAAAATCGATGATAACCTAAGAAAGTTTCTATCAGGTTAGGTTGACTACCTCCTATCACTAAGTAGATTAGGGTTCATGATGACCCAGGACGATGGAATCATGGGATCTTGATCAGGTTCACTATCACTTACCCCACCATCCGCTTTAAGTGCAAGATGGTGAAATTTTCAATTTTAAATATTAAATCTCAAAAGCTAAACCCATGCTGGTACTATACGTCGGATACTACGTATTCATTTGATGACTAGCCTTAATCGAAAGTTCTCTCTCATTATCGGGAGGGTTAATTAATTATAAGGACTTGCGCCTTTAGGAAACCTGAACTCCAATCATAACGTCCTCGTAAAATGAGAAGCGAGGACTAAAATCTCTGGGTAATGTCTCATTCGAAACTCAATCTGCCTTCTGAAAATTTGCCTTGGAACTTACTCGTTAAAACTCTCATCGACGACTCGAAAAAGAGAAAAGGGGTTTGCGGAGAGTCGGAGGGGCTAGGGCATGAATTTTTGGAGCCCACACTCTTAGCAATTTCATAGGTTGAATTGATCCATACTATTTTCCATTATATATATATATATATAGATAAAAAGAATTTAGTCATTTTTTCTTTTCCTCTTGAGCAATTTGGTCATTTTTTCCTTTCAAAATTACCAAATGTTTCTGATGGGGACATCGATACGAGGTTTCGACGTGTCTATCAGAGGCGATACAGGAGATCGATGGCCATGATGGAGAGTCTTTGCTTTTGATGCATTTTATGTACTAGTCATTTTTATTTTCCAGTTTTCTGTTTTTGCCCTTATGGGTAGTTGGTCAGTGGTCACTATTGTAGCCCATGGGGCATTCTTATCTTTTGTTTTATTTGTCATTGTGAGGCCTATATATATGGCCACTCTCTTATGTATTGGAGGAGGAATGTTTAATGAAAATTTCTCGTGTTTCTTCTTCTTCTTGTGCGATCACTAGAGGGAAGGGAGAGAGCTCAACGTGAGTGCGTGCAAGGCCCACCAGTCGTTGGAAGCGTCCTTGACTCATGGTTTTCAATTTATCTTTTTTTTCTCATTTCATTTTTTTTTCATACCAACCGCCACCTCCCCGAGCTCCCACCGCCTCCCCGAGCTCCCACCGCCGGCAACCTTTTCCCCCACCAAGATCAACCCGAAATCCCCCTTCCCAAGGCCACCATCCACTACTCTACCAAGTCGATCCCTTCCCCATTGGTTCCACCACCATCTCCATCCAAGCTCAAGCCCACCGCTGGCCACCTCCTTCCCATCCCTTGAATGAGGATTTAATGCCTCATTATTACTTTCCTAAAGAGCTTGAAGGATTTGGGAAACTATTTTAAATCATTTGAAATTTAAAATTTGAATTTCAAATAGTTTCCTAAAATAGAAATCTATAATAGGAAAGTCTTGAATTTCATTCAATTTTAATTTCAAATTAGATTGGATGAAATTATTCTCTCCCTAAATTAAAGTGGCCAATTAGGAAGTTGTTTTAAATCCCCCCATCCTCTCTCCCTCTCTATGCCGCCGGCCATGCTAGGGATAAATCCCAATTAATGCTAATTCAATGCATTACCTACAATTGATTTGAAGTTTAAATCTTCATAACCCCTCCCTCTCTCTCTATGCCACCGGCCATGCTTGGGATGAATTCCAATTAATGCTAATTTATTGCATTGATTACAATTGATTTGAAATTCAAACTCAAAGTAACTTCCCTCCAAATTTACTCAAATATGAAATTAATTTCATATTTTGATTAAATCTCATCAACACCCCATCATAACCTAATCTCCTCCAAACCATTGGCCGCCCCCTTCCTCTTCTTGCTCCCTCCCTTGGGAGCTTTGGTTGCTCATAGTATTTGAAGCCAAAGAGAAGAAGACGACGTCGTCTCATTTCCTCTTCAATGTCGAATGGCCGATCCCGAGGTTGATCACGGGTTCACTTACAACGATCGTGGGGAGATTGACATTCTTCTCTCTCCTTTCTACGACCCCGATTGGGAATACGACGAGACGGCAAAAAGATACGTCAAGCGCATCCTCTATTGCTTGGCACATACGATCGATCTTCAAAAGCCTAAGACGCATTGGCTTCTCGTTGGGAGATCTACACCTTCCCCGTCCGCGGCTACCTCTCCACCACCGTCGACCTTTTCGTAGATTAAGACCATTGGCGTTGCGACCATCCTCGTGGCATTGTTGGGTGTGCTGAAGATCTTTCTCCGCTAAGCCATACTTTGAGTGTGAGTGAGCATGGTAACTCATAGTGAACTTTCTAAATATTAACCGCGGGATTATATTACAACATATTTGTTTTTCTATGATAATTTCAGATCTATCTTAACTTGTCTTAAACTTTTGATTTGTATCTGCTTACTACAATAAGATTGACGATTGAAAGTTCTCTAATCTAATCTTACGAAACCTTAATCTTAAGTAGCAAGCTTTGTAATCCTTTAAAATATTTCCGTGCAATTCTTGTTTGTATCACATCAGTTTCTTTCCACTGTCTTTATTACAAAGAATTTCATCCTACTGAACAAATTTATAGTTTTCCTCGATCAATTTCATGTAACCTACATTAGAATTTTTTGATGGCCAAACTACCTTTTTAAAGGAAGACACGAGTAGTGAGGGGAAATGCTGGTGCTGATCTCCTTGATGTCGTATGGGAGTTCAGAGGGTGGTGGAGGAAGGGAGTTTTGGGAATAAAGTTATTGGTAATCACCCCTAATGACACCCTAAAACGATCATAGGTTGTGATCTCGAGGTGTTTTAAGAGTTGGGGGTGGGGTTGCACAGATAAATGCCATCAAAATGTCTAAATGCTGCTAAAAATTCAAAAACACATGGATAAAAAATAACATGTTTAGTTTTTTTGCTTCATGCCAATGAGGCTGTTATCATGGTGTTGATGTTAGGAAATTTCTATATGTGGGCCAATATATTTTATACATATAAATAAAGAATTGTACATTAGACGCTATCTAAAATTAAGCCAATTAAATTTGTGATCTATTTAAGTATTAAATAATTATTTGGCTTATGTGGCATCTTAATTAAATTTTGTATGGAATTAATTTGTGTAGAGGCCGGGTATTTATTTTATTTTAATGATGGGCTGAAATAAAAGAAATACACTTAAAGTATAAAAGGTCGTGGTCCCCAGTTTAAGCGGAGAAGTTCTCATTTCCCTCATTTCCCATCTTGAGTGAAAAGAAGGGGTCTCTCGCTCTCTTGGAGAACGCCGCTCTAAACGTGGAAGATCGAAAGACCTTGATTTTACTTTTCAATGGATTCAGGTACGATTCCGAAAATTCTTCTCGATGATTTGGCATGTCGTTCGGAGACGATCGAATTGATTTTTATGTCTCCATTAAATCCTAACAAGTGGTATCAGAGCCCGGTTGTCATGTTAAATTAACGAGAAATGTTTTTCTATAATCATGTTATTGATTAGTTCAGTTTTTCGATCACTATAAATCTTCTTTCGAGAGATTTCCAAATAAGTTTTCTTTCTTTTGAAAATCTGTTTCATATATGAGAAAGATCTATTAACTGAAGTTCATTATTCCATTGATTTTGGGCATGTTTTAGTAATCAAAAGTGTACTTTAATCAATGGATTTGGATTCTATAAGTTATCTTCCATTTTCACTCAAGATGTTTATTTCGTCTTCTTCCCGTAAAAGGTTTCAGTTATTTTTTCTTTAATTTTTGCGTTTAATGTAAAGTGAAACGACGCTTCTATTTGGATTAAACATAAATTATTAATGCCGTTATGCTATTGCCTTAATGAAGACGGATATTTTTTATTGGCTGTTTGGAATTATTAATTACAATTAATGAGTTCTCCATTATGTAACGTTTCTTTAATTGTGATTATACTAATGAATGGATATATTCACAAGTTCATCATTATTGTTTTTGATTTGACTTGTGATCAGAATTCTAAGGCATCTTGAATTCTTTAATGCTTTATAAAATCAATTGTCCGAACCTTGATTATAATTAATTCATGGAAATATTGTGAATAGTCACATCTATTGGATGTTGGCTGTTACTTTTATTAGTCACATTTTCTTTTGACGTTTTTCCTTTATCATTTATTTAAATGATAATTGTCTTGCATTTATTTATTTTAATGGATTTAGTTCCGTTAAGTTATTATTTTCAATTGTATATGAAACGATGTGATGGTTATGTGTTTTCGGTTACATATGATTTTCATATTAAATTATGAATAAATATTTTTTTTCTCAATTGATATAATTATTCATTAATTTGAAATTAAATTAAATTGAAATAATATGTCACCAAAGTGACCTCTATTAAATCAATTTATTTAATATTAAAATTATTTGAATAATGCTAAGGAATTTTTTCTAGTCTATGCGAAAATTAATCGGCCCAAAGGAAGATTATTTTTTGGCCGGACTCTAAAGATATAGTCATAAATATGTGATAATTTTGAAAGTATTCATGCATATAGTAAGTCGGTCCAAAGAAAGGCTTATTATTGGCAGAATTTTTTATCAATATTTATTAACTATAATTTTAAGAGTACCATTTACAAATTATAATTTCTGTCCAAAGACTAAATTATGATGTTGTGTTAGGTATCTTATAAAGGGCCCACCATATACTGTTGCTAATTGTGTATTAATTTTTTGTTCTTTTTCAGTTAATGTTTCTTCTATATCTGCCAATTTACATAACATTCCAGTGCTTAGTGGCTCTAATTTTAAGAAATGGAAAGAGCACATTACTATCGTTCTTGGGTGTATGGATCTAGACTATGCGATTCGGACTGAACGCCCTCCTGCCCTTACTGCGGAAAGCACTATTGAACAAAGGGCAAATTTTGAAAAGTGGGAGCGTTCAAATCGCATGAGTCTAATGATCATGAAGCATTCAATTCCAGATACCATTAGGGGTGCAATGCCTGAGGAGGAAAATGCTAAGAATTTCCTAAGCCAAATAGCAGACCGTTTCGTAGGCTCTGAAAAGGTCGAAACAAGTACTATTCTTAGTAAACTTGTTTCAATGCGGTATAAAGGCAAAGGGAATATAAGAGAGTACATTATGGAAATGTCTAATCTTGTTACAAGACTAAGAGCATTAAAGTTAGAATTGTCTGATGACATTCTTGTGCATCTAGTCTTAATCTCTCTTCCTGCACAATTCAGTCCTTTTAAGATAAGTTACAATACTCAAAAGGAAAAATGGACTCTTAATGAGCTCATTGCTCAGTGTGTGCAAGAGGAAGAAAGATTGAAACAAGAAAAGATAGAAAGTGCTAACTTAGCTTCTTCCTCTCATGATTTTGCTACCAAAAGGAAAAGGAATTATAAAGTTAAAGGAGCTGCAGATAAAGGGACTTCACAACCTAAAGTGCAACAGAAGCAAGATCAAGTTATTACTTGTTTCTTCTGCAAGAAGACTGGTCATGTGAAGAAGGATTGTCCAAAATATGCTAACTGGCTCGTCAAAAAGGGTAAACTTCTGAATTATGTTTGTTCTGAAGTTAATTTATCCTTAGTACCAAATCACACTTGGTGGATAGATACAGGTGCAACTACTCATATAAGTGTGACTATGCAGGGTTGTCTAAGGAGCAGAATGCCAACTGATGCTGAAAGATTCATCTATGTGGGAAATGGCAATAAAGCTCCTGTTAAAGCTGTAGGCTTATATAGATTGTACTTAGAATCTGGTTGTACTTTGGATTTGTGTGAGACTTTTTATGTACCGTCATTTAGACGGAATCTTATTTCTATTTCATGTTTGGACAAATATGGTTACTCTTGTTCATTTGGAAATGGAAAATTTAGTCTCTTTCAGTATTCAAAAAACATTGGTACAGGTTCTTTGATTGATAATTTATATAAATTAGATATTTCTGCCTCACAGATAAATGAAACTTTGCATATAAATAATTTTGGTACAAAGAGAAAATTAACTGATGAGAATTCATTTATGTTATGGCACAAGCGCTTAGGACATATTTCTAAACAAAGAATTGAAAGGCTTGTGTCAGATGGAATTCTTGATTCCCTTGATTATACAGATTTTAAAATTTGTATTGAATGTATTAAGGGAAAACAAACAAATATTAAGAAATTAGGTGCCAAAAGGAGTTTAAATGTCTTGGAATTAATACATACTGATATTTGTGGCCCATTCCCTACAGCTTCTTGGAATGGTCATCAGTATTTTATTACTTTCATAGATGATTATTCTCGTTATGGGTACCTATACTTAATACATGAAAAATCAGAATCTCTGGATGTATTTAAAATCTTCAAAGCTGAAGTTGAAAATCAACTTGGTAAGAAGATTAAAGCTGTCAAATCTGATCGTGGTGGTGAATACTATGGTAGATATGATGGATCAGGTGAACAACGTCCAGGCCCTTTTGCAAGATATTTAGCAGAATGTGGTATCGTTCCTCAATACACTATGCCGGGGACTCCAAGTCAAAATGGTGTAGCTGAGAGACGAAACAGAACCATAAAGGATATGGTTAGAAGTATGATTAGTCATTCTTCTTTACCAGAATCGCTTTGGGGAGAAGCCTTAAAGACTGCAGCTTATATTCTCAATAGAGTTCCAAGTAAAGCAGTAACTAAAACCCCATATGAGTTATGGACTGGGAAGAAGCCTAGTATTAGGCATTTTCATGTCTGGGGATGTCCAGCTGAGGCTAGGCCTTATAAGCCTAATGAAAGAAAATTGGACTCAAGAACTGTTAGTTGCTATTTTGTTGGATACTCTGAAAGGTCAAGAGGTTTTAAATTTTATGATTCCTCAAGTAAATCCTTTTTTGAGACGGGCAATGTTAAATTTATTGAGGATGTTGAATATAGTGGGAGTGATAAAATTAAAGATTTTGATTTTGAGGAGGAATATATTACTATTCCTACTATTACAATTGAAAATGATCAGGTGATTATGCCTGATCTTATTCAGATTGTAAATCCAGATAATCAAAATAATCTTGAATTATCTCCTACTCATATAGAAGGACAACAACCTCAAACTGAAGTGCCATTAAGGAGATCCACGAGGGAAAGGAGAACAACAATTTCAGATGATTATATTGTATATCTCCAAGAGCATGAGTTTGATTTGGGGTTGGAAGATGATCCAATCTCATTCAGTCAGGTCAAACAATGTTCTAATTCTCAAAAGTGGATAGAAGCCATGGAAGATGAGATGAAATCAATGAAAGACAATGATGTTTGGGATCTTTCTGAATTGCCTGAAGGAGCAAAACCTATTGGTTGTAAATGGATTTTTAAAACCAAAAGGGATGCAAAAGGCAATATTGAAAGATATAAAGCACGTCTAGTTGCTAAAGGTTTCACTCAAAAGGAAGGCATTGATTTTAAAGAGACTTTCTCTCCAGTTTCTTCGAAAGACTCTTTTAGAATCATTATGGCACTTGTAGCTCATTATGATTTAGAGCTACACCAGATGGATGTAAAGACTGCATTCCTTAATGGAGACATTGAGGAAACTATATATATGTTGCAACCAGAAAATTTTCAATCTTCTGATTCAAAACATCTGGTTTGCAAATTAAAGAAATCCATCTATGGTTTAAAGCAAGCTTCTCGTCAATGGTATAAGAAGTTTGATCAAGTGATTTCTTCATTTGGTTTTAAGGAGAACACTGTTGATCAATGTATTTATCATAAGGTCAGTGGGAGTAAATTTATTCTACTGGTGTTATATGTCGATGATATTCTGCTAGCAAGCAGTGATATAGACTTATTGCATGAAACTAAGAGATTTCTTTCAAATAAATTTGAAATGAAAGATCTTGGAAATGCATCTTTTGTGTTGGGTATACAAATTCATCGGGATCGCTCCCGTGGTATACTTGGGTTATCACAAACAGCCTATATTGATAAAGTGCTTAGCAGATTTGGCATGAAGGATTGTGCACTAGGAGATACACCCATTGCAAAAGGAGATAAATTTAGTTTGCTTCAATGCCCAAGAAATGAAGTTGAAAAGCAAGAGATGGATAAGATCCCTTATGCATCGGCAGTAGGGAGTCTTATGTATGCTCAAGTTTGTACGCGTCCGGATATTGCGTACATTGTTGGAATGCTTGGTAGATATTTAAGTAACCCAGGAATGGATCATTGGAAAGAAGTGAAACGGGTTATGAGGTATCTAAAAAGGACAAAAGATTTCATGCTCACATATCAGAGATCTGATCATTTAGAGATCGTGGGGTACTCCGACTCTGATTTTGCTGGTTGCCTCGATAGCAGGAGATCCACTTCAGGCTATATTTTCATGTTGGCTGGAGGAGCTATTTCTTGGAAAAGTGTCAAGCAGACACTTATAGCTTCTTCAACAATGGAAGCAGAGTTTATAGCTTGTTATGAGGCTTCAAATCAGGGAATATGGTTGCGAAATTTTATCACAGCGCTACATATTGTTGATGGCATTGAGAGACCATTAAAGATAAATTGTGATAATAAAGCAGCTGAGTTATATTCCAAGAATAACAGGAGTTCGTCAAAATCAAAGCATATTGACATAAAATTTCTTGTTGTGAAAGAAAGAGTTCAGAGTTCTCAAATTTGTATTGAACATATTAGTACAAACTTTATGATTGCAGACCCACTTACAAAAGGATTACCACCTAAAGTATTTCATGAGCATGTGGCTCGTATGGGTGTAATCTATTTTGATGATATGCTAGCTTAGTGGGAGTTTGTTGTATTGTTCAATTATTATGAACTTAATTTCTGATCAGACTAAAGTATTGTTATTTTGGTGATTGAAAACTCTGAAATACAGTTATTTGATTTCAATTGCAGTTTAGCATAAAGTATTGAATTTTGGTTATAACTCTTTTGAGTTATAAAATTGGACCAGTTGAAAATAGTCATGATTTGAGATCACATTACATGAAATTTTCATGCTACACATCCATACTTGATCTATGTCGTTAATTATGTCAACATAGTGACCATTGATGGGTCTTGTTACGAAATATGTAACAAAGGTCGCTTTGATTCTATATTGATATGATTGATGGACCAGATTGTCTAGAGATGTTATTTTAGAAAGATAGCAAAATTGAGCTCTTACAGTTATTTCAGAATGTATAATTATATGTATATATATGTGGCCCAAGTGGGAGATTGTTAGGAAATTTCTATATGTGGGCCAATATATTTTATACATATAAATAAAGAATTGTACATTAGACGCTATCTAAAATTAAGCCAATTAAATTTGTGATCTATTTAAGTATTAAATAATTATTTGGCTTATGTGGCATCTCAATTAAATTTTGTATGGAATTAATTTGTGTAGAGGCCGGGTATTTATTTTATTTTAATGATGGGCTGAAATAAAAGAAATACACTTAAAGTATAAAAGGTCGTGGTCCCCAGTTTAAGCGGAGAAGTTCTCATTTCCCTCATTTCCCATCTTGAGTGAAAAGAAGGGGTCTCTCGCTCTCTTGGAGAACGCCGCTCTAAACGTGGAAGATCGAAAGACCTTGATTTTACTTTTCAATGGATTCAGGTACGATTCCGAAAATTCTTCTCGATGATTTGGCATGTCGTTCGGAGACGATCGAATTGATTTTTATGTCTCCATTAAATCCTAACAGTTGAATCCATGATTTATTTAAATAAAGGACCTTATTATTATTTGAAAAAATAATGACTAGATTGCCATTAGGCAATACAGGACCAAAGTATTAATTGTGTGAACCAAACTGGGATCAAGTTTGGGCTAGATACACTAATGGTTAATCTCGTTGACAACTTAAAAGCTTAATCTTATAGGAGTTGACCAACCAATTGGTATTCCTACACCAATATATGTTTAACCTAGTTATTTCTATGACAATGTATTTTTAACCTATATGATATGGGATTAAACAAAAAACTTGCACGTGCCTTAACAAATCTCTTCCTTATATTTTGTATCACAACTTTGCATCCTTCATTCTAGTTTCCAACAAATGCTATACATAAGACAACAATGCTATTTTTCCTAGATCCATTGGAGTCCACCATTGTGATAGAAAATGAGTGATAGTATGTTGGAGTAAAAATATCAATCATTTGTTGTCTTATGTATAGCATTGTTGACTACTAGAATGAAGGACGCAAAGTTGTCGGAGTGGATCTAGAAATCATAGATGGATATAACATGTTAAAAAATATAATCATTAGAGAAAATTATAAAATCAAATAGTCTTTCATAGAGTTTTGACAGACTATTATATTAAGAAGTCCTAGGAAGAACTTTAATTTTGTAATCCTACTTTATCAAAAGAATGAAAAGACACCAACAACAACAACATCAAGTTTTTATCATGCTACGTGGGGTTAGCTATATGAATTCTTTTTCTATAATACATATATTTTGTATTCTATTTTCTAATAATGTTAACAATAATGGCTTTGTTTGAGATGTAAATATTAGTAACCCGAATGAGGCCTATGGATTTAGGGTTCCTTTTCTCTAATTTTATACCTATTACATAAGTCCTTCACGAGATATCTTCTATATGCTACATCTTAAGCAACACTAACAAAGGGAGTAGTTAGAGCCTTGCTCGATGTTAACTTGATCCCGCTTGTGTTATGTTTCGAGGGATACTAACAAAGGGTATTATGAGTGTTGTGTCCTGGAACATTCATGGTGGTAGAGAGATAAAAAATTTAACGTCTTAGTTTTGAATGAAGATCCAGCAAGCAGACAAATAAGGGAGATGGGTGTAACATTTATAAGAGACCAAAATTTTTACGAGGAAACCTCTAAAAAGGGCGAAAAACCACGGGGTCTTGCCCAGTTGAAAAGAATCCACTAGTATTTGCGGTTGATTATACGCTATGCCTTTCCTCTGGGGGAAGGTTTTACCTCAATGTAGAAAATATACATTATATAGAGCACATTATATGGTGGAAGTTGGAAGAATCTAGTGATATGAGAGTTATTCTCAAGTGAGCGTTTGACTATTCATTTGGTCGGTAGGATCATAGTCAGACAACACTAGTCAGAGGGATTGTTGTCGGCAGACGACGAAGGTCGGAAGTATTGTAAACGGCGTGCAATGGAGGTCGGAGGGACTATAATAGGCTTGCGACAGAGCTCTGAAGGATCGTAATCGGGCAATGGTGGTCGGTGGGACCGTTTATGGTCAGTGGCCAAGAGGAGGTATGGCAATGACCATAGTCGGCAGGAGACGGAGGTCGGAGGGATCGTAATTGGTAGGCAATGGTGGTCGGAGGGACTATACTCGGTGGGCGACGGAGGTTGGAGGGACTATAGTGGGTGGTTACGGTAGTCGAAAGGACTCTAATTGGTGGGCGACGGAGGTCTGAGGCAGTGGTCAGAGGGACTGTAATCGGTAGGCGACTGTGTTTGGAGGGACCATAGTCGACGGGCTACGCTAGTTGGAGTGACTATAGTTGATGGGCGATAGAGGTCGGAGTGTACCATAGTTGGTGACAACAGTGGTTAGAGGGATTGTAGTCTGCAGACGAATGTGGTTGGAGGGATCGTAGTCGACAGGTGACAGTGGTCAGAAGCATCATAGTCGACGGGCGACGGTTGTCGGAGGGGTTATAGTTGATGGGCGACGATGGTTTTACGGATCAGTGGTGATTAGCGAACGAGCGGTGGTCTGATGACTGTTGGCGGCCTGGTGGAGGTCTTACAATAGTTGGTACTACGACGATGGTCCGATGGAGGTCAGCGGCCAGGTAGTGGTTCGACGATGGTTGGAGGGACCGACGGTGATCAACAGCGAGTGGTGGTTCAACGATGGTTGGTGACAGGGGTAGAGGTCATACAACGATTGGCGGCCCGGCGGTGGTCCGACTACGGTTAGCAGCTGGGTGGTGGTCTAACGATGGGCGGGCAGAAGTCCGGCGACAGTTGGTAGCCAGGTGGAAGTCTAGCGACAGTCGACAGTTAGCGGGGCAGAGGTCCGACAGTGGTCCAGTTGGCCGATAGAAGTTCTCCTTCGGTGGTGCATGGGTGGAGCTCTAGATTTTTGAAGTCTCAGAGCTCTCTCCAATCTCCAGCCAAAGGTTCTAAGCCCTCCTTCATGTAGAAAGAAGGGTTATATTTAAAGATTTTTTTGAGTGACATGTCCTGTAAATATAAAGAAGATCTAGGATAAATCCAGAGCGTTCCAACATACATCATATTGATCCCCTCGATTATAGAGCGTTTGTTAAGCAATTATATGCCCAAATGATGTCTGAATTGAGTGTTCTTAGCTTGTTGGATTCGTCTCGTTGAGCCACTCGATTCGACTATAAGCATGCTATATTTGAATATCATTTACTCATCCAATTTGTCCTTTGAACCTTCCAAATGCACTTCAGCCCTCTGATTTGGACCTATTTGGGCTCGGATTGGATTGATTTTGGTGTCGTTGGGTCCGTATCTTCGAGATGTTCAGTTCGACTATAAGTTTACTGAAGATTTCTCTTTCTTCTTTCCCAAGAATTGAAAATCTATAGATAGTCGGTTGAATGATTTTAATTTTAACACATCCTGCGGTTGCAGAGTTTGATCAACCTAATGGATTTCAATTATCCCCTGGGAAGTTTTCAGACCAATCATGCCCAGATGCAGGAGCACCAAAGAAGAAGAGAAAAAAGTTTAAATTTCCATCATCTTCGTCAATAAGATCCATTGGTTCACATTCCTCCCCAATTGATCGCACCGAGCAAGCTCAGACTGTAATGGCGTGAGAACCACACAGACTGAGTTCTGAAGCTCAAATCTTCAGTAAGGTTTGCAGGTCATTTGAAGTCATTGCAGATTCTGCTTGAAGGAAATGGAGAAGAAGAAAGAGAGGGTTACACTAATACTTGATATCTTTTCTTCCATTAATCAAGCAAGCTATACTGGTTATTGTTTTAAGTATTTTTAATCTGGTTTTTCTTCTTTGTTTAGTGCTGTGTTCATCTGGAATCTGTTTACTGTAAAATGTATTTAAATGCCATTATTCTTGTTTCATGTAGAAGTTTATATGTTCTGGGATGGAAAAATCCATAATTCGTCATTGAATTTTTTGCTTTTACTGTTATGGCCTTACTGCGAAAAGTTTATTAGTATGTGGAGAGGTTTAAGGCTTCGTTTGGGACGGCTTTCTTACTACTTAAAACAACTTTTTAGTATAAAAATTTTAACTTTTGTATTAAAAAGCTTCTTTAAGAAGCGGGAAGAAAGCCGTCACAAACAAATTCTAAATGTTATGCTTACTGCAAACAATAATCTATTGCATATAAAGTTTATCAAATATCTGAAGTATTAGAATATAATTCTTTTCTTTGGAACTTATTGAGGTTTCGTTTGGGAGAAATTTCTTACTATATTTCAAAACAATTTTTTCTGTACAAAATTTTTTTGAACTAAAAATTTATGTACTAAAAAACTGTTTTAGAAAGTAGTAAGAAAATTGTCCCAAATGAAGTCTAGGGCTTAGTTTAGGATAGTTTTTTTTTACCGCTTTTAGAAGGCCAAATTTTTTTTTTCAAAAAGTTTTGGTACTAAAAAACTGTTTCAGAAAACAACAAAAAAGCTATCACAAACATATTCTTTTTGCAATTCAAGTAGTTGTAACTTGTAAGCCTCTTCAATAATACAGCAACAAGCCTGTGTTTAGTCTTCTACTTAGACATTTTGGCTCAGGCCATTGCATCAAATTCTTTTGGAATTAGTTGATATTTTCTTAAAAAACTGTGCTAAGCAGAGAAGAATTTGATTCTTTCATCTGATATAACTCAAAATCATATGAAAGTTAGCAGTTTGAAGGGAAACTATGGCTTCTAAAAGCTGAAATCAATTTCATAAGGTCTAATTAGCTCCTATTGCAAATTCTCAAAATGCAATCAAAAAATAAAACACCAATAAAATTAAAATTTAAAACTTTTTCTATTGTGATAAAACTTTCATCTTATTGAAATGACAACCCTAACTATATTAATAGATTTTAATTTTGTTTTTTTATTTTTACGATCGAATTCAAGCTTATTTGAATCAGAATGAGATTAAATGAACGTAAAGGTGGGTTTGACTAACTAATTTTAAATTATAATTAAAGCTTCTTTTGGACAACTTTTTTATTATTTTTAAAACAGCTTTTTAGTACATAAATATCAAATTTTTTAAAAATTTTAATATTGAAAAGTGGCTTTAGACAACAGTAAGAAAGCTGTTTCAAATGAAGCCTAAGGCTTCGTTTGGAACAACTTTCTTAGTGCTTTTTAAACAAATTTTTAGTAAAAAAGTTTAATTTTTTATACTAAGAAGCTGTTTTAAGAAGCAGTAAAAAAATCGTCCCAAACAAAGCCTAAATTGATTTGAAATTGAGTAGTGCACAATCTTAGGCCAAAAAGTCATGTCACAAAGCCTTTATATTCTACTAAAACCACACAAGTCATATTACAAAATTCTCAAACTTTAACAAGCTTTAGTAAGATACTGTAACAAAGTTATTTTGCCTGCTTGCAAGCAAAAAAGAACCAAATGAGATTCTCTGCTTGAAACAAAAAATAGGCAGCAAATAACTTCACACTCTCCCAAGAATCAATTTATCTAACTAAAAACCATTTGTAAGAGATAATCTTGCAATTAATCAGACAAATCCATCTATCAATCTTCTTTTAATCAAACTAATTATTCTTGTAATAAACCAACAAGCAAGGTATGAATATTCTCATATGACCAAGCAAAGCATAACTTTCATGAAAATTAAAAGAAGATTCTCTTCAAAGAGACCTATAAGTAATGCAACACCCTCAGCAGTCTGTTCTCAGGTGCCCAAACTCAGAAGTCTTAATTAGCTTAAAAAAAAAAATGGCTAACTTCAATGGTTTATTGCTTTTAAGCCTTGCTCTATTGTTTGCCTTGGCTGGAGCAACTCAGTACAAAGTTGGTGGCTCAATGGGTTGGACCGTGCCGACCGATCCGAATTCAATGTCTTATAATCAATGGGCGGAAAAACATCGGTTTCGGATCCACGATTCATTATGTAAGTTAATAAATTTCTTATTATTGATCTTATTTTTACACTATAATCAAGCTTAACTGAGCCGTATTTGATGAGCTAACGAGTCAAGTTTGAGCCAACATTGACTTGACTCGTTAACTAGTGAACCGGCTAGCTTGTTTTAAATTTGTTAATATAAAATACACTTAAGATACATTAAAATATAAAGAATTTAATAAAAATTTGTAAAGAATATTTAAAAATTCTCTCTCTTGTTTAAATTTTTAATTTTTTTCTAACTCTTATGTTCTTCAATGACATATAGTATTCGTGTACCCACCTGACAAAGACTCAGTTCTCCAAGTAGATAAGCTCGCCTACAACAACTGCAGCACCTCATCATACATAGCCAAATTCGATGATGGCAACACAGTCTTCACCTTCAACATGTCAGGTCTCTTGTACTTCATCAGTGGAGTCGAGAAGAATTGCATCAGGAATGAATCTTTGATTGTTGAAGTCATGGCAGATAGAAGCACCCCTTCAGCATCTCATCCTCCGTCGCCATCGCCGGAATCTCTCTCTCCTCCTTCGTCGATGGAGGCTCCACCATCACCTGCTCCTGCAGTAGAGGTTTCTTCTCCTCCCCCTCCTCCTAGTGGAGCATCTATGAAGTTGGTAAGCTTCATAAGCTTACTTGGAGGTGGTGTTGGATTAATGTTGTTATTTGTTTTGTAAAGAGTTTGAGAGTGCGAGGATTGGGATTTTGATGCTTTTGATGTGTTTGATTGATGTGTGGAGTGGGAGGAATAAGTTTGATTCTATTTTTATTTGTATAGTGAAAAATAATGGCCATGTGCCTCTAATGTTCAATGGTAAGCATTATGATATCATCTAATTTTATGACTTAATTACTACCTTGTTCCCTACACTAAAAATGAGCAAAACAAGGTGAATTTGGCGACTTAAGTGACGGCCGGCAGACCCAACACATCATTTAAGTGGTCAAACGACTTCTAGTCATCAAACGGCCTGTGCCATTGAGATCAGGTGTCAAATTTGTCTAAGAGGGATCCCTGACGAATGTGATGTATGCACCCGCTGCATTGCATATATACAATTATTATACAAACACATTATGCAAAATACATGCAAAGACATATGCATGCATCAACCCTGACGAGCTTGATGTATACATATATACGTGACGTCTGAGGATGCTGCGTGGATCAATGAAAGAACCTAAGCTTGAGTTTGTTCCTTTTATGTGAATAGATAGAAGCCCACGACAATGATCTGCCTGTTATGTAGGTGAATTGGTTAGAAATTAAATGAATTAATTTTTTTAATTGAATTATAAGATAATATCAATTATCCCTATTCACTTACATGCAATTAACTATGAGTCTATATATATATATATATATATATATATATAGACTCATTTGTACACACAAGTATATTTGGCTGAAGAAATATTTTTTATGTTAGTTTTTTGAAAAAATATAATTGAAGATTTATTTTAAATTAAATAACTCTGAATAATATATAATATAGATTGTCCCATGGAGTTTTAAGTAATTCATAATTAATGTGAATTTGAATTTGATTCGAACATTGGTTCAAATCAATATTGGACAAGGTCGGAACCCTTTAGGTTTCGACCCACTTGCTCTCCCTCTCTTGCAAATTATCCTGCACAGCCATGCGGCCTCTCTTCGCATATTATACTTCACAGCTCGATTTCGCCCGAGTGAGAGGCTACTTTTAGCAGTTCGGCGCCCTGACGGCTCGGCCTTCCCGTTCTTCGACTCGTCAAGGAGGTCGTTGCATACACATTTGTGTCATCGAGTAGCCTCGCCACCAAGAAATCTATTGGCCCTTCCCATATTTCAGCCTTTCAGGTACTTATGATTTTATAAATTGTTGATCTTAAATCTTATGTGTTCTATTTTGTGCTTGCCGGTTTTCTTAATTCTTAGATGCTTTTATAAATAAAAAATATTTGTGAAATTAGGTTATTCGGTTAGGGGATCTAGGTTATTGTTTTCATTAGAAAAATATATTTAGTTTATTTGTTTCCCTTCATTCTGCTCGCCGCCGCTCCAACGCATGAACTTTTATTCTATCCAGTGAACGTACGCAAAAGAATTGTTCGGTTTTAGGCAAAAAAACGCCTGTACCGAGTTTTTCGCGCCTGTACAGACGCTTTTTTGCCTAAAACCGAACCTTCCTCTGCGTACGTTCACTGGATAGAATAAAAGTTCCCAACGCATAGGGTACGCGCCCATATCCACACTTCTCCAACTACTACTAGGAAATTAGTGTTATTTTTTTTTTTCAAGTTGTTTTCAGAATCAGTGTTAAATTTATTCAAAAATATATAAAAGATATCACTCATAATCATTTCTATTATTCTTTCTTATTTTATGGTTTGAATATTTTTTGTGATTTAGAAATTAAAATCTTAAATAAATAAATATAGAAAATTAGTTTTTGCATATGCAAATCTCTTTGTTTTTTTTTTTTTTTTTAACTTTTTTGTTTATATGGAAAGACTATTTGGCGAAAATTAAAAATTGGAATCATATAATAAGCATGATTTTAAGATAAAACAATTGCTAAACGTTATCTTAAGCCACTATAAACAAAAATATGATTAAAAAAAAAAAAAACTAGCAAGCCTATATTAGCTGATAGTTTTTTTGAAGTGAAAGTTAGCAGTTCAATGAATTTTTTCCTTTGTTGATCAATCATATCATTTCACCTGCTTTTAAATGATTGATTGCACAACTTTGGTAGAACAATCCATAATATATAAGGATTATTTTTAAATTATGTAAAGATTTCCTTGATCATTTTCAAAGAATAATTTTTTTCGTAGGATATTTCAAATGGAACGTTATCTAAAGAGGAAAGAACTTTTGGAGACTGATATTAACAATCTCTCAGTTGATCTTGTGACTCTAGAGAACATTCTTTATACGCGTTCAAGCGAGGAGTTTTTATCTTTGGAGAACATTACAGATCTTGTTGTTATATTAAAAAAAGATACCATGTACCTCTTAGTTCACCGGCTTCTTATTTTAGCTTTAACTTTGTTCGTTGATACCGCTATTATGGAGATAACATTTTCTACAATGAAAATTGTTAAACATAGATTACGCAGTAAAATGGGTGATGATTAACTCAACGATTGTCTAGTGCTATATATTGAGAAATAAGTGTTTGAATTGATTTCAAATGAAGTTGTAATGCAACATTATCAGAAAATGCAAAATAGAATGCAAATATTTATATATATATGGAAGCGAAGCCGGTTCGAAAGAAGAGGAGGATTTAGCGAAGTGCAGATATGTCGGCGAGGCCTCCTCTTAGGGCATCTCCAACCGAACGCTAAACCAGTGTATGGAGTCGTTCCGTCGCTCCAACCGAACCCGAAAATTTCCGCCATTTAATCGCAGGTGAACAGTGCGACGCCAATATTGGCGTCGCACTGTTCACTCACGCCATTTTTTGCTCTCAACGGGAAAAACGCGCGAAAGGGAGAGCGGTCGTTACCTTCTCAAAAACACCTAAAATGGCGTTCGAGTGGAGCATCACCGCGCCATTTTGGAGTTTAGCGTTACTTTGCCGTGAAAAATGAAGTTTTCGGTTGGAGATGCTCTTAATGAACTCTCATCGTGAACGCTACAGGAACAAGTTCGAACATCCGATTTGAACATATTTGTAGAGATTACCTATAAACATTTATGTAATATTTTGATTTATGCTTTGCTGAGTATAAATTTTTTTTAGTAATGTAAAGATATATAAATATAAGGTTTGATTAAAATATATTTAATTTATTTTACCTATTATATTTATGATTTTTTTGTAAGGAGCATGGTGGTTAATTTAAATTAGGAATAAGAACAGCATATTAAAAAAATTAAAAATAAGCAAACTACCCAAACAAAATGTTGCATTCTAAAGAACGCACCAAATGATTTGGTGCAATCTAAAGCATACCCAAACAAAATGATTTGGTGCATTCTCATCTGACGCATTCTTTAGAATGCACCAAATCATTTGGTGCATTCATTCGAGCCAGTCAAACTAAAATTTAAAATTATTGTAGCAATGCGTCAAATAGCTTGGCGCATTCAATGGAATGAACCAAACAGAATGACACATTCCATTGTATATTTCAAACTATTTTGCTTATTCTAAATACGCCAAACAGTTTGATGCATTCAATAGAATACGCCATTCAGTTTGACTAATTTGTTTTTTTTTTTTTAATTTTTTTTAATACTCTACTCATATTTCAAATTTAAATTAAACACAATGCTCCTCCTTAAAAACAAATCCTTATATTTAGCCAATTTTTTTTTTTTCATCACGTAGATAACATCACAATTATTTAGACATTTAGAGTAAAATAAATTAGATAATTTAAATTTCTCCCCCTTCCACTTTATTTTAAATGTCTAAAATATAATTTAAGTTGATATAATCTTCAATTTGTTTTATTTGGTCAGAGGGAAGCACTGCAAAGGAGACTTTCAACAGGGCTCAGTTACTCTATTTAATGTTTATTCCCTTCAATCATTTGGCTGTATTGATGATTGAGAGTGGACCACTCGTGTCTCTTGACTGCCATCCATTTAGCGCACATTTTATTTTTCTATTCATTTCCCTTGCTTGCACATCAATCATTTCAGTGGGAAAGCCTGGCTGTTTTTAGGGGGAAATTATGCAAGAATATTTTGAGATAATTTAGGTAAAAATAATAAGATAAATATTCAAAATTAAAATTGATAAGTTACCAATAAATTTTGATCAAGTTTTCGGCAAATCTTAGGCTTCATTTGAGACGGTTTTTTTACTGCTTCTTACAATAGTTATTGTACTATAAGCTGTTTTGAGAAGTAGTAAGAAAGCCGTCCCAAACAAAGTCTTAATATAAATATAACAACAACAATAAAATAACATCAAATCCTTATCGAACTGCACAGTGTCAGCAACTTGAATCATTTTGCTCCATTATATATGTGCTATTAAGAATCAAATTTTCATTTAAATTTAATAAAAATATTTTCATAGTGCAAATATTTGAGAATTAAAATTTTTAAGATTAACTAAAAGGATTATTTAGGCTTTGATTATAGCAAATTGATTGTCAAAATGAATATTCAATGAGTTGAACCTAACAATGTCATGAGTGCCTTCATCTGAATCCAAATGGACCCGAGTCAGGCACTTGATATGTGGTTGGAAGCTTCATGGAAATATTTGAACAATCAAATGATCTTCAAATTCTACATGTTTAAAGAATTATAGTCAAAATAAGTATATCGACGAGAGAACCCTAATGAATACAAGATAGATTACTCGATTTCAATCGTAATAAGATACAAGAATGTTGAAAAAAGTTAATTAATTAGGTATGTTGAGTGACTTAGTAGGTTTTGAGGAAGTTTAATAGGATCACAACAAAGCTTTAAAACAACATCTATATCAAGGTTATTGTAGTAGCACATCAAATCTAGTTCGATATATGGTTCATTTGGAGCTGTTGTAGCTTTTGTAAATATTATTGTGGCTGGTTTGCAAGAAAAGGTAGCGTGACCAGCGATGACAGTCGACGACAAAAGACTTTCATTTTCACCGATTAAAAAACACTTAACAATTATTTTAAGTATTGTAAATATAAAAATATCTAAAAAATACATTAAACAAATATATTTCAAAAACAAAACCAAATTAAAATGATTCCAAACATACCCCTAATCAATATCATTCCTAGCTAAGACTAAAATCTATTAAGAATTAGGAATTCTCTTCCAATTTAATCATTTTTTATTAATTATTTCATTCAATTAGCATGATCTAAATTAAACTTCTAAAATAGTTAGTTGGAGATGTTAGGCTCACCGACTTTAGTGCCAACCAATCAATAATTTCAAAATTGGAAAAGCCTACTAACTTTGATTCTTCCTTGCAACAACAACATCATCAACATCAAATCTTTATCCCACTGCGTGGGGTCGGCTACATGAATATTTTTTCTTCGTTGTGTCATTTTAAGAGTCAAAATTTCATTTAAATCTAATAAATAAATGTCATTTTTAATATTTTTTAACCAAGTCTTTTTAGGTCTATCTCTGCCTTTTTTAACATGAATATGCCAAATATAATACATTTACTCTCCTAACAGGAACATCGGAAGGCTGTCGTTTTACATGACCAAACCATCTAAGATGACCCTCTAATCTTATCAGTCATTGGAGCTACTCCAACATTTTCACTGATATGCTCATTTCGTATCATGTCTCTAAGAGTAAATCACTCATCCGCCTTAACATCCTCATCTCCATAACACTTAATTTTGATTCTTCCTTACTAAAAAAAATAAATTGATCAAAAGAAACAACCATAACTATCCCATTCCAAGACTTTGACATAAAGTGGATATTTGTTTTATATTTAAATAAAAAAGAAGCCAAAAGCTTAGTTTTTTAATATATTTGTTTTATTTTAAAGTAATTTTTAATTTATATAAAAATATGATTTAAAATTTTTTTATTTTTGCATGTTCATCTTTTTTGTAACTTTCTAAGCATATAAATTGAATTATAGAGCTTGTCATATTTCTATATAAGATTATGATAAATATGTGTCATTTCATGCAAACATAAAAAGAATTAAAAATTTAATTTTAATGGATATAATTGATTTGATCATAGGATTCATATACTGCTAGGCTTTTGCAGTTGATGCTTTGGTCTATTCAGTTTTTTTTTTTTTTTTTTTTTTTTCATTTTTTTATGTGGTTTCTATTTATGCATCTTAGCTTCTCATATGGTCTTCTGTATTTTTCTTTTTTGATAATATTTGAGATTTGATCATTTAATAGATTTTTCAGTTGGAGATATGTAAACAGCTTATCATTTCATTATGTGATAATTAACTTCAATTTCTTGTATATTTATCTTTTATTTTTAATAAAGTTTCTTTTATTCTTATAAAAGGGGCATGCATGCTACATAATTATTATATATTTATTTGTATTTACTATCTTAATTTTATATTTTATTTTCTAATATTAAAAAAATAAATTAATAAAAAATATCAATATTATTCAATTTTCTTAAGTGAAATATAATTTCTTATACATATGTCTTGATGTGATTGAGACACTAAAGTGTTATATAAGTGATAAGCCATTAGAACTCCACTCTTTAATTGAAGGGGGAAGGCAGGAGATGAAGCTTGAGCTAGGATCTTAACATGAAATCAAAGAGAGCTCATTATTGGACCACTGCCATATGACCAAAGTTGTCATGCCACCGTTGTCGAACTATTGCCATCGAATCATCGCAGATGGGTTACCAACAACCAAATAGCACCGTCAAACCATTGACGATGGATAAGCACCAACAAACCACTACCATCCAAACATTGACATCAGGTTGTCGTACTCTAACCAATATTATTGAACTATCACCATCAAGCCATCGCCATCTAACCATCATCATTAAAACTTTTCCCTCCAATCTTTGATTAATGTCATCCGACCATCGTTGTCTAACTACAATACTTTGGCGATCTTCACCCGACTACCCTTCTCTCACTATCATTTAATGACTATGATTATTCAACCACCATCACGACCTTACACTACTGTTACTGAACCATAATCCTCAAACATCAAGGACTTCCAACGATTATCCCCTGCTTATGTTACGACAATCACTATTTTCAGACCGTGATCCTTTGACTACAATCACCAGACTTCAGTCATCCAACTATTGTTGCTCAACTAGGACTTTTGACAACCTTCGCTTGAAACTAATCCTTTAAGCAACCCTTCTTGACTATGATCTCTCGATCACCATATAAGAGTTTAGCTTCTTTTTTACTTAAGGGATTTCACAAACTATCACCTGACTTTACTTCTTTGACCACCATCACTTATTACAATCCCTTGATTATCATCTCTTGACTTTATTCCTTCAACTACTATTGCTTGATTATGGTCCTTTGACCACCATTGCTCGACTAGAGTCCTCTGTCCGCCTTTGTCTAACTATGATCAGTCAACTATCATTGCTCAAGTATAGTCACTTGATCACCATTACTCAACTTCTGTCATCTAACCATCATTTTCCAATTGAGAACCCTTATTCCTCCATAGCTTAACTGCAGTCCTTAATGCACAGTCTTTAAACTACGATCCTTTGACTATTACACTCCACTACGAAATCTCGATCAACACACCCTATTATGATATTTTGACCACTATCACATGATTACAATCCTCCGTACATCATTCCTAACTCCAATCCTTTGATTACAAAATTCTTTAACCATTAATGTCCTATTATAATCCTCTAACTACTTCATTTACTAAGGTTCTCTGACTATTGTCACTTGACCATGATCCTCTAACCATTATTGTTTGATAATGATCCTCCGATCATTATCACTCAACTTCAATCCTTTAATCATTGTCAACCAACTTTGGCCATATAACCATCATAATCTGACTATAATATCTTAATCAATGCATCTTGGTTATAGTATCCTGACCATCATCATTTGACTACATAAATGACTACTGACCTTGTTGCCAGTATTGTTGACCAAGCCATATCCTATAAGGGTGATGTAAATCACCAATATTAACTTAAACTCCTTATATCAACATGGACATTTATGTTGGATTTTTCGGTCTAAAGCCTCCCCTCTCAAAAGAGAACAACCAAACATATAACAAACAATCTCTTGAACACCACCCTTGGGCCACAAAGCTCTTTTAACTACCACCATAGAAAATCCGCTTTATACATTTTATGCCTATTATATTGAATCAAAACTTTTTCAAATGCAAGGAAGGGAATCAATTGTAATATAGATCACTACATGAAAATCACCCATTTCCGACGGCCTTTTCCGGCGGTAATTGAACATTTTCCGGCGGTTTTGTAGTTTTCCGGCGGTATTCCGGCGGTTCAATTACCGCCGGTAAAAACGGCGTAGGAAAATGAATTCCGGCGGTTTTTTCCGGCGGCAATTTTGTCCGGCGGCTTACCGACGGTCTTAAACCGCCGGTCAAATTAAAAAAAAAAACTGCTCAGTGAAGCCACAGCCCCGCCGCTCCCGCGGCATCCGTGTTCAGGCCAGGTCCCCCCCTCCCGCGCGACCTCCCCGCGCATCCGCGCTCTGGCCAGGTCCCCCCCTCCCGCGGCATCCGTGCTCCGGCCAGACCTCGCGCGCGCTCCCGCGCGTGCAGTGGGATTCGAACGCTGGCCAGACCTCCCGCGCGCCCGCGTGCAGTAGGATTCGAACGCCGTTTTGCTGAAGAAGTAAATATGTCTAGTTTGTCAATATTTATTATTTAAACTAGATCAACAGAAAATAAAAAAAAAGACTTAAATTATTAAAAAATAAAACTAATTAATTTAAAATAAAAAAACTATTTAATTAAAAATAAAAATAACTAACTAATTAATTTTAAGATGAAAATTAAGTTAATTGTTATTTTAACTTTTAATAATTTTTTTGTTAAATCATTTAAATGATTAAAATTTTATTTATTTTTTATTAAATTTTTAAACGCCGCCGGAAACGTTAAAAAGCCGCCGGACAATCCGTCGGAAAGCCGCCGGTAATCCGCCGGAAAGCCCGCAGGAAAAGTCCGCGGGAAAATTTTGCGAGAAATTAGCCGTGGCAAAATTTTGCGGGAAAATTAGCCGTCGGAAAGCCGCCGGTAAGCCGTCGGAAAGCCGCCGGAAAATTTTTGTAGGAAATAAGCCGTCAAAAACCACCGGAAATTCGCCGGAAAGCCGCCGGAAAATTTCGCCAATAATAAGTGATTTTCCTGTAGGGGATGATATATACCACTACAGGAAATTTACTCATTACCGGCGGTTTTTGCCAGTGGTTTACTAATGTTTTCCGGCGGTTCTGAATAAAACCGGCGGCCTTTCGACGGTTTTCACACCGCCGGAAACTGTTACCGGCGGTTTGTTTCACCGACGGTGTTCCGGCGGCATACACCGCCGGATATCGCCGGCGTTTTTACCGGCAGCTTCCCGGCCGTCTGGCCACCTGTACAAATACCGTCGTTCGACCGCCGGTAGACCGCCGGGAACCGTACCGACGGCTAACCGGTGGTCATAACCGAAGGAATTGCCGACAGTTGTAGCCGCTGGTTGAAATTATTTCAACTAGGCTATACAAATTTTTTTTTCTATTTTTCTGGTTTTCCAATTCAAAACTCGGGTGTGCTCTTGTTATCTTCTTTTATACGTGTGCATGCTAGATTTTTATAGATTAAGCTAAGATGTTAAATATTTTTTCTCTATCTCCGCAAATATTCTAGCACACAATATTAAGCAAATAAAAAAGATTAAATACTAGATTTTTATAAATACATAAGAATTATGTAATATGTACCTAGATCCTCCAAAAATTGTTTAGTTAAGAAATCCAAATATGTTACATTTTTATCAAAATATGATTATTACATAAAAGTTGTTGAAGTTAATATTGCGTACATAAATAAAAATGAAATAATCAAGATTTAATTAGTCCCCATCATAAACTTCACACTAAAAAAATAAGAAAAAATAAAATATAATAACTTGAGGTGATATCTATCATACTATATATGCATGTGCAAATATATATATATACATTCAAGTTATAATGCTATGTCCCCACTATTGACCCTCGCCAAGTTGCCATGTTATTCCAGCAAGGGCTACCCCATACTCTGCAAAACACAAGGCGAAAAAACAGGAAAAAAGTGAGACATTTTACTGAACAGTCACAATTTTTATTGAATTTATTTCCTTGTAATGAGAAGCTTGGTCGGAAATTTTGCACTTTGCATTCAGCTAATCTTTAAAATTGCATGAGGACGATTTTAAGGTGAGTACGAAATTTAAAATTTGCATCTAAGTTTAAATTGTATTTGTTTACATAAGAACACATAGGATATGCAATGGGAGAATGAAAATTACTTGGACATTCAAATAAGGCTACATAACTTTTGGTTTTTTATCTTATTTTCTACATAGTCGTGCATATAGCTAATTCTTAAAGCTCAAGCCTCAATCCAAATATATAAAAAGGAGGTCAAGAGGTGAGCTTAGTCTACGCAATTTTCTATAATTAATTTTTTTTAATAAAAATATCATAACTTCTTACTATAGAATAGGGGTGCAAACGAGTCGAGTCGAGCTCGAGCCAGGGGGTGTTCGAGTCGAGCTCGACTGCCAAATACTGAGCTCGAGCTCGAGTCGAGCTCGAAAGACGAGCTCGAGTCGAGCTCGAAAGACGAGCTCGAGCTCGACTCGTCTCAGGAAACGAGTCGAGTCGAGCGGCTCGTCGAGAGGATCTCGTACGCAAATCCGGCCTCTCGGACCCCCGGTCCCGCAGACGCGACGCGCTCGCTCGCTCCCGCAGCCCCGCTCCGTTCCGCCGGCGCCAGATCCCGGCCCGCTCCCGCGCAGACGCGACGCGCTCGCTAGCTCTGGTTCAGCCCGATCCCGATCCCGCGCCCGGCCTCGGTTCCGCCCGTTCCCGATCCCGGCCTCCCGCAAACGCGACGCGACACGCTCGACCCGAGCTACTCGACGAGCCAACGAGCCGATCAGCTCAGTGTCCTAGCTCGAGCTCGTTTAGCATTCGAGCTCGAACTCGTGTTCGAGCTCGACTCGCGAGCTCAATAAGCTAGCTCGGCTCGTCGAGCCCATTAACGAGTCGAGCCCGAGCCGACTCGCGAGCCGGCTTGACTCGGTTGCACCCCTACTATAGAATTCTTCATTTTTCTTCATATTTCTCTATTCTCTTTTTGCTGATTATTATTCCTAATACAATTGGATGTGATTCACGAAGAAACTTTGAACTTAGTATTCTAATGATATGGTGAACGTAAAAGCATGCCATTAACTAGAAGATGAATACTGTGTAAAATAGAACAGCAATAGAGGCGTGGAGAAAAAACCAGTCAACCTGGAGAACTACGAGTTTGAGATTGCAAGCGAACTAGCTGAATTTGAGGAGATGATGACTGAATGATCCATGATACACCGGAGAGAATTGCAAGTAAAAGTTCTTCTAGTGAAATTGTCTGAAGAATCACTTGATTCTATTATGAGGGGAATTATACCATTTAGGGATTTGATTGTTATAAATTTGAAGCCATATGGTGATAAATGCACATATCTTTGTTACTTATCTGATTCAAATTTTCTATATTTTAGACCAAATGAACATGATTGATCAGTTGTGAGGAGCAGAGGTGTCAAAATTGGGTTGCGGGTCGGGTTAGGGTCAAACCAGCAACTGACCCGGTGCTATTTGACACGACCCAACCCAACTCGTCGACCCAACCAGACAAGAAACGAAACGGCGTGAGAGGCGGATGGTGACTGGCAAGGCCGTGTGATGGCAGACCTGGGGATGACTAGCCCACGTGACAGAGAGGTCGTGTGATGGTGAAGCCGCGTGATGGCGAGGCTGTGGGACGGCGAGACCGAGGGACGGTGGGATGGCGAGGTCGTGTTACGACTGGGCTGTGCGACAGCGGGAGAGGCGGATCGATGGTGAGGCCGTCAGGCTGGGTTGACCCATTGACTCGCTTAAGTGTCGCGTACAATAGGAGAGCGCGGTCGAAGGGAATTCTCAGGTTGAACCCGGGTCATTCTACGGTTTCCGGGCCAACCCGAACCCTACCCATTTTTCAAACAAGTCGAATTCATGTCGAGTTTTGTGTCGTGTCCATTTTTGACAGCCCTAATGAGGAAGGGAATCATCTGAATCAAATACAGATCTTCTTCTCTTCCCAATTTCTCAATAGCATATTAATTACAATGTAATATTGCAGGTCTCATCACTTTCATTACTTGAGACAATTCCCTTTCTATGTGTTGTAGTTCTGGTCCCTCACATTAATGTAAATATGCTGAATAATTAGTAATTAATATTATTCTTATTCCATATCATAAATTATCTTTGGTAGGTGGTCTTAATTAAAAAGAAAAAAATATGAGAACTTCTTTAGACTGCTGGGGACATATAAAGTTATTTAGTACTAATCTGTCTCATTTCTCCTGCACATGGAGGGGACTTCTTCCATTTCTCTGGTCAATAGCTCACATATGACTTTTTATTAATTTGCAATGATTTCAATGATCGATATTTTTTTATTGATTTGTTCTTAAACTTATTAAAATTTTGTTGCTGAGTCAGTTATGGCTACAGGAGTTTATACTGCTTGATGTTCTTAATTGAAAGACAATTTTTTTATCATCGTTGCGCCACTCCAAGATTCAAATTAGAGCTCACACCATCTTCTTCGCCATTTTATAGCAAATCAATCTTGCTCGCTTCTTTCCTCATTGAAGTCTTGAGGGAGGCAATTAAGAATATCGGGAAGTCCACGAAAATTATTAGATGGTGAACACACACATTTCATACGCAAGATTCGAATTCAAAGCCTCTTAGTTGATAGCCAAAGCTCCTAACCAATAGATCAAGATGAGCTACATATTAGAAAAGTTGAGTCTAAAAATATGAATCATTGCTTAAGTTTACTAAACGCCGAACAAATCTAGAATGCTTAGTGAAAGATCTTATATAATAAAAGTTATAAATTGAAAGCTTTCACATTAAATCAAAAGGCATTCGCATCTCTAGACAAATGCTAATTATCCTATGATTATTGCAATTGCTGGTATAAGCTAAGTCTACTTATAAATGTATCTATTTCAATAAGATTGTCCTTATCAAAACTTGTTGCATTGAACTTGTGGGATCATAATTGTGATACAAGAAAGAATGGTCTCAAGGACACCCCAACCGCAATCATTGTTGAAACAAAACGAAGCATTCAACTTTAATTATTTTCTCATGATATTGATGTCTCTTGGCATCAGTGTCACTATATTTTTCATGAGCCATCATATTATCACAATTAAAATTTCTCATGTTATGCCTCTACCTGTTAGTCTATGTGGAATTGGATTGTATCGATTAATTACCTTGTATTGTTGCCTCGTACTACAAGTTAATTTCTCATTCTCACTGGGGTATGGGGTGCGAGGTGTCCTCCCTTTGTTTGGGTTCGGGTGTTTTGCACTCAATTTTTTTCGTATAACGAACTGGTATTGTGTACCTGAGCACGCACACCCCGGCATTGCAAAGTTTGCTGAGAGAAAATACGGAGAGCGGAGTGCCGCAACACTCTATATTCAGCACCGAGTGTTGTCAAGCGAACGGGAGGAAACAACGTCGTAGCGCTCCAAACTGGTGTCGCAACACTTTGAGTCATACTAGACAGTTTTTCTTTTTTATTTTTCTTAAGGGTGGCATCCCTTAGTGGTATATAGAGGCTTTTCTAGCTCTATTGTTTCTTTTGAGAGAACGGTGTAAGAGAGAATGAAAGCAGGGAAATAGTGGGAGAAAAGATAGATCTATACTTATTTCTCTCAATTTTCATAGTGAATTTCTTGGTGTGGTGTGACTCCATGATTTTTCTCCATTTTGGGGGGATTTCACATTAAATCCTGGTGTCATTTACTTTTCGTTGCTTTTATTATCTAGTTTGTTTCTGTGATGCCCAAAGATCTAACTTGGAAAGAATGTCGATCAATTTCTCTAACAATTTACCAGAGCTATCTAAAACCTTCAATTAACAATCTAACGACATCTATAAAATTCAAAACATCAATATACAAGTCTATTTATAACTCAAAAGGTCATGTACAATACTCAGGGACTACACTACAATCACAAGTACAGAAATCTATCCTGTCATGAGTACAAAAGAATCAAAATCATCAAAAGAGCTAAAACCTGTAGATCCGGATTAATTTCTATCTCCTGCTCCCAAGCCCTGACCTGAAAATATCAACCACATATAATGAGCTTTACAAAGCCCAGCAGGTTACCTAATACCTATAACTGAAGTCAAAGCACGGCGATGCTGTCAATATGCGTGTCAGTCAATCAAATCCATATCAGTCAATGGTCAATGAATCTATGCAATACGGAAATCCATAGTCAATGAAACCAGTCAATGCAGCGGCAGACAAATCAATAAATCACCTCAATCGATACACGTCAATCTCAAAGAAATCCGTACACAGTAGAAAATCAATCGATCCGTCAAATCAGTCAATCTGTCCGTCAAATCAATTCTAATCTATACTATCAAGTCGATAAAATCAATACAGTGAAGAAGCAATAGCGACAGTGAATCCTATGCAGCAATAATTCAAATGTAGCAATCAATAAAATGCAGAAGTACGATATCCATGCCATCAATGAGTCTATACAAAATCTATATCCATTTTATCCATAACAATGTCAATATATCAATGCTCAATATTATAGTCGATGCTCAGAAGATCAATCAATGAAATCTATGAAATCCGTACGAAACAGTAAATTCGATCAAAGTCAATAAAGCAGGAAATCGATAAAGCAATAAATCCGTAAGTCAATACAGTAAACATGCATTCAATACGATAATACTGAACAAGTACAATCAACTGGCTATGTTGCTATTGTAGAATCCATATTGCTGTTGTAGATATCCATATACATTGGTTCTATCAATAAGAGTCGTCACTCTTTTCGCCCGTCGGCATATCAATAAACTCCTTATGACTCCCATCCATATATCAATAACCAATGTTTAAAGGAAAGCCCGTCGGCCCACCATCCTGTACAGGTCAATCAATCTCCAACCAATGTTCAACCAGGTTATACGTGTTTCAGTATCAATAATCAATTCAATCAATCAATTCAATAGTCAATATTAAAGCAATCATATCAATATTCACATTCATATCTATTCAATCTATCAATCTCAGACAAATAAAAAATCCTACGAAAATTCGGCAGAGTAACGGCAGTCTAACAAATTTACACAAAATCCTACAAAAACAACTAATTTCCAAATTTCACCAAATTACAGTAGAATATTCACAACATCAATATAAGACTATTATTCTATAGAATCCAAATCAAATCACGTCATGATATTTTTCTATTCGATTTCAAGAATTCGCGTAGAATCAATTCCGACCGATAAAATCTTCGTAGAACATACTCAAATCGTGTATAATAGTCATATCTATAACATACCAAAAGTTGTGCGGTGAAAGTTGTGTCAATACCAAATCAGGTCAAAAGTTCGACTACGAAAACACAAAACAGCGCACAACCCGGTCAAAACTCAATATCTCTGAAAACAAAAATAGGATTCAGAGTCCTTACCACGAGATCTTCACTTTTCCCAACAGCGGCGTCGGACGAAAAGCGCTCCGCGGCCTCCGAAACCCAAGATTTCCTTTACTTTTCCTCTCTTTCTCTCTTTTCAAAATATCTGATTTAAAAAAAAATGATTTTCTCTCTCCTCGAATCGAGCTGATTTCCTTATAACATTAGTCTGATTGGCCCAGCCGATCGCCACATCGTCCTGGCCGATCAGAACAACTCGAATCGGCCCGGCCGATTCCTCAGGCCGATAATTAATTTTCCTTGGACAATAAAAACCCTTGCTCACTGACTTGTGCCAAGCACTGATCGTCCCAGGACGATCAACAATCGGCCTGGACGATCCCGTCCAGAAATCATTCCAGAAAGCACTCCAGAAATCAGCTGTTTCAATACACTGATCGGCCTGGACGATCCCAACATCGTCCTGGCCGATACTGGGAGGAAAATCCAATTCAGAGAGGAACAGTAAGAGAACGAGATCTCACAATCTCCACACCTTAGAAAAATGTCGTCCCGACATTTCCCTACATGTACGAAGCAAAAACAACGCAAAACAAATCGATCCAAATCCAAATCCAAATCAAAACTCGTCGAAATCCATACAAAACACACAATACAATCAATCACATGTCAATATGCATGATCAAATGTCAATATCAATCGGTTAGTCAAATCAATCTTACCAGTAGAACCTTCTGGTCGTGATGCTGTAAACTCTGTAGACTGTAGATGCGTGGCACCACTGGAGGAAGTGCAGGAGGTCGTGGTGCAACTGTCTCCCTCTGATCTCTAACAGCCCTATCATCCATCCGGTTCCCTGATCTCTCACTGTAAGCCCTCGAGCCAACAGTCCTCTGCTGTCCTGTACCCGTGCCAGAATCAGTCCTTCCACCCAGTCCTTTCTGAGGACAATCTGCTGCTCTGTGCCCTTGCTGTCCACAGTGAAAACACTGCCCCGTCAGCAGGTAGCACCGACCTGCATGTCGTCTACCACAGTGAATGCACACTCCAAAACTACCAGACAATACTACCGATGCAGATCCCTTCGAATCATCGTACCTGCTTTTCTTCTCTTTATCTCTGTCTCTACCAGAATCATCTCGTCGTACCTCATCTCTCCTCCTCCTGGTATCATCGTACCTCGATACCGGTGTCGCCAAGTCAATCTCTATCAATCGGGCCCGCTCCACCAGCTCAGAAAACTCATGGATCCGGAAGGGTACAAGTGGGTGTCTCAGCTCTCTGTTCAATCCGTGCAGAAATCTATAACACTTTTCCTCGGCAGTAGGAATCAAATGAGCAGCGTACCTCGCAAGTGCAGTAAACTCGGCCTCGTACTGCATCACTGACTTGCGGCCTTGCTCCAATCTCATGAAAGCTTCCTGCATCTGTCCTTGAGCTGACGGTGGTACAAACCACATCCTGAACACTGCGGTGAACTCATCCCAGGTGATCTCAGCATTGGTCTTCCCCTGGAATTTCTCTCTCTGCTGTCCGATCCACCATCTCTCTGCCTCACCCTCAAACAGGAACACATCCAATGGTACTTTCCTATATTCCCCGGACACTGCATGCTGTCAAAAATCTTTTTCACCCTCATGATCCAATTCTCAGCAACCTGGGGTCCTACAGCCCCTTTGAACAACGGAGGCTTCAGCTTGTGAAACATCTGCAAGTGTTTATGTCAGCTTCTTCCTCTTTGCTCCCACTCATTTTGCTCTGCGCATCACCCATAACATGTGCAATCGTAGTAGCCAACTGCATCATACTCTCTGAAGGTACTGGAGCTGCGCTGTGTTGCTCATTCGGTACACTGGATTCAGCCGGAGGATCCATATCTTTTCACCTGCACAATTCAGAATAATAATACACACATGCAATAATGTATGCCAATGAAGTTCTTACAGCTACCCATCTACCCAATTCTCAATCCAATCCTACAACTCTGGTAATAATCCATTCTTCCAATAACACCGCTCTGATACCAATTGTGATGCCCCAAGATCTAACTTGAAAAGAATGTCGATCAATTTCTCTAACAATTTACCAGAGCTATCTAAAACCTTCAATTAACAATCTAACGACATCTATAAAATTCAAAACATCAATATACAAGTATATTTATAACTCAAAAGGTCATGTACAATACTCAGGGACTACACTACAATCACAAGTACAGAAATCTATCCTGTCCTGAGTACAAAAGAATCAAAATCATCAAAAGAACTAAAACCTGTAGATCCGGATCAATTTCTATCTCCTGCTCCCAAGCCCTGACCTGAAAATATCAACCACATATAATGAGCTTTACAAAGCCCAGCAGGTTACCTAATACCTATAACTGAAAGTCAAAGCACGGCGATGCTGATCAATATGCATGTCAAGTCAATCAAATCCATGAATCAAGTCAATGGTCAATGAAGTCTATGCAATAGCGGAAATCAATAGTCAATAAAACCAAGTCAATGCAGCAGACAGGCAAATCGATAGAATTAACTCAATCGATACACGTCAATCTCGAAGAAATCCGTACACAGTAGAAAATCAATCGATCCGTCAAATCAGTCGAGATCTGTCCGTCAAATCAATCCGTCAAATCAATTCTAGATCTATACTATCACAGTCGATAAAATCAATCGTGAAAAGCAATAGCGATATCCTGAATCAATAATTCAATATGTAGCAATCAATACAATGCAGAATCTATAAGCAGTAGTACGATGTCCAATGAGTCTATACAAAATCTATATCCATTCTATCCATAACAATGTCAATAATCAATGCTCAATATTATATATGCTCAAAGATCAATCAATGAAATCTATGAAATCCGTACGAAATAATCTGGTAAATCCGATCAAATCAATAAAGCAGGAAATCGATAAAGCAATAAATCCGTAAGTCAAATACAGTAAACATGCAATTCAATACGATATATACTGAACAAGTACAATCAACTGGTCTATGTTGCTGTTGTAGAATCCATATTGCTGTTGTAGATATCCATATACATTGGTTCTATCAATAAGAGTCGTCACTCTTTTTGCCCGTCGGCATATCAATAAACTCCTTATGACTCCCATCAATATATCAATAATCAATGTTTAAAGGAAAGCCCGTCGGCCCACCATCCTGTACAGGTATCAATATCAATCTCCAACCAATGTTCAACCAGGTTCCACGTGTTGCGATCAGTATCAATAGTCAATTCAATCAATAAGCAATTCAATAGTATAAATTAAAGCAATCATATCAATAGTCATATCCATATCTAATTCAATCTATCAATTCTCATACAATTCAAGAAATCGTACGAAAATTTCGGGACAGCAGTAACGGTAGTCGGTAACAAATTTACACAAAAATCCTGCAAAAAGACACTAAGTTTCCAAATCTATCACCAAATTACAAAGGAATATTCACAACATCGATACAAGACTATTATCCTATAGAAATCCAAATCAAATCCATGTCGATGATATTCTATTCGATTAAAATCACAATTAAAATTGCGTAGAATCAATTCCGACCGGATAAAATCTTCGTAGAACATACAGTCAAATCGTGTACAATAAGTCATATCTATAACATACTAAAAGTTGTGCGGTGAAAGTCTTGTCAAATCAAAATCAGGTCGAAAAGTCGACTACGAAAACACAAAACAAATCATATCTCGGTCAAAACACAAAATCTCTGAAAACAGAAACAGGGTTCGGAGTCCTTACCACGAGATCTTCACTTTCCCCAAAGCAGCGTCGGACGAAAAGCGCTCCGCGGTCTCCGAAAACCAGTTTCCTCTTACTCTTTCCTTTCTCTTTCTCTCTCTACAAAATATCTGATTTTTATAAATGATTTTCTCTCTCCTCAAAACGAGCTCATTTCCTTATATCATACATGGATCGGCCTGGCCGATCGTCTCGATCGGCCTGGACGATCAGACCACATTCTGGTCGTCCTGGCCGATACTCCAGGGCGATGATCAGGCCGATCGTCCTAATTCAATTTCGTCCTTGGACGATTCTGTCCAGAATTTGCTCCAAAACCCTCAATGCTCTGATCGGCCTGGACGATCCAAACTTCGTCCTGGCCGTGAAAATCCAAATCAGAGAGGAACAGTAAGGAAAAGATATTACACTGCATCAGTGTCCTATATTTTTCAGGAGCCGATCATATTATCACAATTAAAATTTCTCATGTTATGCCTCTACCTGTTAGTCTATGTGGAATTGGATTGTATCGATTAATTACCTTGTATTGTTGCCTCGTACTACAAGTTAATTTCTCATTCTCACTGGGGTATGGGGTGCGAGGTGTCCTCCCTTTGTTTGGGTTCGGGTGTTTTGCACTCAATTTTTTTCGTATAACGAAATGGTATTGTGTACCTGAGCACGCGCGCCCCGGCATTGCAAAGTTTGCTGAGAGAAAATACGGAGAGCGGAGTGCCGCAACACTCTATATTCAGCACCGAGTGTTGTCAGGCGAACTGGAGGAAACAACGTCGTAGCGCTCCAAACTGGTGTCGCAACACTTTGATCATACAACAGTTTTTCTTTTTCTTTTTTCTTAAGGGTGGTATCCCTTAGTGGTATATAGAGGTTTTTCTCTATTGTTTCTTGTGAGAGAATGGTGTAAGAGAGAACGAAAGCAGGGAAATAGTGGGAGAAAAGATAGATCTGTACTTATTTCTCTCAATTTTCATAGTGAATTTCTTGGTGTGGTGTGGCTCAATGATTTTTCTCCATTTTGGAGGGATTTCACATTAAATCATGGTGTCATTTACTTTTCGCTGCTTTTATTATCTAGTTTGTTTCGCTGCGTTATAATACTTCAATCCCTAACACTCCCTACAGGCATATATATTTTGATCGTATGCGCGCTTAGTTTGTAATAACTTAAATATTTGAAATAAGTTTATTTGAAAAATATGAAATTTTGAAGTAGAGCGCTTTGGCGTTGATTTGGTGAGTTTTGTGACCCTAGCTAATATATATATATATATATATATATATATATATATTATATATATATATATATATATATATTATATATATATATATATATATATATATATATATATATATATATATATATATCAAAAAATTATCCTGATCATGCACGAATATAGAGGCAAAATCAGGTGGTTGAAAGCTTCAAAAATTAAATATGGGGCCATATGAACTCCGAATTCAGCAAATTTACATCTGAACTGAGCGTCTCAAAAATATGAACCCAACAACACCAAATTCAACTTAATCCGAGCACAAATGGGTCCGAATCGAAGACCCGATGAGCTGCTGGAAGTATCACACCATGATTTAGCTTACCAAATGGTTTCCAAACATGACATTCTTATAGTTGAATCAAACGGCTCGACGAGACAAATCCAACGAGCCCAAGATTGTTGAATTCTGATATCATTAAGACCTTCAAATGTCTGATAAACGATCCACGATCAAAGAAATTAAACAATATCGACCGTCCATCCAAACCATTCACCATTTGCTCCCTTGATCCTCCTTTTATTTACATGGGTCATTCCACTCTTAGAAATCTATATATAACCTATCATTTCTCTTAAGAAGGTACCCAAGGAAGAAGAAGAGAAGAGAAGAAGAGGAGGGAAGAAGCTCTTCCTTGACCACCACCGAAGTTTCGCCTAACTTTCAAGTGACACCGGAGTTCAACCCGACTTTCAAGTGACGCCAGAGTTTTGCCCGACATTCAAGTAACGTCAGAGTTCTGCCCGACTTTCAAGTAACGCCGGAGTTTCGTCCGACCACAAGTGACGCTGAAGTTTCTTCTGTCTTTTAAGGGACACCGGAGTTCCGCCCGACTTTCAAGTAGCACCGGAGTTCCGATCCGTCCGACCACTGAGTGACGCTGATGTTTCTCTCGACTTTTAAGTGACGCCGAAGTTCTACCCGACTTTCAAGGAACGCTGGAGTTCTACCTGACCTCCAAGTAATATTAAAACTCTCTAACAAACAACGAACACCAATTTTTTTATACTAGCATTCTGATATCCATGTGCAACTGAATTTCAACCTGGGAGTTGATTATTGTAATATGATCGTCCTAAATTTTAAGGACGAGTCAGCCTCTTGTAACTCAAGCAAACACTAGTAGAATTCTTTCAATAAGGCGTGTCCCCATGGTTTTTTCCTGTACTGGATTTTTCACGTAAAAATCTTGATGTTTTATTTCACTTCTGTTTTGTATGATGAATATCCATACAACGTTGAGACAAAAAATTCTAACTCAATCGCCGCATATACTCTAGCCCGCAACAAAGATATATATATATATATATATATATATATATATATATATATATATATATATATATATATATATATATATATATATATATATATATATATATATATATATATATATATATATATATATATATATATATATATATATATATATATATATATATATATATATATATATATATATATAATATCCATGCTCACCCCACCGACTCCCTCACTTGATTGCTTGGCCAAGAAGAAGCACAGAGTCCCTCATTTGATTGCTTGACCAGGAAGAAACTCAAAGAGGAGAAGAAGAGAGAGGATATATCTTTGAAATATATTTGTCAGTCATTACTGTTACAGATTTTGTTCTATTTATTTTAAGTGACTAATATATTACTTCTATTTTTTTATGATTTTGATTTGTATCAATTTTATCTTTCATAAATTTACAAACATTGCATTATCTTCTCATTTTATAAGCTTTCACTATGCAAGTTTTAGTATGTTATAGATTTAATCATTTTGAATGATTTGATATAATTTTATTATATTTTAAAAGATGTATTTAATGATATCAGATATATGATATGATAATTCTAATTGTTATCCTACTAATCCACGTGACTAATTGATTAAGAGTTATAAGGAGCTGGAGATTGATTGGGACTTACAAAGAGCTGAGGCAACAAATTCACGTGATTCAATGGGAGTTATTAGGAGTATATTAATTGAAAGTTATAAGGGATGACTACTTGAGAGCCATAAGTGCATGATCAAGATATCCTTAAAGTGCACTAATTGAATATCTAATTACTGATACCAACAATGTTACAAACACTATATTGATATTGTGACTGATATTAATATTGTTTACTATCATTAACACTATTTAATGTTACTAGTGGTCATGATACTAATATTGTTGCAGTCATTAGTACTGTACGTTGACTATTATTGATATAATGATTGATGATATAATAGATTAAGATGTGATGATATAATTATAAATGGATACATATAATCAGTATAGATATTGATGTATATGTTTTTTATATAATTTATAGCATATTGTTATCTTTCATCTTGCGTTGATTTATGTTGTAAGACATTAGTTATTTGTTGGCTATGTGTTCATTATGTAATTTTACATGTTTTCAGAAAAGAATAAAGATTATGTGATATGAGGCTCCGGACAATATGCATAATTTTTCTATTGCAATGCTAGACAAAATGCTACCATTTTTCTTTTCGTTGTTCACAAGAAATTGATAAGCTCTAGTTAAATGTCAAAATGGAAAACAATGTCATTCAAAGAGAGATATATACTATTTGTTGTTGTCCTTCAAATAATGAAGAATCACTCATACTGCCTAAAGATGGCCTAAAAATTGTTCAAAATAGTAATCACCATCTCACCAAATCAAAGGATGATGAGCTTCTTCACAACTAAAATTTCTTCTCCATTTCCTTTGCAAAATGATGAGGCGAGGGTTAAAATAGATAATATGTTATAACTCTATGGCCCAATAAAACGAAAAATTATTCTGTGTGGAGGATGGACACAGCTCTACGTTTGAAGGCGAATCAGGCGCAGCCACATTAGCGGCGCCGAGCCGTGGTACCCAGCTAGCGAAATGGTGTCGTGGCACATTTTGGTTAATCTCTGGACGACGTTCAACGTCCGCAAAGAATAATTTTTCCACTAGAACATCCTCAAAATAATATGATTTGCTCTCCCAAGCCAATTTCAATCCACATCTGATCGATTCAAATTATAGATTCTAACATTAATCTGATAAGAGACATTTGGTAATATTTAATTACTTTGCAGTAGCTTAGAAAAATAAAAATCCAAAAATAGCTTTACATAAAACAAATTCAGGCATTTCATGATCTGAAATCAAACACGAAAAAATATTTTTTTTTTTTCCTTTCATTCTTTTCTAGGAGCAGCTCAAAACCTCCTTACAGCCAAAGAAAGTAGCTCTCTTCACCTTCAGCTCTGAACTATTGTTACAATTCAATTACTAACAGATGAAATCATTTGACAGCAGTTTATATACAAAGAAGCATTAATTTTCATTTAGAAGTGAACTTTTCAAACTTTTTCTTTCTTTTAAAACAGACTTTTCTCTACCTACTCTTCACAGAACAAAAGTTAAAGCATTGACCAACCAAACATTATAAAGAACCAGTACATATATAATGGAACACAGTGAGTGATCAGAAACTGAGAATTCTTCTATTTATCAAATATTGTTTACAAACATAGAAAAAGGAACCAAACAAAGCCCTTTTTTCCTTAGCTCTGAGTACTCAGTAACTCTTCCCATATAACTTGTTTCCTCAGTTTTTCCCTTAGCCAGATTTTTTCCTTCTCCATCATCAGCTATCTTCTCCTATAAGAAATAAAATCCAAAAGAAAATTTATCAAATATTATATAAAGCAGTAGTGGTTAAGCTCCATTAAAGAAAGAAAAAAGATCATTCAGTAGGTTGATTAAACTTCTATGATTCTTACTATTACAATAAGGGCAGCAATTCTTATTTGATTCATTATAATCTCACGTGGATGAATGAAAAGCAAGAGAGTGAGAGAGAGAGAGAGAGAGAGAGAGAGAGAGAGAGAGAGAGAGAGAGAGAGAGAGAGAGAGGATATATTCAAAACCTTGATAACCAAAAAGAAAACAAAAATGTAAGCGGAACTTTGAGCGGAATTTCAATAATGAGATGTAATTAATCAAATGCTAAGTCTATATAAGTGTGATTAATCATAAGATTTTATTAATAATGATAAACTTGGCACTTGATTAAAGATCACCTGGCAGAATTTCATCTGGAGCTTCCAATATAAATTAAAAAAATATACATCAGCATAGCTATATATCAATATAATTAGTCCCACTTATATATAACTTTTTCTTTTATCTCCCTATGATGTCAGCAAGACAGGTGAAAGAAAGAAACAAGCCAAAAAGCAGTGAAATAAACTCTTCTAACCTTTGGGCTGTTAACTGGAGAAGTTGCAGTGTCCTCCAAAGAATCATCATCAAAGACTATCCTTTTCTTCTTCTTCTTCTTCATTAAGTTTAATTTATTGCAGCTATTCAATGGCTGAGAACAAACCTGAGGTTTCCATGAAGCATCAGAAACCAAAGAGGAACTGACAGAAATATTAGTATAATTTGATGTTTCTTCTGTTTTTCTCTTTTCTGAAGCCATGAAATCCTCAAAGTAAGAGGTCCATCCACTTTCCTCAGAAGGAGAAAAGGGTTCTTGTTGAGAGCTATTAGACTTGGTAAAGGGGAGGTTTGGGTCCTCCATAGCTGAAGAGCTTACGAAAAGAGAGCCTTGAGTTACATATTTATATCAGCAGACAAGGGCAGAAAGGGTGAAATGATGAAGGGAACAATAAAGGGTATAGCTATATACTTCAAAAATAAAATAAATAAAAATCTCATATCCCATAGGTTATAGGTGTACCAATAAATTGCATGCACAGTAACTTTTTTTTTTGTTTGTTGAAGGAGCAGATGGTTTTTGCCATTTTGGCATTGGGGCAAAAAAAAAAAAAAATCATATTATCAAGAATTAATTTATCTAAAATTTAATATTTATAACTCAATAAGTTTCAGTTTTCTTACAAATATTAGTTCTAAAAATTACGTAAATTTTCGTAAACAAGAATTAAATAATATTATAATATTAATTAGACTTTCTTTATTAAAATCTATGAAGAATTGAGAGACCTTCCTTATACCCCATCTAACCTCGAAGGGTGCTAATACGACCTTCTCTTGCGCTTAGTTTTTTAGAGAAAAAGGAGCCAAGATTTACCCCCATCAAATCTATAATTAGGCTTCCATTCTCTTTAACTTTCTATATGCTAGATGGAAAGAACTCAAAAATCATAGAGATTTACGCAATTCTATATACTTCTACAACCACTAAATAGAAACCCTAGTGTCTCCATATCCATTAAACATTCGTCAACTAATATCTTTCAACATTGCAAGTGGCCAATTCTTGTTGAGGGATATCATGCATAGCCTCACTCCTAGATGTTACATTCAATTTGTTAGTTGACATTCATTGACAAGATGCTTTACTTCTTGCTTCCTTCTATCCATTAAATAATTTAATTGACATTCAATGAACATCATTCTAACCTCCAATGCACCGGTCTCTTTTTTCTCACAATCCTTTTCGATGTCATCATCACTAAAGACATACACCACCAACTAATGTTCCATAATGTATAGCTCTCAATATTAGTACTCGACGTTGCCCTTCACCATCATAAAATATTTGTTGATTGACGTTGCCCGACTTTCTAGTCAAACAATACCTCCTAGTATAATTAACTGAAATCCTTTGTTTTCCATTTAATTTTTTTTTACCTCTTTTTGCTACCTTGAGACATAGTCTTCATTTAATTTTTACAATATATTATCATCTTCTCTAGTTGGGGCGAAGAGTGAACCTTTATAACCTCAAATAAAGACTGATGAATTTATTAGAGTTAGGGAATATCTCATATTTTTTTCTTTCAAGTAAAAGATTTTTGTATCTTCAAGATTTGAGGAACTTAGGCTTCATTTGGGACAGCTTCTTTACTGCTATTTAAAATATCTTTTTAATATGAAATTTTCTTAAATTACTATTTTTACTTAAAAAGCTGCTTTATAAAGTAGTAAGAAAACAGTTCAACATGAAACCTTAATCTTTTTTCGTGTGGGGGATGAGTAGGGGTGAGTGGAGGTGTGAGATCTTCATATAGTACTAGATAAAACGCATGGCTTAATTAAATCATGTATTTGATATATCTTTAGTAGTTAATTTTTCAATTTGTTTTTATATTATTATTTTACTTTCTATGAATTATAATAAAAATATAGTAGTTGTCATGACTTGAGTGTGACACAACTATGCAAAAAGATGGCCATGCAAGATAGTCAATTCTAATCGACCAAAACGCACAAGTCCAATGTCACATCACCTTTACAAATTTTTTGCCAAGGCCCCTCAAGAAGCTTCTATTTTGATGTTAGCATGAAGATTTATGAATCATCTTTTAAAGTTTCCAAGAGGATGCATGAACTTGAAGAATTTGGCCACAAGATGCATCCCTCTTAGCTAAGAGCAATTATTATGTCCGGTGAAATCCGAACGTATCCGAATGTATACCGAATAATACCGAGTTTTAGGTGACGTGGCACGTGGCTATTGGTCTCTGAACGCATTCGGTGACCGGACGTAATAATTGCTCCTTAGCCAGGCCTTTGTAATTCTAAATTATATATATATATATATAATTGATTAGAAAGAATTGAAATCATTTAAAAGAATTTTTTTTTAAATGGTGACTTATTCCTTAAATTTAAGCATGTGTTTTGGGACTTTTCTTTCTTTTAATAGAAAAATTAGTACGTGTGAAATCCGGACGTCATTCGGATTTCAATCAGGTGAAGAAACAATAATTTTTTTCTCTTTCTTGTGCATAGTATGTGTACAATAAAAAAAAAAAATTCATGTGTCTTCACGAGATTGAAATCTGGATGAAAAGCAACATCCAGACTCCATACATAATAATTTCTCCTTTTTCATAAAGCTATCTACCATTATATTAACAGTTTATCTTATTTAATTATAATTTCCCCTTTATTTATATTCTCTTATATCCTCCTTCATTTAATCCCTTCAAAACTTTTAAGTAATGTCATTTCTGTAAAAGTTCCACTCAAAATTCTCTAAATGCCCTCCTACCTCTTCACCACATTCACATACTTCATCGACCTCTAAGACAATATCATGTGTGGGGCAAATTATTATGTTTGATGTCTGGATTCGTCCAGACACCAATCCAGATGCACAATGTCATCAAAATACATCGAGATCCGTGTATTCAGTCACCGGACGTTCGGTCACCGGACATAATAATTCGCCCATGTATGGGGATGTGTTCGATGTATCTGCAAATATGGGTGTGGCATATTAATGAAAATTAAATATTATAATTTATGTGATACATCAGAAAAAAACCAAATCATTTACCAGACGGGTCGAATTCAGGTTTGAGATTTTTACCCGTTCCTAATAGCAGGTTGGGTTCGAGTCATCTAACATTTAAATTTTGTATGTTTTTTGCAACAATTTAATTGATTAATTTAATTAGTTTATTTTCCATGCAAAAAAAATAAAATAAAAAAAATGGGTCGGCGGGTCATTTAATTGGGTCGAACTTGACCCAAAATGGGTCAGGTTTGGGTTTGAATTCCAATCCCATTTTCCTAATCAAGTCGGGTCATGTGATAACAAGTCATTTTCAGATTAGACCCAAATCTGTCCCGAAAGCTCATTTTAACACTACTAGGATCTATGGATATAAAATCACGGTAGTAATGTGAGTGCTTACTTTACACCCTTACAAGCTTAATATAGATCTAAGGATGCATATATTCTGATTCACAACAAACATCGAAGAGTCTACTAAAAAAATACTACAACATTCAATTTCATGACTCCAAGACATCTTTTATTATGAGTATTTTATATTTTTAGCATTTTTAGTATGGGTGTCAATTTCGGGTCACGGGTCGGGTTCGGGTCGGACCCAGAACTGACCCGAGTTCAAACGGGTCGACCCTAACCCGACCCGGATAGGTAAACGGGTCGGAAATGCTAACCCGAACCCGACCCGACGGGTTGCCGGGTTGACACGACTCGACCCGTGACCCGAGGCAGCAGCGGCGTCGTGGCAGGATGGTAGCGGCGCGATGACGACAGCGGGCTCGCGAGTCGCGAGCACGAAGCGACCTGCGCCAGGCGGAGCAGCGGACCGCGGGACCAAGCAGTGGGCACGCATCACGCGTCGCCAGCGTCGGACCTCGACAGCGCGTTGCGAGCACGCGTCGCCGGAGTCAGACCGAGGCAGTGGGCTGTGGGCACGCGTCGCGAGCACGCGTTGCGACTCTCGATTGCCGAAGCAACGAGCAACGCGGTCAGGGCTTGCAGCGGGCAACGGGCAGCGGGCAGGGCTTGCAGCGGGCAGCGGGCAGGCTTGCGGGAATTTAATTTAAAAAAAAAAAAAACGGGTTTTCGGGTTGACCCGGCAACCCGCCGGGTCAACCCGAACCCGACCCATTTTTCAAACGGGTCTAATCTGTGAACCCGAACCCGACCCACCCGGATTTTTCGGGTCGGGTCCGGGTCGGGTTTTCGTGTCGTGTCAAATATTGACACCCCTAATTTGTAGTAGATAGTAGAATCTTACCGCTACAGGAAAATGTGGTATTACCGGCGGATGGAATCCGCTGTAACAATCAAAATCCGCCGTAAAAAAAGACCTTTTCGACGCATTTCCGACGCAAATTGTTCTGACGGTAATTCGCGCATCGGATATTCAACACCGCGATGGGAATTTATGCGGGTATTTCTGCAGCAGATATTGCGCCGTTAATGTACCGACGCATATTCCGCCGGTACGTGTGCCGGTGTTACCGACGTAAACTTATTCGCCGAAAAGTTTGACGATATTAGCACATTTTCATGTAGTGTACCTTCAATTAGATTCAGTAGGATAATCATGCTACTTGAGTAGATAATACTTGAGACATTTGTAGGATATTATATTTTCTTGTGGGATCAAAACTCTTCTCTTTCACTTTATTACTTGATCAACATATACACTTGGTAGCTTGTACACTAGCTATATCATTGTGCGAGGTGGTCAATTAACCACACATGTGCAATATAAATTGTTTGTTGTTTACATTTAATCTATTAAATTTTGTTGAAGCAAAATTTAAAAAAGAAAAAAGAAAGATAAAAAAGTGCAACTTATCTTGATCTGTTAGTTGGGGGCTTTGATTACTAACCATGTGGTCTTAGGTTTGATGTATGCCTATGTGATGTATGTCAGTATGTGTGAGTTTATCTTAATAGCTCAAATGTCCCAAAAAAAAAATTAAATATTTTTTTTTCTGAAATTAACCACTTTTTTTTCGACAGTATATTAGTTTCAATTCGATTCCATAATTTTGTCCAAATAATACATAGTTTGAGGGCTAAATCACATAAAATTTGATGTCTCATTGGCCAAAAACTATGAAATGAAAAATCTTTTTCTTATACGATAATTTGAATGATGTTGAGTGATTTTACGGGTAATTTCAGCATTCATGACACTTTAACACAACATGATTTATAAATGATTAGCGGTGGAACCAGCTTTAATTTTTAAGGTGGAAAAATTTATTTATAAAATATATATATATATATATATATATAAGATAGAATTCAAAGTAAAGTATTTTATTTATTATGATTGATAGATTGAAAAATAATTGCAAATTTTACATTCTATTTTATATTTTTTAATAATATTACATTATGATCGACTTTATTGGAATTCAATGCAAACACTTCTTTCTCAATGTATAACATTAGGTGGTAATTAAGCTGGTCATCCCTTTTTTGCTACACAATTGATGCTTGATAATCTTCATTATAAAAATTACTCTTTCTACTGTAACAAAAGAGCAAAGTCAAAGCCAAGATAATAAGTTTGTAAACCAGAGATGCACATCATTCTTTTTAATATTAATAATTAATTTTACAAGCCAACAATATTACTCAAAGATGATAACTCATTGCTTATACATATATCAATAATATATGTGGATAATTAGTATACAATTTTTTTTGGTAATGTTGTGTTACAGCTTTATTGAGAATCAAGTCAAAAAATTCCTTCTTAATGTACAACATTAGACAATCATCGAGCCAATCACTGCTCAACATATTTGGATATAAAAACACACTCAACAAGTTCAAGGGTCATATCTTTATAAAAAAATATTAAATCAATTAATCATTAATACTTGGTAATTATTAAAATTAAATATACAATAAAATGAATATTAAAATAATCAAATGAAGAACTTTGGAAAATAGAAATTAACTCTAACTTAAGACAAAAAAACCTAATTGCCTAATCCTCCATTTAAATATATCAAAGATTAAAATCTATGTAAAATTAGTCATAAGATACAAAAGAAATAGTGGTTTTATTACATATAAGACTTCCATTAAAGTTTGCTTGATTACGACACATATTCTCCTTTTCCAATAATGGAGATCATAGAACAAAAATACAAACGAGATTGAGGAAAGAAAAAAGGAATGATCAGTGATTCGTTGGTAACCTCAAGAGTTGCTTTAACAGGGAAGCTTCTTTGCCTCCTTAAACCATTTTTTTTTTCCCCCTTCAACTTCTTGATTCCTTTTAGGTCTAAGATAGCATTTGAAGTTAACCTAACACACTATTTTTCTTGCTTGTTTTCATAAAAGATTGAAACTAATGTCATATTTGGTATTAGGGGTGTTAATATTTGACACAACACGAAAACCCGACCTGAACCCGACCCGAAAAATATGGGTTGGACCCGACGGATTGGCGGGTCAACCATGAAACCCGCTTAGAATGAGCTGCCCGAGGCTGCCCCGGCTACCCTCGGCTACCCGCACGACCACCAATGTTGCCCGCGCTGCACCGCACAGTTGCCGCTGCCCGCAACCTCGCATGCGCCCGTGTCAGGTCTGGTCAACCCGACAACCTGACGGGTCGGGTCCGGGTCCATTTTTTCGATGGGAGTCCATGTAAACTATAAAGGACATTTACTCGTCACTTTTAATAAATATGAAGAAGAAGAAGAAGATCAATAATAGTATTGCTTATCATGTACAAAAGAATTTCAACAGGGTGCACTTCTTTGACCTTGGGAGTTTGTTCAAAAGATAATCATTGATGGATCTTAGGAGATACCAAATAGCTTTACCTCCTATAAGATATGTCAATGTTCATCTACTACCATTCAATCATCCTTTTGCAATAACTATGACATTAACTTAGAATAAGAAATACTTCAACTCACATAACCAATTAATAAACTAAAACCAAACCTTGATTGAAGATCATGGCTACAATACTGAAAGCTATAGATTTCTTAAGTTTGAGCTTGAGACACTAATCAACAGGGTCATTTGATGGACTATGTAATTGACCGTTATACCCAGAAGTAGTCTACAACGGAATCGCCTAATACATTCCAAAACAAGATTAAAATAATTAGAGATTATATATATCATAACCGTGAGAGCTAAAATTAAAAAAATAAAACGTATAATTAGATTATGATTATCCAATATATATATATATATATATATATATATATATATATATATATATATTCTTTTCCTTATCAACTCCAATTAACACTTTCTCACATAATAAATTTTAATCATTCGAAAACATTTATGATGATACAATAACTTTATTTAACATAATAAATCATTGAATCCTTACTAATAAGGAGAACACTGTGAATGTTCTATTCTTTTGTTTGGTGGAACAGAATGGATCGATCTAGAGGTTATAAATGGGCCAACAAAGTAAACGGACCACAGCAAGCGTAGTTCAATATGGGCCGCGTAAAATCTGTCCCCACTCATTTAAATCCTTGCTAAAGGTAAAAAGGAATATACGTTTATATACAATTGAAAAGGATATAATTTTTTTGAACGAGAAAATCATCCCAAAAGTACGAGTAATTATTATGTGAGGAGTCTGAACGTAGCTTACGGCCGAATTATAATCAGAATAGATCACATCAGTATGTACACAACCTATGTACAATTAATTTATACACTGCCTATTTACGATTTATAGATAGCCTGTGTACAAATTGTACACAATATATATGCAACGTAGCCTATTTTGATAGGAGTCCGGATGCCGTCAGATCTCCACACGTAATAATTTCTCCAAAAGTACAAGATGAATAAATAAAAGTATAAACATATTATTTAATGCTTTTAAATTTATAAGATATTTAGGTCTTCTCTATGGATCATAATAACATATAACCTTTGATATTTTGGCATTAAAGAGATAGTAAGTTTAGTCATAGTTATTTTATGTCAATTTTGATTTATTTGGGACAATTTTATTTACTATTTTATAAAACAGTTTTTTAATATAAATTTTTTGAACTTGAAAGTTTTCAACTATATGAATAAAGCTTCGTTGGAGCTTTTTTCGTCTTATTTTCTAAAATAATTTTTTATTACACAAACTTCTTGAATTTAATTTTTTTACTAAAAAACCGTTTTAAAAGTACGAAAGTCTTCCCAAACGAACCCTAACGAGCGCTTTGCTTTTATAGTTTCTTCTAATGTGTGCAGAATTTGAAAACAAAACAATTTAGGATAATATGATGTTTTTTATTTATCATCTAAAAAAAGAATCTTAATAGACGAAGCCTTAGGCTTCATTTGAGATAACTTTTTTATTGCTTGTTAAAGCAGTTTTTTAGGTATTGAAATGTTACTTTAAAAAACAGTAAGAAACCCGTCCCAAATGAAATCTTAATCATACAAAAATGGGAATTCTCTCGATTTCATTTGATTATTAATTTCTTGTTTCTTTTTAAAATCTTTTTTTGTTTATGAGAAACTATTTTTTACGACTAGAGTTATTGATATATGATAATTCTAAGAAAATAACTGCATATTTATAATATTTACATTAGCTTTAAAATAAATTATATTTAACATAATATTTTGACTTTATCTGAGATAATTTTTTTGTATTATTTTTTAAAAAGCAGTTTTTACCTTTTTTTTATAACAATAAAAAATATTGAAAAAAAAAAATTCTCATAAAATTTTTCTCCGTCGAATCCACCTGTGTTTATGGAATTTTTATTGCCTCAGGTTACCTGACGTAGAGATATATCAGGTAGCCTATAATATAACGCCACGTGCTTGTACTCTTGACCGTGCGGCCCGACTAGCCAACCCGAAACGAATATGCTCGGTATTGCTCGGCATTACCATCGGCCACGTTCGCTACTCCACCGCCGGTTCCGCCTCCTCCCTCGCCAACGTCCAGCCCTTTCTCGCAGGCTACCGCTTCGGCCAACTTGCCGTTGCCCACAACGACAATCTCGTCAACTACTCCTCCCTCCGAGCCAGCCTCGAAGACTCCGGCTCCATCTTGAACACCTCCTCCGACACCGAGGTTATCCTCCACCTTATTGCCAACTCCAACTCCCGTCCTTTAATCTCCCGCATCGTTGATGCATGCGAGGCCCTCCAAGCTATTCGCTGCCCGCGACGAAATGCCGCAAATACCGAGCAAATACTGAGTAGTACCTAGTATTAGATCATAAAAATGAAATAAGTCTGTAATTACATTTGCCACGTGGCTTCACACTATGTGTATCTCTGTTTTAACTTTCTCTATAAATAAGTCCCTGTAACAAGTCTCCGAGATAGAAATATATATTTTCTCTCATTTTCGATGTCTCTCTCGTCGTCTTCTTCTTGTTCCAGTTTCATTTGATTCTTGTTATTCTACATGGTATCAGAAGTCTAGGATCTCCGATCTCTGAAGATGACGAACTTCGCATCCTCTAATCGAAGCGAAAGTTCGGTAACAGAGAATCCCTCTCGATCCCTAATTTCCTCCTCCCTCAAATTCGTGGTCTCCAACATCACCAAAATCATCCCGATCCAGCTCACGCAAGATAACTACCCGGTATGGCGATCGCAGATTTTAAAAATCTTCAGGGCGAATGGGTTTGATCACTTTCTTGATCTTTCTTTCTCTGTTCCTTCTCCATCTATCACCCATTCGGACGGTTCTACTCACCAGAATCCGTTATTTAACGAATGGACCCTTACCGATCAAAATCTTGCTGCATCTCTATGTTCTACCATTTCATCTACCATTCTTCCTTATGTGGTTCAACTGGAATCCACTGCTGCCATCTGGTCCATGCTTCAAAATCATTTTCAAGCCACAAATAGATCCAAAGTTATACAACTCAAGAACACCCTTCATAACATCTCCCTAAAGAACTTGACTATGACACAATTTCTCTCTGAAATCAAGAATTTAGTTGATCAAATTGCTGCATCAGGATCTGTTGTCGACAATGAAGACATAATTCTATACATTAGCCTACCAATCGTTCAAAACCTCCATTCGCACGATGTTAACTCCAATCAGTCTCGATCATCTATATCCGCTGCTTCTCAGTGAGGAGATCAATATCGCCTCCAACGATGCAAGAAACTAATATGTTACAGATACCAATTTTGCTTTTATACATCCCGAGGACGTGGACGACGTTACAAAGGCAAATCACCATCTAGGTATGGCAACTCGGCCAGAAATCCTTCCTCTCCAGCAATTCACTGTCAAATTTGTCTAAAACGTGGTCATTCTGCATCCGATTGCTGGCATCGACTTAACGCCAATTATGTTCCAACGGTACCAACTTCCAACCGTGCACTGGTTGCTGCTTCAGAAAATTCTACCAATACATGGTTTCTTGACTCCGGAGCTACTTCCCACCTCACCAACTCGATGGACAACCTGTCGGTCTCTACACCATATCATGGATCAGACGGAATAGTCGTGGGTGATGGCCGAGCTCTCAGTATTGCCAAATCCGGGGTCGGTCTCCTACCGACCCCATCCAGTAAGCTCAAGCTATCTCAAATACTTCACACTCCCGCTTTACATTACAATCTAATTTCTATTTCTAAGCTAATACAAGATAACAACATATCGATTACATTTGATTCAAAGGGTTTTATGTTGAAGGATCTGAAGACACAACGAGTGCTTCTTCGCGGACCTTGCCATGATGGTTTGTATCCCGTCAACACCTCGTAACCCACAATCCAATCGAAGGCTCTTTCTATCACCAAAGACTCTGCTTCTTGTTGGCACCCTAGGCTTGGTTTGTAACGACCCCAAGATCAAACTTGGAAAGAATGTCAATCAATTACTCCAACAATTTACCAGAGTTATCTAAAACCTTCAGTAAGCAATGTATCAAACATCTATAAAATTTAAACATCAATATATCAGTCGATTCATATCTCAAAACATCATGTACAATACTCAGGAACTATACTATAAATACAAGAAAAGAAACTATCCTGTCATGAGTACAAAAGAATCATCAATCGACCCAAAAGACAAAAACCTGAAGATCTGGATCAATTCCTATCTCCTGCTCCCAAGCCCTGACCTGAAAATATCAACCACATATAATGAGCTTTACAAAGCCCAGCAGGTCACCTAATACCTATAACTGAAATAAAAGCACGGCGATGCTATCAATATGCATGTCAATCTATCAAATCCGTATCAGTCAATGGTCAATGAGTCTATGCAGCGGAAATCAATAGTCAATAAAATCAGTCAATGCGGCGGCAGGCAAATCGATAAATCGACTCAATCAATTAATATCCGTCAATCAAATCAAGGCTGTCGAATCAATACGATCTAATCAATGAAATCAATCGAGAAAAGTAATACGAAACAATGAATCTATAAAGCAGTCAATACAGTGCAGAAACAGTAACGATGACGAATCTATAAAATCTATAGGCAGCAATATCAATGAATCTATACAATATCCATATCCATGCTATCAATGCAATATCTATATCTATCCATGTCCATAATGATGCTCAGTAGTATCAATGCTCGGTAATCAATCGATGAAATTAATAGAATCCGTACGATACAGTAAATCCGATCAAATCAATAAAGCAGAAATCGATAAAGCAATAAATTCGTAAGTCAATACAGTAAACATGCAATATCTATACTATATACTGAACAAGTACAATCTACTGGCTATGTTGCTGTTGTAGAATCCATATTGCTATTGTAGATATCATTTACATTGGTTCAATTAATAAGAGTCGTCACTCTTTTCGCCCGTCGGTATATCAATAAACTCCTTATGACTCCCATCAATATATCAATAATCAATGTTTAAAGGAAAGACCGTCGGCCCACCATCCTGTACAGGTATCATCAATCTTCAACCAATATTCAACCAGGTTACACTTGTGATCAGTATCAATAATCAATCAATAATCAATATTAAACCAATCATATCAATAATCATATGCATATCGATTCAATCTATCAGTTTCAGCCAAATCAGAAATCATACGAAAATCGGGCAGAGTAACGGTAGTCTATCGAATTTACACAAAAATCCTGCAAAAAGATACAAATTCTGAATTTCTCCAAATTACCAACGAATATCTACGGCATCAATACAAGACTATCAATGTAAAGAATCCAAATGAAATCAAGACCTGATAATTTTCTATTCAAGTAAAATCGCGTAGAATCAATTCCGACCGATAAAATCTTTATAGAATACAGTCAAATCGTGCACAATAGTCATATCTATAACATATCAGAAGTTGTGCGGTGAAAGTTGTGTCAAATCAAAATCACGTCCAAAAGTAGACTACGAAAACACAAAATAGTGCACAACTCAATCAAAACACAATATCTTCGAAAACAGAAACAGGGTTCGGAGTCCTTACCACGAGATCTACACTTTCTCCAACATCAGCGTCGGACAAAAAGCGCTCCGCGGCCTCCAAAACCAAGCTTTTCTTCTTTTTCCCTTTCTCTTTATCTCTCCTCAAAATATCTGATATAAAAATCTGATTTTCTCTCTCCTCAAAACGAGCTCATTTTCTTATATCATACACAGATCGGCCTGGCCGATCGCCCGATCGTCCCGGGACGATCAGACCAAAACAACATCGCCTGGCCGATGCTCCAGGGCGATGATCCGGCCGATATTGTGAACAGTGCCGATCGTCCCGGACAATCTCAATATCGTCCTGGACGATCCTGTCCAGAAATAGCTCCAGAAATCAGCTGTTTGAACGCACTGATCGGCCTGGACGATTTCAACATCGTCCTGGACGATCCTGGGAGGAAAATCCAATTCAGAGAGAACAGTAAGGGAACAAGATCTTACAATCTCCTCACATTAGAAAAATGTCGTCCCGACATTTCCCTACAGGTACGAAGCAAAACAAACAAAACAAATCGATCGAAATCCAAATCCAAATCAAAACTCGTCGAAATCCATACAGAACACACAATGCAATCAATCAAATATCAATATGCAATGTTCATATGTCATTATCAATCGGTTAGTCAAATCAATCTTACTAGTAGAACTTTTTGGTCGTTGTTGATCCTCACGATGCTGTAAACTCTGTAGACTGTAGATGCGTGGCACCACTGGAGGTCGTGGCGCAACTGTCTCCCTCTGATCCCTGACAGTCCTATCATCCATTCGGTTTCCTGATCTCTCACTGTAGGCCCTCGAGCCAACAGTCCTCTGCTGTCCTGTACCCGTACCAGAATCAGTCTTTCTATCCAGTCCTTTCTGAGGACAATCTGCTGCTATGTGTCCTTGCTGTCCACAGTAAAAACACTGTCCCGTCAATAGGTAGCACCGACCTGCATGTCGTTTACCACAGTGAATGCACTCGCCAGAACCACCAGACGATACTACCGATGCAGATCGTGATGCAGATCTCAATGCAGATCCCTTCGAACCCTCATACCTGCTTCTCTTCTCTCTATCTCTGTCTCTAACATAATCATCTCGTCGTACCTCATCTCTCCTCCTCCTGGTATCCTCGTACCTCGATACCGGTGTCGCCAAATCAATCTCTATCAATCGGGCCCGCTCCACCAGCTCAGAAAACTCATGGATCCGGAAAGGTACTAGTGGATGCCTCAGCTCTCTGTTCAATCCGTGCAGAAATCTATAACACTTTTCCTCGCCCGTAGGAATCAGATGAGCAGCGTACCTCGCAAGTGCAGTAAACTCGGCCTCGTACTGCATCACTGACTTGCGGCCTTGCTCCAATCTCATGAAAGCTTCCTGCATCTGTCGCTGAGCTGACGGTGGTACAAATCACATCCTGAACACTGCAGTGAACTCATCCCAGGTGATCTCAGCATTAGTCTTCCCCTGAAATTTCTTTCTCTGCTGTCCAATCCACCATCTCTCCGCTTCTCCTTCGAACAGGAACACAGCCAAAGGTACTTTTCTATTCCCCGGACACTGCATGCTGTCGAAAATCTTTTCTACTCTCAGGATCCAATCCTCAGCAGCCTGTGGTCCCACAGCTCCTTTGAACAATGGAGGCTTCAGCTTATGAAACATCTGCAAGTGTCTGTCTACCTCTTCTTCCTTGCTCCCACTCATCTTGCTCTGCGCGTCCCCCATAACATGTGCAATCGTAGTAGTCAACTGCATCATACTCTCTGACGGTACTGGAGCTGCGCTGTGTTGCTCATTCGGTACACTGGATTCTGCCGGAGGATCCATATCTTTTCACCTGCACAATTCAGAACAATAATACACACATGCTATGATGTATGCCAATGAAGCTCTTACAGCTACCCAATCTACCCAATCTCTCAATCCAAACCTACAACTCTGGTAACAATCCATTCTTCCAATAACACTACTCTGATACCAAAACTTTGTCACGTCCCAAAATCAAACTTGGAAAGAATGTCAATCAATTACTCCAACAATTTACCAGAGTTATCTAAAACCTTTAGTAAGCAATGTATCAAACATCTATAAAATTTAAACATCAATATATCAGTCGATTCATATCTCAAAACATCATGTACAATACTCAGGAACTATACTATCAATACAAGAAAAGAAACTATCCTGTCCTGAGTACAAAAGAATCATCAATCGACCCAAAAGACAAAAACCTGAAGATCTGGATCAATTCCTATCTCCTGCTCCCAAGCCCTGACTTGAAAATATCAACCACATATAATGAGCTTTACAAAGCCCAGCAGGTCACCTAATACCTATAACTGAAATCAAAGCACGGCGATGCTATCAATATGCATGTCAATCTATCAAATCCGTATCAGTCAATGGTCAATGAGTCTATGCAGCGGAAATCAATAGCCAATAAAACCAGTCAATGCGGTGGCAGGCAAATCGATAAATCGACTCAATCAATTAATATCCGTCAATCAAATCGAGGCTGTCGAATCAATACGATCTAATCAATGAAATCAATCGAGAAAAGCAATACGAAACAATGAATCTATAAAGCAATCAATACAGTGCAGAAACAGTAACGATGACGAATCTATAAAATCTATAGGCAGCAATATCAATGAATCTATACAATATCCATATCCATGCTATCAATGTAATATCTATATCTATTAATGTCCATAACAATGCTCAGTAGTATCAATGCTCGGTAATCAATCGATGAAATCAATAGAATCCGTACGATACAGTAAATCCGATCAAATCAATAAAGCAGAAATCGATAAAGCAATAAATCCGTAAGTCAATACAGTAAACATGCAATATCTATACTATATACAGAACAAGTACAATCTACTGGCTATGTTGCTGTTGTAGAATCCATATTGCTGTTGTAGATATCATTTACATTGGTTCAATCAATAAGAGTCGTCACTCTTTTCGCCCGTCGGCATATCAATAAACTCCTTATGACTCCCATCAATATATCAATAATCAATGTTTAAAGGAAAGCCCGTCGGCCCACCATCCTGTACAGGTATCATCAATCTTCAACCAATGTTCAACCAGGTTCCACTTGTGATCAGTATCAATAATCAATCAATAATCAATATTAAAGCAATCATATCAATAATCATATGCATATCGATTCAATATATCAGTTTCAGCCAAATCAGAAATTATACGAAAATCGGGCAGAGTAATGGTAGTCTATCGAATTTACACAAAAATCATGCAAAAAGATACAAATTCCGAATTTCTCCAAATTACCAACGAATATCCACGACATCAATACAAGACTATCAATGTAAAGAATCCAAATCAAATCAAGACCTGATAATTTTCTATTCAAGTAAAATCGCGTAGAATCAATTCCGACCGATAAAATCTTCGTAGAATACATTCAAATCGTGCACAATAGTCATATCTATAACATATCAGAAGTTGTGTGGTGAAAGTTGTGTCAAATCAAAATCACGTCCAAAAGTAGACTATGAAAACACAAAATAGTGCACAACTCGATCAAAACACAATATCTTCGAAAACAGAAATAGGGTTCGGAGTCCTTACCACGAGATCTACACTTTCTCCAACATCAGCGTCGGACGAAAAGCGCTCCGCGGCCTCCAAAACCAAGCTTTTCTTCTTTTTCTTTTTCTCTTTCTCTCTCCTCAAAATATCTGATATAAAAATCTGATTTTCTCTCTCCTCAAAACGAGCTCATTTCCTTATATCATACACAGATCGGCCTGGCCGATCGCCCGATCGTCCCGGGACGATCAGACCAAAACAACATCGCCTGGCCGATGCTTCAGGGCGATGATCCGGCCGATATTGTGAACAGTGCCGATCGTCCCGGACGATCTCAATATCGTCCTGGACGATCCTGTCCAGAAATAGCTCAAGAAATCAGCTGTTTGAACGCACTGATCGGCCTGGACGATTTCAACATCGTCCTGGATGATCCTGGGAGGAAAATCCAATTCAGAGAGGAACAGTAAGGGAACGAGATCTTACAATCTCCCCACCTTAGAAAAATGTTGTCCCGACATTTCCCTACAGGTACGAAGCAAAACAAACAAAACAAATCGATCGAAATCCAAATCCAAATCAAAACTCGTCGAAATCCATACAGAACACACAATGCAATCAATCAAATGTCAATATGCAATGTTCATATGTCATTATCAATCGGTTAGTCAAATCAATCTTACCAGTAGAACTTTCTGGTCGTTGTTGATCCTCACGATGCTGTAAACTCTGTAGACTGTAGATGCGTGGCACCACTGGAGGTCGTGGCGCAACTGTCTCCCTCTGATCCCTGACAGTCCTATCATCCATCCGATTTCCTGATCTCTCATTGTAGGCCCTCGAGCCAACAGTCCTCTGCTGTCCTGTACCCGTACCAGAATCAGTCCTTCTATCCAGTCCTTTCTGAGGACAATCTGCTGCTCTGTGTCCTTGCTGTCCACAGTAAAAACACTGTCCCATCAATAGGTAGCACCGACCTGCATGTCATTTACCACAGTGAATGCACTCGCTAGAACCACCAGACGATACTACCGATGCAGATCGTGATGCAGATCTCAATGCAGATCCCTTCGAACCCTCATACCTGCTTCTCTTCTCTCTATCTCTGTCTCTAACAGAATCATCTCGTCGTACCTCATCTCTCCTCCTCCTGGTATCCTCGTACCTCGATACCGGTGTCGCCAAATCAATCTCTATCAATCGGGCCCGCTCCACCAGCTCAGAAAACTCATGGATCCGGAAAGGTACTAGTGGATGCCTCAGCTCTCTGTTCAATCCGTGCAGAAATTTATAACACTTTTCCTCGGCAGTAGGAATCAGATGAGCAGCGTACCTCGCAAGTGCAGTAAACTCGGCCTCTTACTGCATCACTGACTTGCGGCCTTGCTCCAATCTCATGAAAGCTTCCTGCATCTGTCGCTGAGCTGACGGTGGTACAAACCACATCCTGAACACTGCAGTGAACTCATCCCAGTTGATCTCAGCATTAGTCTTCCCCTGAAATTTCTTTCTCTGCTGTCCAATCCACCATCTCTCCGCTTCTCCTTCGAATAGGAACACAGCCAAAGGTACTTTTCTATTCCCCGGACACTGCATGCTGTCGAAAATCTTTTCTACTCTCAGGATCCAATCCTCAGCAGCCTGTGGTCCCACAGCTCCTTTGAACAATGGAGGCTTCAGCTTATGAAACATCTGTAAGTGTCTGTCTACCTCTTCTTCCTTGCTCCCACTCATCTTGCTCTGCGCGTCCCCCATAACATGTGCAATCGTAGTAGTCAACTGCATCATACTCTCTGACGGTACTGGAGCTGCGCTGTGTTGCTAATTCGGTACACTGGATTCTGCCGGAGGATCCATATCTTTTCACCTGCACAATTCAGAACAATAATACACACATGCTATGATGTATGCCAATGAAGCTCTTACAGCTACCCAATCTACCCAATCTCTCAATCCAAACCTACAACTCTGGTAACAATCCATTCTTCCAATAACACTACTCTGATACCAAAACTTTGTCACGTCCCAAAATCAAACTTGGAAAGAATGTCAATCAATTACTCCAACAATTTACCAGAGTTATCTAAAACCTTCAGTAAGCAATGTATCAAACATCTATAAAATTTAAACATCAATATATCAGTCGATTCATATCTCAAAACATCATGTACAATACTCAGGAACTATACTATCAATACAAGAAAAGAAACTATCCTGTCCTGAGTACAAAAGAATCATCAATCGACCCAAAAGACAAAAACCTGAAGATCTGGATCAATTCCTATCTCCTGCTCCCAAGCCCTGACCTGAAAATATCAACCACATATAATGAGCTTTACAAAGCCCAGCAGGTCACCTAATACCTATAACTGAAATCAAAGCACGACGATGCTATCAATATGCATGTCAATCTATCAAATCCGTATCAGTCAATGGTCAATGAGTCTATGCAGCGGAAATCAATAGTCAATAAAACCAGTCAATGCGGCGGCAGGCAAATTGATAAATCGACTCAATCAATTAATATCCGTCAATTAAATCAAGGCTGTCAAATCAATACGATCTAATCAATGAAATCAATCGAGAAAAGCAATACGAAACAATGAATCTATAAAGCAGTCAATACAGTGCAGAAACAGTAACGATGACGAATCTATAAAATCTATAGGCAGCAATATCAATGAATCTATACAATATCCATATCCATGCTATCAATGCAATATTTATATCTATCCATGTCCATAACAATGCTCAGTAGTATCAATGCTCGGTAATCAATCGATGAAATCAATAGAATCCGTACGATACAGTAAATCCGATCAAATCAATAAAGCAGAAATTGATAAAGCAATAAATCTATAAGTCAATACAGTAAACATGCAATATCTATACTATATACTGAACAAGTACAATCTACTGGCTATGTTGCTGTTATAGAATCCATATTGCTGTTGTAGATATCATTTACATTGGTTCAATCAATAGAGTCGTCACTCTTTTCGCCCGTCGGCATATCAATAAACTTCTTATGACTCCCATCAATATATCAATAATCAATGTTTAAAGGAAAGCCCGTCGGCCCACCATCCTGTACATGTATCATCAATCTTCAACCAATGTTCAATCAGGTTCTACTTGTGATCAGTATCAATAATCAATCAATAATCAATATTAAACCAATCATATCAATAATCATATGCATATCGATTCAATCTATCAGTTTCAGCCAAATCAGAAATCATACGAAAATCGGGCAAAGTAACGGTAATCTATCGAATTTACACAAAAATCCTGCAAAAAGATACAAATTCTGAATTTCTCCAAATTACCAACGAATATCCACGGCATCAATACAAGACTATCAATGTAAAGAATCCAAATCAAATCATGACCTGATAATTTTCTATTCAAGTAAAATCGCGTAAAATCAATTCCGACCGATAAAATCTTCGTAGAATACAGTCAAATCGTGCACAATAGTCATATCTATAACATATCAGAAGTTGTGCGGTGAAAGTTGTGTCAAATCAAAATCACGTCCAAAAGTAGACTACGAAAACACAAAATAGTGCACAACTCGATCAAAACACAATATCTTCGAAAACAGAAACAAGGTTCGGAGTCCTTACCACGAGATCTACACTTTCTCCAATATCAACGTCAGACGAAAAGTGCTCTGCGGCCTCCAAAACCAAGCTTTTCTTCTTTTTCCCTTTCTCTTTCTCTCTCCTCAAAATATCTTATATAAAAATCTGATTTTCTCTCTCCTCAAAACGAGCTCATTTCCTTATATCATACACAGATCGGCCTGGCCGATCGCCCGATCATCCCGGGACGATCAGACCAAAATAACATCGCCTGGCCGATGCTCCAGGGCGATGATCCGGCCGATATTGTGAACAGTGCCGATCGTCCCGGACGATCTCAATATCGTCCTGGACGATCTTGTCCAGAAATAGCTCCAGAAATCAGCTGTTTGAACGCACTGATCGGCCTGGACGATTTCAACATCGTCCTGGACGATCCTGGGAGAAAAATCCAATTCAGAGAGGAACAGTAAGGGAACGAGATCTTACATGGTCATCCCAACGAGAGGGTGACCCAACTCTTCTCCAGAGGCAACCCGCATCTTCGTATAAAATCTATATTTCCGTGTTCTTCTTGTAGTACATCGAAAACTCACAAGCTTGTTTTTGAATTGTCTCAACATCGTAGTCGTAATATTCTTGAACTAATTCATTCTGATATTTGGGGTCCTGCCCCTGTTACATCTGTTCAAGGTTTTCGTTTTTATGTCTTGTTTGTGGATGATTATTCGCGCTTTATGTGGATTTTTCTGATGCGTTTAAAATCTGATGTGTTTGACATTTTCTCTAATTTCAAATAGCATGTAGAAAAGTACACGTCTAGACCTATAAAAATGATAAGAACTGACGGTGGTACTGAATACACAAACACTCGGTTCAAATCCTATCTTCAAACTCATGGCATTACCCACCAAATCTCTTGTCCCTATACACTTGAGCAAAACGGTGTTGCGGAACGGAAGCACTTCCATATAATAGAGACATCTCGTACCCTTCTCAACAATGCCTCGGTTCCCTATCTTCATTGGCCGGAAGCTGTGCTCACATCTGTCTACCTGATCAATCGTATGCCTTCAATTCAACTAAATAAAACCACTCCCTTTGAGATCTTTCACAAAACAAAACCGCAATATGGTCATCTCCGCACCTTTGGGTGTGAATGTTTTCCACTCCTTTCTCCTCACAATCGTCACAAATTTCAACCCAAATCCAATTCATGTGTTTTTTTAGGATATTCCGATACGTATAAGGGGTACAAGTGTCTCAACCCGTCTACCAACAAAATCTTTATATCCCGTCACACTACCTTTCATGAAAATTCCTTTCCATTCAAACAAAACCATCAACCTTCTTCCAGCCTTCAGTCAGACACATTACCTCTTCTTCTCCAACCCATTTCTGCCTCCATTTCAACACAGAACACCACTCAACCCGCTATGCCCGATGCTGTTCCTATTACCCATCATTCCAGTACACAACCCATTATCTCCGGCCCTCCTCCTCAGACGGTTCATCCCCCAATGGCTATTGAATCTCAACCGTCTCACCACATGATCACTAGGCACAAAACAGACTCACTGAAACCTTCTATGCGTTTAAGTCTTTTACATGCTATTACTCCAGCTGATTACTCGCAAGCTCCTACAACGTACACAGAGGCCCGCATGCACTCAGAATGGAGAAAAGCTATGGCCATGGAATTTCTGGATTTACAAAAGCAGGGTACCTGGAGTCTCGTCAAAACACCTCCAAACTCTACAATCCTAGGTTGCAAATGGACTTACCGTCTTAAAATGCATGAAGACGGAACTATTGCCAAACACAAAGCTCGGTTGGTTGCTCAAGGCAATCATCAAGAATACGGATTGGACTATACTGAAACATTCAGTCCCGTAGCTAAACTTCCAACCATTAGGATCATGCTTACCATTGCTTTACATCAAGATTGACAAGTCCATCAGTTAGACGTAGCCAATGCGTTCTTGCACGGTCAACTATCTGAAATGGTATATATGATGCAACCAAAAGGATTTGAAGACACCACTCTTCCTGATTATGTTTGTTGTCTACATAAATCCATTTACGGACTAAAACAAGCGCCCCGGCAATGGTACAATACTTTCACGTCATATCTTGTTTCATTAGGATTTTTTCATAGCACTGCAGATCCATCGTTACTGATTTTACAGAAAAACAATATACATATTTATTTGCTTATGTACGTCGACGATATATTAATCACGGGAAATAACCAATCTGAAATCTTGTCTGTCATAGCAAAGCTTAGCAATCAGTTCAGCATGAAATTAACATTTTAGGTAATGTGCATGAATTTTTAGGTATCCAAATTGATTCAAGCAACAAGGCTTATTTTCTTTCTCAGAAGAAATACGCATATTCCATTCTTCATCAAGCCCAGCTCACGGACTGCAAACCTCTTGCGAATCCAACCTGCACTAAAATACCATCTGCATTTTTGGGAGATTCACTGCTGTCCGATCCTGCTCTATACCGAAGGCTAACCGGATCATTGCAATACCTTACTCTAACTCGACCGGATATAGCCTACAGTGTCAATCAACTATCGCAGCATATGCATATCCCTCTTCCTCAACACATATATCTTCTAAAACGTCTACTTCGTTATATCAAAGGTACATTAGATTATGGAATTCCTATTACCAAATCTAATCTTGTTCTTCAATCCTTTTCTAATGCAGATTGGGCCGGCGACCCAGTCTCTCGCAAATCTACTTCTGGGTACTGCTCCTTCCTAGGAGATTCTATAATTTCCTGGACCGTCAAAAAGCAAAGTACAGTGGCACGATCCTCTACGGAATCTGAGTACCGTGCCCTGGCGGCACTAACATCGGACATAATATGGTTCCGTTGACTTCTCACAGACTTCGGCATCCCGCAACAGCAACCAACTGACATGTACTGTGATAACACATCGGCCATAGCTTTGACCAATAATCCTGTGTTCCACGCTAGAACAAAGCACATTGAGATAGATCAGAAGTTCATTCGGGACCATATTCTCAACAACAACATTCAACTTCTACCTATCAACACTACAGATCAAACCGCAGACATTTTTACTAAAGCTCTCTCAACACCTAGATTTATTCAACTTCGCAACAAACTGACAGTCAGACCTCCTCCATCAGTTTGCAAGGGGCTATTAGATCATAAAAATGAAATAAGTCTGTAATTACATTTGCCACGTGGATTCACACTATGTGTATCTCTGTTTTAACTTTCTCTATAAATAAGTCCCTGTAACAAGTCTCCAAGATAGAAATATATATTTTCTCTCATTTCCGATGTCTCTCTCGTCGTCTTCTTCTTGTTCCAGTTTCATTTGATTCTTGTTATTCTACACCTAGCAATACCGAGCATATTCGTTCCGGGCTGGGTCATCGGGCCGCGCGGTAAAGAGTAAGAGCACGTGGCGATGTATTATAAGCTACCTGATGTATCTCTACGTCAGGTAACCTGAGGCAATAAAAATTCAGATGTTTATGGCCTTCTAGGATTATATCGTCTTCTTTGGCGAGCACGACCTACATGCAGGTGCAAGTCTATTTTGCTCCTCACTTCTCTCTAAAACTTCGAATTCACGATTGGGAATGTCTTCGTTTTCTGAACCAGTATTAGCACTTTTTTTTTTTTTGTTAAATCCACTTGTATCCCCTTTGAACTGTTATATGTTCGCATGTTTTTGGTGCCGGGTACCTGTTTGATGAAATGCTCCCTAAGGTTATCCCCGGTAAAGAACGTAAATTTAACTTTTGGGGTTTTTTTTGGTCCTTTATATCTTGTCCGAATTATCACATTGGATGGTATGAATTATAAGACCCATTATCTTTGTGTTAACTTATTATAATGGTTGAGATATTTTAGCCATCTGTTTAAACCGTCGCTAGTAGTAATGGTTTAAACTGCTCCTATAAACTCCACTGGACATTCTTTGAATGCCAATGACCCATACAACAGAATTTCTTTCCTCTGCAACATGGACAAAAAAATCCTCATTGTGTTCCCCTCAAACAACATGTAATAAGTAGGAAAATCATTTTTAGTACACATTAAGGCAACATGCATATTATAAGTTTATTCAGTTGTGTAATAGCATAGAACTTCATGCCATAATTTACACAACTCTACTATCACTGGTTGAAGATAAATATCAATATCATTTCATGAAAGTTAATTTCTTCCCAGTTGTATTAGTAGATAAAATGAAAGAAATTTGTTTCATTCTAATTCAATGAGGCATATTATAAGAAACTAATAGCGCTGACCAAATATTTTACGTATTACTCATAATCTTAAATGGATTAAACTCATAACTTGCTAAAATAGATCGAATATAACACATATGAGAAGCAAAATCAGGGTATTTACAGTCGAATGCTTTTCTTGCTTCTACATTAGCTGGATGTCGCAATAACTTATCTATATTTGTCTGTTTCGTATGGAAAATCATATCTTCATTAGTTTTTTTGGTTTTGAATAATCTCTAACATGTAGGAATCAATAAAATATATCGGACGACTTTAGCGACTATTCTTGTTAGTATTAGCCCAGTTTGAATAACCACAAATATGACATACCTATTAATTTGATCTATTTTTTTCAAAAGAACATACAATTATTATGATATATATCTATCTTTATCTATTTAAAATCAAATGCTTTCATTATCTTTTTTCACTTTGTATGTATTCTTAGGCAATAAAGCCTTTTAGGTAAAACTTCAATTAATAATTCCAACAACATGTCGAAAGCTCTTGTTGTCTGGCAGTGTAGTCACTTCAAACGAAAAAAAAAGTATAATATGAAGGATAGTATTGAGGGACTTACACCCGAGGTACAACTCTGCTTTTGCTTTCGATATTAAAATGTGAATTTTCAAGCCCTAAACTAATGACTTAACCCATTTTATTATTTTTCTATTTTTTCATTAAAAACTTTTAAATTACAATTTGGTTATTTTTTGAGTTGTGACAACTTCAGACCCTAACTCAACACAACTTAGGTGTTTATCTTGCCATGTCGGGTGTTGACCTCGTTTTTGGTTCGAGCGTGCTCGAGCACTCTCGGCCAATCTAATTGAATCCCGTCGAGCTCAATTCGAGCTCGAATCGCCCCGACTCGAGCCGAATCACACTCGAGCGTGTTTAATTAAACTCGATCAGTTTGATTTCGTCGCGTCGTACTTGATTTAATTTGAATCGATCTTTTATTTTGGACCCGATTTCGTGCAATTGAATTCGTCACGCCGGCTCGAACCCGAACTGACTCAAATTGAGTCAAATTCAGGCTCGAGTTTAACCTAATTTCAACCCAATGAGACTTGTTTTAGTTCAATTTAATCCTAGCCAAATCCCTTTAACTTTCTAAGTAATTTGAACCTAGTTTCCTGATCGAGCAGTGGTCTCGACGGTCCAGATTGCCCCGAATTTCGAGTTCTGTCGCAGTTGCAGACTTCAGTCGCGGGAACCCCCGAACAAGCAATGGACTCAAATAACTTTGCGAAGAAGCAGACTGTCGGAGAGCTATTCTGAGCTCTCGAGCGAAGCAGAGGTGTTTAGAAGACCGAGAGGAAGCCTTCGGCTACCTCACTCTCTCCCGCGCCCTCTCTCTCTGGATCCCGAACTTCTCCCCTTTCTCTCGCTCTCTGGATCTCACGCACGCCTGGACCGAACCCGATCCCTCTCTCCCTCTTCCGATCCCGTCCCGACGCCCCCAGCCAAGGCCGAACGCCTGGGCTGATCTCGACGGCAACCACCCGACCCGACGCCTGGACCGGATCGACGCTTCCTCTCTGCTCGTGAGACACCCGACGCCTCACTCCCGCCTGAATCCTGCAGTCACCCGATTGTCCCTGGCTTCGTACACCCCGATCACACCCGACGCCTCCTGGACCGAACCCAGCGTCTGGACCGAGCCGAGCTCTTCCTCCTTTGCAAGGTGAGTATTTCTCCCTTCTCCTCTTCCTGGTTTTTCCACTTCTTCTTGTTCTTCTTCTTCTCTTGATCTTTTTCTTCTTCTTTCTTCTCCATCATCTTTCCTTTTCCTGGATCCACCTGCTTCCATTTCCTTCATGTTAGTGGATGAAGTGAATGAGAGTGTTTGAATCTTTTGCAAAGTTTGAAGAATAAGATTTTATTATCTATGGCTATGCATATGTATCTCCTCTATTTTCTGGTTAGGGAGATTGTTGCACTAATCATAAAGGGTCTCTTATAAACCATTTGGGAGGTGATGATCAAGTAGGCGTATACATCAAACTTTCATAATGACTTGTTTTATATAATTTTACGATTAATGCATATCAAGTGTTTGGCAAAATGCTAGTGAGGAAATAATAATGTTTGGACGGTTGTTTTTCTTGACACAATGTTTAATGGATATTTATGTTCCTTGAAGATATGAGACTAGGAATATGTTTTTTGTGTTAAGAATGGATGATAGCCACTTTGCTCTCTTGCTGTAGCTGAAATCACAGAATCTATATGATTTCTAATACTCATCTCCATGGGCGACTTTTCCTTTTTTGTATAAATTGTGTTAAGTAGGTTGGATTAAAATGATGTGATCGTGTTTTGGTAAGCTTATTCAAAATCTCATGTTTGAGTTGTTAAAGATCATGTTGCTCTTTACCATGCGAGGTACTTTGAGATGAAAGCTCTATGAGCATGTTTTATGTGAAGGTTTCATAAGTTATCTCATGTTTAAGAAATCGATAGCTTGCTTTGCTACCTCCTTCATTGATCTTGAATCCTTAGTTTTATATTTCTTTATAGCTCTAACATCACATGCAAGCCCCTTGATAAAGTGTGGTTGAAAGAGAGTCGTCATTATTTTGCTTGTATTGAAATTTAATATAATCTTACTTTTTATTGAGATTTCCCCAAATGCGTTATACATATGTTAGCAACCATGGTTGGGATGCGATGAGTTTGAGCACCTTTTATGAATTTCTTTCCTTAGCATATGTAAATGAGCTTATTTTCTTTAAAGAGGCATGATAGCTTCATTATTTGTTTCAAAACCATGTGGTAGAAGGAAATCTATTTGGTATTGATGAAGCTTGGAGTTTTCCCATTATTATTTTTCTGATGAAATTGTTTATGGAGAGTAATCTATCTTTTTTTAATTAACTTCAAGTATTTTTGCTGTACCTTAGTTCTTCCATGAATAGCTCATGAGACATAGATAAAATTTGTGTACTAATTTGGGTAGGTTTGTATGTTTAAAAAAAAAAAAAAAGAGAAAGATCTTTGTTATGAAGCTCTTGTTTGTTTGTGAATCATCGTGTGATGAGGAGAGGTAGTAAAGCCATAAAGATTTCTTAACAAAAAAATATGCATATAGAAATATATTTGGTGAACTTTGGGTGAATTATTTTGTAACAATTTTAAGAAAGCATGAGTATAGAAAGTTCATGGTATCTTATATGTACGAGCAGCAGCTTTTGTTTTAGCTTACCGAATGGAGTTTTGTAAACTCCTCTCATTGGTTTTGTAAAAAAAAAAAGGTGTAGTTCTATTCCATGTGTAGCTAGATCAAGGTGCTTCATGGTGTATATTTATGTTAGTACTCACATATGACTTGATGCATTTAGTGAATGTCATTTAGCTAAACAATCACACCCTCTTATGATTCATGATTAATTGATGGGATTTTAAACGATTCGATGATTAAGTTGCTTCATTGCTATTGCTCTCTGTTTGCTTTTTTTTTTTTACTAGCAAAATAGTCATTGGTTGCAAATTGTTGGTACCATATTGAATGCTATTCTCTTTATTTGTCATATCAATGGGTAGGAAATAAAGTGCATGCCAAGTATCAAATACGCCAAACAATCTCTTGTAGCATATATGATCACTAAAAGTTTCGTATGTTTTTGTGCGTTGATTAAAGTGCTTAGTTCATATTTCGGAAAGATACGAGCATGCAATATCACTTGTTTGAAGAGGGTGTCTTATTGGCGCAAATAAGTTTCATATAGCATATGTAGAAAGACATTCTTGCGTTCTTTTGGCCGAATCCTTTATTCATTCTTTGAGAAAATTCCTACAGCTTTTGTAGAGATTTCGCTACTGTTTTCGTAAGCGAACGAGTGCAGATTTTGAGGGTTCTTTCACTGTTTTCATACAATAACACCTCTAACACTTGGGTGAGTCTTTTATGGCTATTCTATGGAGATTCCTGCAGCTTTCGTGGAGTTTTCTCCCACTGTTTTGTGTAAGAAAAAGTGCAGGTTTTGAACATATTATTGCTGTTTTCATGAAAGAATCGCTATGGAGCTTGGGTAGATATTGCATGACTTTGTTGTAGGAATCCCTGCAGCTTTTATTAGACTTTTTCTACTGTTTTGGCAAGAGGAAGGTGCAGATTTTAGAGGTATTATGGCTGTTTTTACACAAGATTCCTATGGCATTCGGATAGGTTTGTTATTGCTTCGCGGTGAAATTTCTTGCAGTTTTTGTAAGCTCTTTTTACTGTTTTTATGAGAAAAAAAGTGCAGATTTTGGAAGTTTTCTCGCTGTTTTACATAAGAATCCTCGCCGCTTTTGAATGGATCTTGTTTTGCTTCTTGGTGGAGATTCCTACAGTTTTTGTGTAAGCTTTTCCCATTGTTTTTTTTGTAAAGAAAAGTGTATATTTTGGGAGGTTTTATTGCCGTCGTTTGGTACGAAGACCTTCGTTATGAAGCTCATGTTTAGTTATGAATCATTGTGTGATAGAAAATTGTAAAAGCCGTATAGATTTCTTAACAAGATATGCATCTAAAAAAAATATATCTTTGATGAACTTTGAGTAGAGTATTTCGTAACGACGTCAAGAAAGCATAAATGTGGAAAATTTGCTATGATTTGTGATCAATGCTAGTTTATTACATGAAACCTTACAAACATTACACACAAGTTGTTTGATAGAATATCGTTGAAGGAATAGTTGAAAAGCTTTATTTGAATGGAAACCCTTCTTCTCAAGTTTTCTTTGAGCACATATATTTGGCCATAAAAAAAAAGGAGTTAGTTAATACATGATGAGTATCATCTTGGCGTTAAATGTATTGATTTTGTCAGAATTTTGATGGTGTTTTGCTTATGGCTTATATCATGTACATCAACGCGTAGACTACGAAATGTTATAAAGCTTGTTATGTCTCATAAAAAAATGCATATGTTAGAAGATTTGAATTGGAACCTTTACTTTCTTTAACATTCTACTCTTACACTATTAGTTGGCATCGCTATGAGATCTTGTTGGGAAGCTTTCGTGGATATTTTTTTTTTTTTTTGGCATGAGAGTAAGGTCATAGATTTTAATTAGAGAGTTACTTGGAATCATTGGTGGCCTGTAGCGAAAACACGTATATATATAAGTAAGTATAATTTGTTGGAGGGAGTCCATGTTTATTCTAAAGCATGTGGTAGATGGAAGGTTTATATTTATGATTAGTAAGTGTTTATACATCCCATACATGCTTGGGAAGAAATTTTCATGTGTTTTGTGAATTTCTTGTGGTTTCACTCATGCTATTGTTTTTATGGTTGGGGAAGTGGCATATCTTTGAAATGACTTTAATGTATTATGGGATAAAAGCCTCTATGCATCGTTGTTTATGTTATTAGAATACTTTTCTTTAAGCATGAGAAAGACAAGTTACATTAATTCCCCTCATATCATTTCCTTCTCTTTGGTAGAAAATGTTGAGTTCTAAACATCAAATACATGTGTGGTTTCATGCTGGATAAATTTTACATTCTGCTTTATATTGAGAAATTGTATGATTTGTTTTATGTTAAGGATGCTTTGGGAGGTTTTAAAAGAAATGTTTGGTTTTAAAAGAATCTTGCGAGCATATTTATGGTTGAAGGTTTTGCGAATTGTTTTACGTCGAGAGGTTTTATTTAAAAATGTGTTTGTGAATGTTTTGTGACAATAGCTCTACAATGAGAGGTTTCTATAAAACCTTCTCGTTGGAAAGCTTTATTTTATTTATACCCCACTCCAAATATAAAATAGAAGCACTTGATTATTAGGTATTTGGTAGAGCTTTTGTGTCAAAACAAAAATAGAGGGTGGGGTAGATTTCCTTTTGTAAGATTTGTGTAGTATCAAATTTGAAAGTTCATGCAAATCTTGTTGTATTTAGTTAAACTTGTGAAGCAAGGCCCCTTTAGTGTCTTTTAGAGAGCGACTAGTACCTTTTCATTTGAGTTAGATTCTCCTAGTGGTCATTTCTAAAATATATATGTGAGTTGATTTTAAACATTTAGAAGCTTTATGTTAGAAACCTTTAGTGTTCTCTTTGAAGCAAGACAGTCCTTACTCCTTTGTATTCTCCCTTGAATATTAGTCTCTAAAGTATAGAATTTTGGGAAGAGTATAAAACAATAGAGAGTCTACTTTTAGAGGTCTTTCTCCCTTAGTTGATTTGGGTTTGGGTTGTAGTGTCTTGTAAGTAGAGGTGTCGAAAACGTATCAAGTGTCTTGTTTGGAGTGGGAATAGCAAAGGGCATTGTTGATATTATAGGATGCATTTGACTGCTACGAAATGTATCCAATAACAACGATGCCTACACCCCTTTTTTTATATCGGATTTCCGTTCTTTTTCTTTTCATTGTGTTTAGTCGTGTTTTACTTCGTCCGTTAGTTTTCTTTGCTACTTTTTCTGCATCTTGGTACAACACACCTACAAATTGAAGAGAACTCAAAACACAAGTAGCCCAACAAATAATTAAAAGGTACGTTTTTCTTCTTTTCTTGCATTTCTATTCTTTCATATTATTAACTGTTTATAGAACTGCTCTAATACATGTCTTTTCTGTGTCTTGCGAGGTACTATTTTGGAAAGCAATGGATAATGAACACTTGGAGCTGGAGCTAGGACAATGGGATCTAAACATCAGTCGTCCCTACTCATCTAGTAGGGGCGCTACGGGCGGAACCACCGGGTCGTAGCCCCCGGTGCTGTAAGTCTACTAAAACTTAGAAAACTTTTAGGGGCTTAGATGTTTGTGCGCCTCCCACCCTTAGGTCCTTAGAAACTTCAATTATATATTTATGATTGCTTTCATTTTTAGATCCCTAAAATCCTATGACATCCGTGTAGAAGTCTTAGGAATTAGAAGAGAACGACACTTTTAATCCTACAACACTAGTGACATCTAAGGACAAAAATTAAGGACCGAGTCTTAGAAAATATAGACTTAGGGTGCATGTTCCTTATAGGATAGAGACTTTAAAACAACAACTTAGTGACACGTTTTCCTAGATTTAGATTTTTGTTTTCTTAATTCACTAATAATCAACTAATTAATCTTAATCTAATTCTTAAAACCTATTAAAACACTGAATTCTTAATTAAATAATTATTAACATTCTATAACCATTAAACTTTAAATCTAAAATGTAAACCTAAATCAATTCCAACTAATTTAATAATTTATCCATAACCAATATAAAAATCTAAAAGATGTAGACTATCTTAGGAGACTGAAATACAAACTAAACTCATTAGGATAAAAGATTCTTAAAGATTAAACTTAGAATAATTTTCTAAAATAATAACAAACAAATCCCTTAATACACAACAATTGCTCTAAAAGTGAAGTTTATTGGATGGACTACTCCGGGCTGCGGGGCTAAGTGTCCTAAGGAGGCTGGTTCCTCGAGCCTGGTGGCACAACGCCACGAATGGATCTAATAGAGTGACAAAATATAAAAATTAATTCTTCCTAATTGGCTTAATTCAAAACTTGATTAATAAATGATTTAATTCACCCTTTTCTTTTCTTTTAGCAACAAACTACAGTAGTTTAACAAAGTTAATCATCACTGGGTAACCCAGGCCTACGAGGCTATTAAGTTAGCCCCAAGGAGGGTGAAATAAACCTCACGGCCTCGGTGTGAAACAAAGGTGGTGGTTAATCAAACACTAAAATAAAAGATACCTAAAATCAACTTTAAAACACTAAGATTTGAATTTTAATTAAAATCTCTTCTTTGTCCCTTTCAACAAACAAACTAAAATACAAACAACTTTAACTAAACTATCCCATATAGGACCTACCAAAACCACACAGCTTTCACACACATAGATGAGTTTGCTAGAACACGACTATTAGCTTTAGGTTAGGCTTTTGTTCTGCTTTTCTTTTCTGTACGCTGTTGTGACGCTCTGCATGTGACCTGTGTGCTGTTTGTTTTTGCTACCTGTTGTAGCATTTCTGTGATGATTGTTTCCGTACTGTTTCTTCTAGCTTTCTTTTCTGTACTGTGGTTGTGACGTTAGAATACCCATAAGTTAGGCACGCTCTTTCATACTAATGCTGTCTTCCTGCAGGTGGCCGTGCTCATATAATGCTATTAAAAAGGGGGGCTAAAAATTAATAATCATGTATAACTGCTTTAGGTACCCGCTTCAGCTGCTTAGCCCCCAATAATCAGAGCACGGCTAAGTGTGATTTATTTTTCAGCATTTCCATATATATAACTGCTTGGGTGAAATTTTTATTATAACTGCTTAGGATAACCCTTGCAGGAGAGTCTAGATTTTCTCTTTTCTGATGTAATGTATTTGATAGTATTTTTGTGAAAATCGTTAAAATGGGGCATTTTAAATAAGTAGGAGTCCAAAGGGAAAAGTAAACCCCTACAGGGGGTTTCCTTTTTCATTTGGGCATCCTTTCGGAGAATTCACTACAAGGAGCCGGAAGGAAAGAAGACGATCCAAAGACGAATCAAGGAAGTGAAGAAGAAGACTGAAGATGTAAAATGCCCCATTTTAAAGATTTGCGTCGTTTCCGGGTTGTTGACGGTGGAGCCCGGCCACCTTTACTTACTGTACTCTGTGATGTAATATTGTATGGCACTTGCCATGGACACTCTTTTTCGTGGGATTTTGTTTCTGTTGATTGCTTGTTTACTCTGATTGCGCAGTAGAACCAGCATGCTTTTCATAGGTTTCTTTCTTGCATGTGCTTGTGTCTGACCGTTAGGCTCTTTAGGATAAAAATTCTTCTACTCGTAATTAATAATAAAATTTAAGATTAATTCACATAGAAACCATAACGATTTTAGGGAATAGCCGGAATCGTCCGGGGGCGCATGCACGCATTCTCTCTTCTATTAGACAAATTTCCCCGCCTGAGGGTAGAGTCCGGATAATCTGGCCTATGAGGATGAAGTGCCGGACCTGGGGAAATTTAGTCATTCAAAAGTTATTTTTATAAAGCCTTTTTAAAATTCATACATATCTGATTTGGAGACTTCAACCAGCATAATTGCATTAGTAACTAATTAAAATCAAGATTTAATTGCATTAGTTTTAGGAGCATTATACCACTCATAAGTGTGGGATCACTTAAGAATTTCTCTAGTTTGTCGATCCCAAATTCAGTGTCTAAACTACCCATCCTTCTTCATACAGACTGGACAGCATGGATTTTACACGATTAGGTGGTTTTAGCTGGCTTCCTTTGTCAGACAAGGAATAAGTCCAGAACTGCATTAGTTAGGTCGTAGATGCTAGTGTTGTATGTACAACACTACATCTCTCATAGATTTAGGATCTGAAGGTGAGTGGTACGAGTGTACCCCTATACACCTTATTGGTAGGTAAGCTATCCATCCTTTCGGAAGCTATAAATCCTACACATCCGCGTCACACAGATGACGCCACCTCCCTCTTTCTCTCGTGCATGTCTGAGTGCGTGGCCTCTTTCTTTTTCCCTAGTTTTTCCTTCCTCGGACCGGCCGGATGTTGACTGAACCCTGTGTGATCTGATTGAGCCAGTTTGGGACCTTCCCTTTTGATTAGGAAAACCTAGAAATCCCTTGCACTAAACCCACTTTAGAGGAGATAATTTAACATCCTTAATCGAGAGTTTTCCTAAGTCAAGGCTTAGGATGTAATTAACTACGGGGGCTTGCGCCCGTAGGAAACCGATCCCCACAATCAAATAAACCCTATTCGATGCTGATGTATCGAATAGGGGAAATCTCGTGAACTTTTGGGTTATAGATATTATTATCCATCGAGATTGGTAGGTGAAAGCCGCTATCCTCCATGGCTAATCGTATCTATAACTCCATCTGCTCTTCCATCGGCCTGCTTGTGCCGAGTGTAAAGGTCTACGACCATTTTGTCCTACGGGATAGTGTGATCGTACCCTTTGCATTCGAACCACGTGAGCGGAATCCTTTCGGAGACCCACAGATGTGGTTAGTTTCGAGGTTATTTGGTTTGAGTTGGATTGAGATTTTTGACCTGCTTAGTAAACAAGTTGAATTCTAATTGAATGTATTTGGGTCAAGTCATTTTTGTGTCCCCGACCATCAACCCGTTTTGACTCCCCTTTCATAAAATTATAAGTTCCAAGCCAGTAATCGGAAATAAAAAAAAAAGTTTTATTAATATTAGCAAGTACATTTAGAAGAAATGGATCATCGTGAAAGTGCCATTTTCCCACAAGCACCCCTTTTTCAATCATTACAACCTTATCAGCATCAAATACAACTTTAACGCTTCATCCAAAATTATTGCAAACACATGGTTCTAATGAATGTCTGCACATGAAGCACTTCACTGAGCAAGGTCTTTCTAAAATTCAATTTTAGATTCACTTTCCTCACCTTCCTCTATATGGGTGCAATAGAAGGTATTGTTATTTTTATGGATGCGTTTTTTAGTTCCCCACTCTACCATCCAAATATTATCCTTTGCCAAAGTATTCGCCAACCGCAATAATGGCATTTGCTTCGGCCAGGGTTGTCCTTGGTTTAGCAAGATAATCTTCTCCCTTCTGGTACCTGCATTGAGATGCTATGTGGCCAGGTTTATTACAAACACAGAAGGTTTTGGTACGATCCTTTTGACTTCCATTCTTCCTATAGGGTTGAGAGTGAGGTTTATGATTTTTCTATTTAACTAGATTGGCTTTGGAATTCGCTTCCTTAGCCTTCTCAGCCCTATTATTTTATCTGATAGTTTTTCCAACCTAATGTGCCCAGCTGTTTCTTCTAAAGTCCACTCCTCGCTCTATTGTTTCATGTTTTTTTTTTTTTTAATTATTATTCTCTTCCTATTATTCAAGTAATTTTATATTAGTGCAGCAGAAATGAAACGCTAAGTGATGCAGGACTACTTAGATGTTATGGTTATGATTTCATTTGAGCATTGCACAACTATTGAATTATAATAATTTCAGAACAAAATTATAAGCAATTATCAAATGATGATTAAGACAAATGAAGCGATCAATTGCGTAGGCGAAATCACATGCTCCGAATTTGAACTATCAAGATAATTGAGAAAAATAAAACAATACTGAATAGTAGTTTTCAAATTAAATCCCTAATCTAACAACGAGACGTAGGATGCATAGAAGATTACACTCAATTCCTACAAATGACTAAGCTTGGCAAGAGCAATTTGAAGAAGATTTTCGTGATGACAACCACCCAATGAGAATTTAGATTTAGAAGAAATAAAATGCAAGTGAGAAAGGGAAAACCTTTGCTTAAGGAAACATAGAGATCCGTCACTCGTTGTCTTCAATGTCGCCGTCTATGACTTCCTTCGATGCAAGTAAGATACGTCTCTTTAATAGTCACGAGGTGAACTAGATTTTTCTTGTAATGGGTTGGAGATCTCCTTCCATGAATTGGTCTCAAAATCTGAGATTTTGGGGCAGACTTTACTTCCAAAAATCTGAGGGAATTCTCAGATTTTGGATGTGAAGGAAAGGGCTGGAGGAAAGGACTTCAAGGCAGCCCAAGAATTAGCCTCATGAGAGCAGGTGGAGATGGGGGATGAGAGGTGACGGGTCTGAGAGGGAGACGGGAGTTGGGCGACAAACAAAGAAGGGATTAGGGAAGAATTTATTTCTTTCTTAAAGTGTTGGTCCTCTTAGGAAACCAAATAACCCAAGCAACAGGAATAAGGAATTTGGTCAAGAGAGATTTAAGGCTGATTTCAAATTATTTCCTGATTAGATTAGGAAATAATTCAAAATTTTAATGGGATAGGAAAGGGGCGGCGGCATGCAGGGATGAAGGGATTAATTAGGGGAATTAATTAGAGCTTCCTAATTTCAGCTCTAGGATCAGGAAAGTTTAAAATTAAATCCAATTGATGAAAATAATCAAAGGGATCTCATTCAAAAACTTTCCTAAGATAGAGTTAGTATATTAGGAAATATTTTGAATTTCAAATATTTTGAATTCAAATTCAAATATATTCCATAACATAACAAATCCCCAATAGGAAACACATCAAAGAGGGGAAAGAGGAGAGGTGATCGGCGGCAAGGGCTCAAGGCCGGCGGTCAAGGGCTATGGCCGGCGGCAAGGAGGAATTTCGGGCAATGCGAGGTCGTGGGGATTTTGGGCGGGATGGTTGGGTGAGATGGCCGACGGATTGGGGTGGAGGTGGGGATGTTAGGCCGTGAGGTTCAAGAGGGAAATTGGTGGGTGAGGTGGAGGAAACCGGTGAGTAATGGTTGGGGAAAAGAGATAGGAGAAAAATAATGGGGATTAAGGAAAAGCCACGAACTCGACTTATCTAAGTTGGTGGGTATTGCGCCATCTCCTTCCTCTCCAAGGAAGCTCTCCACTAGAACTCACAAGTTCTCATAATGCTCCAAGCAAGAAAACACAATTCTCCAATAATCATTCATTAGCCATAATAGAATAAAATGGGGCTTTAAATAGCCTCCTACAACATGACTCGAAACAAAAGACACAAACGCCCTTTGGGCTCACATACGATAACTCCCATAAGAGGGGTACAACGGGAAAGAAAACACATAAGCAACTAAATAAAATAAAAATACAACGACTCATAAATGCCACATAAGCAAGCTACATGAAAGAAAAAAAAAATACATCAACGACTCAAAAGTATAAAGACTCAATCGTGGCCGTAGATCGACGGCCGCGTCTCTGATAAACTCTCCAAGATGATCTGATGTCCCCATCACTAAGGGTGGTTTTTCAATTCAGAAACAAGAATGTGATAATCATGAGATTGAGCAGAAACATTTTTATCACCAGACTTTTGAAAATTCAAAAAGTCTTCTAACGCATGATTTTTAACATCAGCATCCTCCATAATATATTTCCTATCCAAGCTATCCCATATTTCATGTGCATGATTTTGTTTGCAATGAACATCAAATAATTCATGACATCTAACATGATTCTTTTACATATTTTATGAGCATTATTCCAAAAAAATAATGATAGTCAAATAATTGTTTACTGCCCTTCTTAGGCATAGACTCAATTAGAGTAAAATCTATTTCATGAATACTAATGTAAGCATAATTTTACTTTGACAATGCCTAAAATGTTCTCTATTTTTATTTTTTAGTAATAATAGTATTTTTAGAAGCAATTATTATCTTATTATATGTGGTACTGTTCATGATATTGTAAAAATAGAAATTGAGTGCTGCAAATTAACTATTGAAGTAAACGAAGAATGTTCTAATAGGTCCGGGAGCAGGAAACAACAGTCAAGCATAGAAATTACACAGAAAAAATAATAAATTACAACAAATGTACATAAAAAGATACAATCGATCTGCACTTAGAGAGGTAGATCTTCTCTCTCAATCAACCTAAATGCTGCTAGAAAGTCCTTACAGAAAATTATAGCAGAACAATAAGTCCAAAAATATAACCCTAATACAAGATAACACCCCTATTTAATACCCCCCCCCCCCCCCCCTTTTCCCTCCAAAACAGCCCTAAAAGAACTCCCTTTCCATAATTAAATTCTCTCTGTTGAATTCAAATTTCCCACTTTAATTCCTTCCTTAATCCTCCTCGTATAAGGAATGATATGCTTCATGGGCCCCAGAAGGGGGGCCAATCCCCCAGCCATGGTTATTGGGCCGGCTGCAGGACCGGTCGTAACATTACTCCCCTCCTAAAAATGCACATTGTCCTCAAGGTGGAAGGTTGGGAACTGTCTTCTTATTGTCTCATAAGGCTCCCAAGTGGCATCATGCCCTGGCTGATCCTTTCACTTGATTAGCACCTCCTGTGTCCTTGTCTCACCCCTGCGTACACTTTTACTTCCATGGGTTCCAACATAACTTTCATATCCTCTATTAAGGTTGGGGGTAGCTGTAATATCAAGATCTGCTCCAGGATCGTCCAGGACGATCTGGGATCGTCCTGGGACGATCAGTTGAGAAACAGCTCTAGAATTTGCCCAGATTTGCTCCAGGTGATTTCCTGTAGGCATCGTCCAGGCCGATTGGAGACATCGGCCAGGCCGATTGGTACTGTAGAAAATATCGGCCAGACAACAGCCCTGGGAACTGACCAGGACGATCCTTTTGGTCGGATCGTCCCGGGACGATCTGGCGATCTGCCAGGCCGATCTGTGTATGATTTAAGGGAATTCAGCTCATTTGAAGAGAGAGAAAAGATTTTTTTTTTTTAAATATCTGATTTTCAATCTGAGGAGAGAGAAAAAGAGAAATTTGGAAAAGTTGATTTCGGGAAGACGCGGAGCCGTTTTCGTCCGACGAGACTGTTGAGGAAATTGCTGTGCACGAGGTAAGGCACATTCCACCTTTCTCAATTTTCAGAACCGTCGAGTTTGGCGGTATTATCTGTCCGGAATTGATTTTTGTTCGTGATTTTCGTCCGTATCTTTTGATTGGTTCAGTTTTTACCGCGTAAGTTTCTGTATGTTGTTGACGTGCCGAGTGTGCACATTTTGGTTATTTTCTGAAGATTTTTGTCCGGGTATTTTTGATTCGACTGTGTTTTTAGTCGACTGGATTTTTCTGTGAACTTGGAAATTTTCTGTGCAGTAGAATAAATGTTCTGAATTGTTGATATCTATATTCTTTGCGAATTTGGTGAATTTTGATTTTCAGGAAAATTGTGTAAATTCTGTATACTGCTGTTGTGCTGCCCGATTTTTGGGTAATTTCTGATTTCTCCGGATTTTCTCTGAATTGATATGCTATCTGTATAAGCTATACAAAGGGAGTTATAAGGGGTCTGGATCCTATGAGATTCAGTTAGTGTCTGGGAAATCTGAAATGAGCTCAATATGAAATCTGATATCTGTTCTGTTCCGGATTCGAGGAAATCTGTTTAGGTGCTATATGCAATATATATGTATTCTGGTGCTATATGCACATCTGTTCTGGTGCCGTGAGCACAAAGGGAGGCATAAGGGGCCTGGATCCTATGAGATTCAGTTAGTGTCAGGGAATTTAGCTATGAATAATATCTGATATCTGATATATGATTTTGATATGATTTTGTTTTGTTATGATATGATCTGTACAATTCTGATTCTGTTGATCTGATATGCCTGATTCGTTCTGTTTCGGATTTAATATGACTTCTGTTTCCGTACAATTCTGTTTGATTTGATATCTGTCCGATTCCGTTCTGATTTCTGTACGGATTTGTCTGATGTGTTGGTTTTGAGATTCTGAGGATTTTGATTGGAGGTTTGTTGCTTTGCTGAGCTGTTGAGCTCACCCTTGCTTTCTGGTGGTTTTCAGGTTCTGGGAAAGGGAAGGAAGTCCATGATTAGTTCAGAGTCTGATCAGTATAGGTATTGTTTTGTACCTTTTGATTTTTGTACAGTCGTGGCTTTTCTGTTCTGTCTTTCTTTCTGTCTAAAAGCCATGTACTGTATTTGTAATGATTGTTTTGAGGAAAAGAAAAGATAGATATTTTATTCCGCTGCATTTGATGATTCGTAGTAGCTCTGTGTTTGTTGTCTGTTTTATTTAAATAATTTGGAAGATTCAGTTCTGAACCAAATTCCAAAGCTAGATCCTGGTTAGTGCTGCTCTCGTCGCGGCACGGTGCGAACGGGATCCGTCTCGTCTCGGGTCGGGTCGTGACAAGCTTTTTTTTTGGTATCAGAGCAATGGTTTTGGAATTTGGGATTGTGTGAAACAGAGCTATAGGAAGTGATCAGTAAGTCTGTCTGGGGGGTAGTTTTGGTTTGTTCGGCTTTTTATTGTGTTGTTTTTGTGCTAGTTTTCCGGATTTTCTGGATTTTTCTGTATGGATCAGCCAGACCCAGACATGACAGATGGGCAGAGTGCAGATCAGGCAGCACCAGTGGGGAGTACAGCCCCAGTGGTCGGTGCTGATACGCTTTCTCAGTTTGCTTCACTCGTTGCTCAGATGATGAGCGAGACTCAGAGCAGAGCTTCTACTGTCCGATCTGATGATCTTGACAGACATTTACAGTTGTTTCTGAGGTTGAAACCTCCGAGATTTGAGGGCGCTGTTGAGCCCAGAGCTGCTGAGGAGTGGTTGAGGAGATTGGAGAAGACTTTTGACTGGATGCAGTGTCCGTCAGACAGGAAGGTACCGTTGGCAATTTTTCTGTTAGATGGAGAGGCTGAGCACTGGTGGGAAAGCCAGCAGGCAGCTAGATTTCAGGGCAGACTGAACTCTTTGATCACTTGGGAAGAGTTCACTGAGGTATTTCGAGACTGGTTTGTTCCCCCTTCTGCACGACAGCAGATGCAGGAGAATTTTCTGAGACTTGTTTAGGGGAGCAAGACGGTGATGCAGTACGAGGCTGAGTTTACTGCATTAGCCAGGTACGCTCCGCAGCTGGTTAGCACTTCTGCTGAGAGGTGTTACAGATTTCTGAGGGGATTACGAGATACTTTGAGGCAGCCCCTGATACCATTCCGGATCACCGACTTCTCTGAGCTTGTGGAGCGAGCTCGTCTGATAGAGAACGACCTGATGGCTACTCAGCAGCGGTGGACTGCGAGTAGGAAGAGATTTGGAAGTGAGACTTCTGGCAGTGGTTCCTCTGGGAAGAGGAGATTCATTTCTGGTTCTGGATCTGGAGATTCCAGGAGGAGCGGAGGGTCGTCTGGTACTGCTACCAGTACGACGAGTTCTGGATCAGTCAGTTCGGCACCTGTGTGCCAGAACTGTGGACGACGACACTTTGGCCAGTGCTACAGGATGGCTGGTCTGTGCTTCTGATGTGGTCAGTCAGGACATCGGATTGCAGAGTGTCCACAGATGGGATTTGATCAGCGTTCTGAGATCAGATCAGAGGGCTTTGTTAGACCTGTCAGTTCAACAGCAGGAAGACCGAGGACTGTTCCTCCACGCCCTGAGGGATTTGCTGGTAAAGGTGGTGGTTCTAGTTCTGCACCACGGAGACCACCTACGATTCAGAGAGAGCAGAGTAGTTCTGTTGCTTCAGCTCCTGTTCCAGTTCAGCCACGAGTTTACAGTCTGAGTCAGCAGGAGGCTCGTGATGCTCCCGATGTTGTGACAGGTACGATTTATATTTCTGATCAGCCCTGTCGTGTTTTGTTTGACTCTGGAGCGAGTCATTCTTTTCTGTCCGAGTACTGTTTTGAGATTTTGCATTTGGATTCGTGTTTGCTTCCGATTTCTTTGTCTGTCATTTTACCGGATGGAAATCCTTTAATTGCTCGACAGTTTTGTTTGTGTGAGATTGAAATTGCTGGCAAGAAGTGGAAATCAAATTTGATTCGATTGCCGATTTCATCGTATGATGTGATTCTGGGCATGGATTGGCTGAGTCATTATGAAGCCCAGATAGACTGTCTGAAGAAGCAAGTGAGTTTGTTTATGGCTGGAGAGAGAGTTGTATTTCAGGGATTACGAGGTGTTCTCTCCAGTCTGGTTTCTGTGTTGGAAGTGAGCAGAATGTGGAAGAAGGGATGCCCAGTGTTTTTGGCTTCGGTGCGGGATCTGAACCTAGAGGTTGGTTCTGTTTCTGAGATCCCTGTGGTGCGGGAGTTTGTTGATGTTTTTCCTGAGGAGTTGGTTGGGTTACCTCCGGATAGAGATGTGGAGTTCTCTATCGATGTTTTTCCGGGTACCGCTCCGATATCAAAAGCTCCGTACAGGATGGCACCGAAAGAACTTTCTGAGTTGAAAGTTCAGCTTCAGGAGTTGGTTGACAGAGGTTTTGTACGTCTTAGTGTTTCGCCCTGGGGAGCACCTGTTTTGTTTGTGAAGAAGAAGGACGGTACACTCCGTATGTGTATTGATTACAGAGATTTGAACAAGGTTACGATCAAGAACAAGTATCCTTTGCCTCGGATTGATGACTTGTTTGATCAGCTTTCCAGATCTTCGGTATTTCGAAGATTGATTTGAGATCCGGATACTATCAGGTGAAGGTGAAGGAAGTTGATGTTGTGAAGACAGCTTTCAGTACTCGGTACGGGCACTACGAGTTCTTGGTTATGCCTTTTGGGGTAACCAATGCGCTTGCTATTTTCATGGATTTGATGAACCAAGTATTCAGGGAGTATTTGGATCAGTTTGTGATCGTCTTCATCGACGATATTTTGGTATATTCTGTATCTGAGGATGATCATGCCAGACATTTGAGGACTGTGTTGGAGACTTTGAGGAGGCATCAGCTGTATGCCAAGTTCTCCAAGTGTGAATTCTGGCTGAAGAGCATTTCTTTTCTGGGGCATGTGGTTAGCGGAGAAGGTATTTCTGTAGATCCCCAAAAGATTCAAGCAGTTGCTGATTGGCCAAGGCCGACTACGGTATTTGAGGTACGTAGTTTCTTGGGCATGGCTGGGTATTATAGGAAGTTTGTGAAAGGATTTTCACAGATTTCGACGTCTCTGACGAGACTGACTCAGAAGTCAGTACCTTTTGTTTGGACACCGGAGTGTGAGGCGAGTTTTCAGAGATTGAAGGATTGTCTGACTTCAGCTCCAGTACTAACACTTCCGTCAGGTACGGAAGGTTTTCAGGTGTTCAGTGATGCTTCACTGAAAGGACTGGGTTGTGTCCTGATGCAACATGGTCAGGTAATTGCTTATGCTTCGAGATAGTTAAAACCACATGAGAAGAATTATCCGACACATAATTTGGAGTTAGCTGCAGTAGTTTTTGCTTTAAAGATTTGGCGTCATTATCTGTATGGCGTCAGATGTGAGATTTTCACTGATCATAAGAGCCTGAAGTACATTTTTACTCAGAAGGATCTGAATTTGAGACAAAGACGGTGACTCGAGTTGATCAAGGACTATGATTTGACTATTCAGTATCAGCCTGGTAAGGCGAATGTGGTAGCGGATGCTTTGAGCAGAAAGTCTTCTGGATTATCAGGTATTCAGCTTACTTGTGATGACTTTCTGATTCGTGACATGGAGCGATTGCAGTTGGAGGTGATTTCCTCCAGTGGTTTGGAGTTGGCTCAGATGAGTATTCAGTCTACTTTGGAAACAAGGATTCAGGAAGCCCAGAAGTCAGATTCTGATTATTCGAAGTTGATCTCTCAGATTGGATCTGGTAAGACTCCTGAATTTCGAATTTCTGATTCTGGTGTTATTTTCTGTAAGAACAGGTTGTGGGTACCTGTGTTTGGAGCTTTGAGGCAGGAGATTCTGTATGAATCTCATCATTCAGGCTACACTGTACATCCAGGCAGTAGTAAGATGTATGCTGATATGAAACTGTTGTTTTGGTGGCCTGGAATGAAGAAGGATGTGGCAGAGTTTGTGTCGAGATGCGAAGCCTGTCAGTTGGTGAAGGCAGAGCATCAGCGACCCGGTGGACTGTTGCAGTCGTTGCCTATCCCTGAGTGGAAATGGGAGGAGGTAACGATGGACTTTGCGATGGGTTTTCCTCGATCTAGACAAGGGCACGACGCCATTTGGGTAGTTGTAGATCGATTGACGAAATCCGCCCATTTTCTTCCGATCAGACAGACGGATTCAGTTGATCGCTTGGCACAGGTTTATGTGAAGGAGATAGTCAGATTGCACGGTGTGCCTCGTGTGATTGTTTCTGATCGAGATGGACGTTTTACTTCCAGACTTTGGAAAGGCATTCAGCAAGGCTTGGATACGAAACTGCATTTTAGTACAGCCTTTCATCATCAGACCGACGGACAGTCTGAGAGGACTATTCAGGTGCTGGAAGACCTGTTGAGGCTTTGTGTTCTGGACTTTGGCGGAAGCTGGGAAGATCACATCCCGCTGATTGAGTTTGCTTATAATAACAGTTTTCAGTCCAGTATCGGTATGGCACCGTATGAGGCTCTGTATGGCAGGAAGTGCCGTACTCCTTTGACTCTAACGGAGGTCGGAGATAAACAGGCTTTGGGGGCCACTTTTGCTGATGAAACTGCTCAGAAGATCAGTTTAATAAGAGAAAGATTGAAAGCTGCTCAAGATCGACAGCAGAAGTATTACAATCAGAAGCATAGGTTTGTTGAGTTTCAGGTTGGTGACTTTGTATATGTCAAAGTTAGCCCGATGAAGGGTGTGAGCAGATTTGGTCAGGTAAGCAAGCTTAGTCCGAGGTATGTTGGACCTTTTGAAATTTTGGAAAGGATTGGAAAAGCTGCTTACAAGTTATTGTTTTCTGATTCTATGCCTGACGTGCATAACGTGTTTCACGTATCCACTCTGAGGAAGTGGGTATCCGACTCTGGGAAGAAGGTATCTGCTGATGAGGTTTAGATTCAGGAGAATCTGGCGTACAAGGAAGAGCCAGAGTTGATTTTGGCGTACGACGTCCGGAAGTTAAGAAATAAACAGATTCCGATGGTTAAAGTCCAGTGGAAGCACCGGACTGCACGGGAAGCGACTTGGGAGAAGGAGTCTGACATGAGACAGTCGTACCCGTACTTGTTCTGACTGAGTTTGGATTGGATAATGTCGAGGACGACATTTTTCTGAGTTGGGGAGATTGTAATATCAAGATCTGCTCCAGGATCGTCCAGGTGGGACGATCAGTTGAGAAACAGTTCCAGAATTTGCCCAGATTTGCTCCAGGTGATTTCCTGTAGGCATCGTCCAGGCCGATTGGAGACATCGGCCAGGCCGATTGGTACTGTAGAAAATATCGGCCAGACAATAGTCCTGGGAACTGACCAGGACGATCCTTTTGGTCGGATCGTCCCGGGACGATCTGGCGATCGGCCAGGCCGATCTGTGTATGATTTAAGGGAATTCAGCTCATTTGAAGAGAGAGAAAGATTTTTTTTAAAATATCTGATTTTCGATCTGAGGAGAGAGAAAAAGAGAAATTTGGAAAAGTTGATTTCGGAAAGACGCGGAGCCGTTTTCGTCCGACGAGACTGTTGAGGAAATTGCTGTGCACGAGGTAAGGCACATTCCACCTTTCTCAATTTTCAGAACCGTCGAGTTTGGCGGTATTATCTGTCCGGAATTGATTTTTGTTCGTGATTTTCGTCCGTATCTTTTGATTGGTTCAGTTTTTACCGCGTAAGTTTCTGTATGTTGTTGACGTGCTGAGTGTGCACATTTTGGTTATTTTCTGAAGATTTTTGTCCGGGTATTTTTGATTCGACTGTGTTTTTAGTCGACTGGATTTTTCTGTGAACTTGGAAATTTTCTGTGCAGTAGAATAAATGTTCTGAATTGTTGATATCTATATTCTGTGCGAATTTGGTGAATTTTGATTTTCAGGAAAATTGTGTAAATTCTGTATACTGCCATTGTGCTGCCCGATTTTTGGGTAATTTCTGATTTCTCCGGATTTTCTATGAATTGATATGCTATCTGTATAAGCTATACAAAGGGAGTTATAAGGGGCCTGGATCCTATGAGATTCAGTTAGTGTTTGGAAAATCTTAAATGAGCTCAATATGAAATCTGATATCTGTTATGTTCCGGATCCGAGGAAATCTGTTTAGGTGCTATATGCACTATATATGTATTCTGGTGCTATATGCACATTTGTTCTGGTGCCGTGAGCACAAAGGGAGGCATAAGGGGCCTGGATCCTATGAGATTCAGTCAGTGTCAGGGAATTTAGCTATGAATAATATCTGATATCTGATATATGATTCTGATACGATTTTGTTCTGTTCTGATATGATCTGTACGATTCTGATTCTGTTGATCTAATATGCCTGATTCGTTCTGTTTCGGATTTAATATGACTTCTGTTTTCGTACAGTTCTGTTTGATTTGATATCTGTCCGATTCCGTTCTGATTTCTGTACGGATTTGTCTGATGTGTTGGTTTTGAGATTCTGAGGATTTTGATTGGAGGTTTGTTGCTTTGCTGAGCTGTTGAGCTCACCCTTGCTTTCTGGTGGTTTTCAGGTTCTGGGAAAGGGAAGGAAGTCCAGGATTAGATCAGAGTCTGATCAGTATAGGTATTGTTTTGTACCTTTTGATTTTTGTACAGTCGTGACTTTTCTGTTCTGTCTTTCTTTCTGTCTAAAAGCCATGTACTGTATTTGTAATGATTGTTTTGAGGAAAAGAAAAGATAGATATTTTGTTCCGCTGCATTTGATGATTCGTAGTAGCTCTGTGTTTGTTGTCTGTTTTGTTTTAATAATTTGGAAGATTCAGTTCTGAACCAAATTCCAAAGCTAGATCCTGGTTAGTGCTGCTCTCGTCGCGGCCCGGTGCGAACGGGATCCGTCTCGTCTCGGGTCGGGTCGGGACAGTAGCAATGATGGTTTGTATTCTCCTATCGTCTTCCTCAGCTGTGATACATGAAAGACTGGGTGCTAGGCTAAGGATGGGGTAGCTTTAGTCGATAGGCAACAACTCTTATGCATTCCAAGACCTCATAAGGACCAAAATACTGTTGGGATAGTTTTTCATTCCTTCTCTTGGCTAATATTTTTTGCCTGTAGGGCCTCAATTTTAAGTAAATCATATCCACTGGTTCATAATTCACTTCCCTCCTATGCTCAACCACCTTTCTCTTTATGATATGTTGTGCTTTCAGTAAATGCCTTTTGAGCTCAGCTAGTACCCTGTCTCTCTCCTCCAAATATTGCTCTACACTGGACACTGGAGTAGTGCTGCCCCCATAATGAATTAAGTGGGGCGAGTCTTTCCCATATAAAATCTAGAAACGAGTAGTCTTTGCTGTTGAGTGGTACGAGGTATTGAATTAATAATCCACCCATGCAATCCACCTAACCCAACTCTTCGATGTATCTGATACAAAGCATCTCTAGTAGGTCTCTACACTTCACTTGACCACTTCTTTATGACAATCTATCTGAGGGTGGTAGGCTATGCTCCGCTTCAACATCATTCCCTATAAAGAAAATAGCTCCTTCCAAAAATTATTAAGGAACACCTTGTCACTGTCTGACACAATGGCTTTTAGAAACCCGTGCAAATGTACCACTTCTTGAATGAAAACAGTAGCCATTGCAAATGCGGTGTAAGGGTGCTTTAGAGGAATGAAATGTGCGTACATGCTCAAATGATCCATTAATACAAAGATAACTGAAAACACTTCAAATCGTGGTAACCCTTGAATGAAATCCATCATCACTTCCTCCCACACCCTCTCCGGAGTGCTAAGGGTTGTAGTAACCTTGTTGTCATCATGGCTATGTACTTGTGCCTTTGACATACATCGCATTTGGCTACCTAGCTCTCAACATCGTGACTCATTCCTACCCAATATAGCTCTACTGATAGTCGACTGTATGTCTTCTGAACTCCGGAGTGCCCTCCTATCATACTGACATGTAGTAGTTTGGAAATATACCCCGAGGTCTGAGGTAACTCAAACTTCCCATGGTACAGTAAATATCCTTCCTTTAGACATAGCTTGGGTGACTGTTTGAATTCTTCAACAGCTCCTCCTTAATCTTCCTCAACTCTTCATCTTGCTTATTCTTGACTCCATCTTATGCATTTGTCGGTGACCATCACAGAAAAAAACCTTCTCTTTTCTTTAATTTATTTGGTAATCTTGCCAAGCTATGATAATGGGCTCCATATTATGTCTCTGAACTAATGAAGCCTTGATGTCTTTGCGACTCAAAGGAGAGATCGGCAGGCTAATGAAGAGTGAACAGAACTTTACCTGCACCAAACTTTCAAAATTCATTTTCAATGCTTATTCTTGACTCCAATATGTGCCTAACAGTTTTCTTTCTTTTTATTATTAATATTATGGAATAGAGTTACCGATCAAGGAAGATAGCAAGGTGGTGTAGAATGGTAACTCCAGTTACATGGAGCTAGGTTTTGTCTACCTTTGGATAGCAGTTGTGAATAGCAAAACAGGGAGGCAGGTTTTCTATGCTAGAAATCAAATATGCTTTGAGAGTGGAGAGCACCAAAACCAATAAAATTGAGAGAAAGAACATGAAAAAACATATCTCCTTTTTATATAAATATAACTTAGCATCAACTCTTTGGACCCTCATCAAGTGGGTAATAGCCAATGGCTAAATAAGGTTGATGTAGTAGGTCAGTCAAGGATTTATGGTTGCAACTTTGGGTTAGATGCACAATGGCTATTTCCGGATACATTCCTATAGCAATTACAGGGTGTTTGAGGCAGGGGTGTAAACGAGTCGAGTCGAGCTCGAGTCACCTCTGGTTTGAGCTTGAGCTTAATTAATTAATCGAGTTCGAGCTTTATTGTATTAGTTCGAGCCGGCTTATTTATTATGAAAGAGATAACATGATTATGATTTAAACAATTATTATAATAAAATGATAAAAAGAATGATAAATTATAAAAAAATAATAAAGAATTACTTAACATAAGTAATTGAGATATAATTTTTAAATATTTTAACAACTTTGTATTTAAAATCATGAATTCTAATATATTTTATGTATATTTTATTATAATATTTTTTATGTGACCAGGCTCATGAGCTAACAAGTTGAGTCAGGGCTAGCTCAAGTTTGGCTTGTTAGCTTATAAAGCTTGGCTCACAAGTCTTTTTTCAAGCCGAGCCCGAGCTGGCTGATGTGTCGGCTTGACTCACTTACACCCCTAGTTTGAGGTGGTGGTGATTTATTGTGAAAATCATGGGAACAGAGGGGTTGCTGTACGAGTTACCTGGAAATTGTCCAAAGTCTAATAAGATGTTAGACTTATCAAAATAAAGGTACGGTGATTTGATGCTTTTCACACACAAGATTTGTATTTAGATTTGATTAGCTTAACCTGCAAACAAAATAAATAGGAGAGCTGGTTATATCTGGAAAACTGCCTCGAATTTTCACACCAAACGCTGTACGCAGTTAATTTGCACTCTCTTTCTCCCGGAATTTATTTTGTTTTGCATTAAAAATTCATTTTTGTGCTGTGTTAGTATCTTTTCTAGGAATTGTTATATTATTATTTTCTTAGGAAAACACATAGTAATCTGTCTTGCGATCATTGAAGGAAATATGTTAGATGAGTATAGTACTGCTAGGTTCTTAAATAGTTTAGGCTAATTGCTAGTTTGTTAAGTATCACTTTCTGACTTTCTCCAAACAGTTGAACTTATTGCCTTCATCCTTGCATTTCTTTTATTTTCAATTACAACTGGATGATAGTATTTGTTTATATATTTAATCATTTATAAATTTATATATTTAAAAACAATTTAGCTTTAACAAACCTAAACTATTATGCAAAACATTTAAGTAACCTTGGTCATCCTGTGCACTTTGGATGGCAGGATAAGTATTTGTATTCGGATCCTCTCTAATTATCAATTATTATAGAAATCTTGGTCATCCAGTGCACTTTGGATGGCAAGATAGGCCAAAATGTGTAACTGAACACTGAAATTACAACCTACAGCCTAAATGAAGACGATCTGAATCCGTAAGTCTCATATCAATTTGAAAATTGGATAATATTACTTAGGCTTTTTCTCCTTGAAATACTTTTAAAGGCAATAGCTTGAACAGAATATCTATTCTCAGTAATCAGAGCAAAGTTTGGGACTGGATGCTAGAATAAATTGAAGTCATTTATTTAGGGGTTGTATGGTTGGAATTAAAATGAGTGTAAAATATTTCAAATGTAGGGGCTTTAAAAATATTAGTGTTAAATTGGATAAAAAAGAAATGCAAAATAAAGTAAATATAGTATAAATCATTTTAGTTTATTTTTTAGGTAAACTAAACTACACCAATTTTGAGCAAGAACCATTTACACCCCAAGCAAGTTGTGTGTTCGTCCAGTTTTAGATTAGGTTGTTCTTGCATAACATCACACTAGTGTAAATTCCTATAAATAGAGGTTGTATAGGATAATGTAAGGAGCCCGTTGTAATAAGCCCGTATTGAATAAAGGAATAGGATTCCAGTAGCTCCTCTTCCTCTCTTTCTTCTCTTAAAAAAAAATGAAAGTCTCGTTGAGGAGATCTCGAGGTGAATAAATGTTCTTATTTAAGAAAGTAAGAAGAGGAGGTGGTCGGGTTGCCGATGACGTTCGCTTGGAAGCAGGGAGCGAGGCCTGACCAAAACAAAACGGTCTTTTCAAATTGTTATCATTTAGGCTATCTCGTGGTGGAGGAAGGTTCTTTTCCAAGAAAGAAAGGAGGCTGTCGTTGCTGGTGCCGCCGATGAACGTACTCACTCAGGTTTGTTCATGTGAGGCGGACAGGAGGTCTGGTGAGAGGTTTGGCAAAGGCATGCGGGCTGGAATTGAGGCTGGCTTGGCGGGTTGGAGGTGCGGCCAGGATCTAGGCTAGTAGGAGCGAACTTCGCGTTCGTGAACATAGACATTGGAGGCGAGGCCGAGATAGGCTCGAGACTCACTATTTTGCGAGAGGAAGACGGGACCTATGCGGGGCTCAAGTTGAATGAATAAAGCAGCTCTCCCTTCCCTCTCTCTCTCTCTCTCTCTCTCTCTCTCTCTCTTTCTCAAGAAACTCAAGCTTCCTCCCAAGAATTTTGTAACACAAGCTCGGTTGATCGCCGCCATCGCCACCTGTTGGCCGTTACTCAACGTCTGCCACCCACCGCAATCCACCACTATCGCTGGCCACCGCCACCAGCACCACCACCCGCTGACATCGGTCGCTACCACCCACCGGCCATAACCGTCGCTAGCCGCCAGCCAACCCCACCACTATTGGCCACTGGCTGTGGCCACCCACCGCATGCAGCAACCAACAACCACTATTGACAGCAGTCGCCGCCACCCACCAGCCACCACCGCCGCCACTCATTGCTATTATTTTTGGACTTTACACTATATTTTTTTTTATTTCAAGTCAAATAAAAAAAGAATGCATCTGCATTTACTTCACACTCATCCAAACAACTCCAAAATTTTCTTTTTACATTGTATTCCGTTTACATTACATTCTTTTTTAGCCAACCAAACAGTTAACAAAAATATTTTTACTTCATGATTTTTTTTTGGAAAGATGGTTGAATAGTTTTCTTGTTATGTTCCCATATACTTGATGCTTAGAAAGCTGGCAATTGATTTGCAGTCAACACAAAAAGGAAAAAAAAAATCAATTGGACTACTATCTTATACCCTATCAAGTCTTTCATTTTGCTTTGCTAAGATCTATAATCTGAAACCTGTTCCTGTTCTTTCGATTTGTGATCATAACTTGGCTTTGTTGAAAACCTTTGTGGGATTAGGGGATTATAAGGCATTATGGCTGCCAATTATCTGCAAATGGATTTGGAAACTAAGCTGAGTACCTTAGAAATTAAGATGAAATCTATACGGGTAATTTTCTCTATGGTTCAAGGAGGAGAAAGTTAGAAAAACTTTATGATGGAGAACCAAGGATCTCCCTGAAGGATCTACACTTGTTGCTCAATACTGTTTACGTCGAACAACATTAGCTACAAGAAAGAAAAAGGCCTAGTTGCTATCATTGTTATTAGCCTAGACACAAAAAAATATGTTGAAAACTTCATGGGAAGCTTGCAGATTGAATACTTAGAAAAGAAGTCCATAGTTCTTCTGCGTGTAAGAATGATCTGAAAACACCAACATCATCCCCATCAAATCAAAAGAGCAAATTGATGTCGATAAAAGATGAAAACCCTAAACTTCAAAAAAATCTAATTGCACCTGAAATAAGCACCAAATCAATGAATCAAAAGGTATTATCTTAAATGCATTTAATTCAAAATTTGAGATTATCCAATCTCAGATTAGGACTTGGGTGCACCTAATCATATGACAGGATACCGCTAACATGCTGCATTCTGATTGGTCTCCGAACGGCATTCTAAACCCTAAATCATCTAATAGGGGATGCATGTTTATTTCACAAAGTACATCCCTATTTCAAGAACTATACATCAAAGATTATTTGCAGATCTTTGTCTCAAGGAAAGGGTGTTAGGATTTCTTGGGGAGGAGGAAGCTTTCTTGAGCTTCTTGGATGAGAGAGAGGAGTGAGAGAGAAGAGGAAAGGGAGAGAACAGAAATTAGAATTTTTATTGCGTAACCATGGCTCCTATTATAGCCTATAGTGTCTATATGTAGAGACAAATGGCTACATCAATAGCTATATAAGCCATACAAGAAACTAAAGAAAAGTATACCTATAAAGCTAACAGAAAATACAAAAACAGAAATAAGTTGGATCAGAAAAAAAAAAAAACTCTAACAAAGGGAATTGAGACAACCAACATTTCTAACTTCCATGATATGAAATTCAATCCTAATGCTTCTCAAACTTTCTTGCAATCCCTTATCTATGAACAAAATGAATTGTCACTTAATTTTTCCCACTCATTATGAAATACAAAATGTGGTCTTAGAAGTGATAATGGCTGCCAAAAATCTGGAAACATGTTTAGAAACTGAGGGACGAACAACATAAATTAGGTTGTTAAGCTAGTGCTAAACGTCAATAACCTATTTTGGAAATCTACATGATTGAGGATGCAATTAATCTTGGCTTCCTCGTCTTTTTCCTCCAATTAGTCTTGCGTTCCTCCTATCAATGCAAGTAAGCTCCCACTATTCGGATTAATTATTTTGTGCGGACATCGAACGCTGTTCGAAGACCAACCAGAATGCGCCATGTCACCCACTTGCTCGGTACTGCTCGGTACTGTGGCTCGGTACCGCTGACGTGGCGCATTCTGGTTGGTCTCCGGACGGCGTTCTGCATCCGGTCTCCGCACAAAATAATTTCTCCACTATTTGTCTTATTCAGATTCTGATTTTCTAATTATTTATTTTTGTAGGAAATTGAGAGAATATTATGTATTTACTTCTTGTTGTTTGTATTTATATTCTCTTGTTTCTTTTTCTCCCTTTGTCGGTCACTCCTTGGCCTTTTATTGGGCTACATAAATGCTGTACTTTGGCTTGATCAAAAAATAATTCTATCTTTTAATTTTTGTACCAACCTTTTCTTAAAGTTCTATTTTACCGAAGTTTTGTGCGCGCAGAGACATCTCCTTGGATTGTCATAAATGATAATCACGGGAAAGTGAGGTGCAAGAATCTCGATTTTAGCTCAAAGGCCTTATATAATTTTAACTTAGAATTGAGCCAAATGACTTGTCAAAAGCCAAAATTTTGGCACAGACCATTCTTTTGTCTATTTTGAGCCTAGAGTGGACCAAATTGAATCAGTTTGAGATGAAATTTAAATAGAAATGAGAGAAAAAGTTCAAAATGATTTCTTGACTTTTTTTGAAAGATCAAAATAGTCTCCAACTGTGTTAAAAGATTACTTTGATCTCTCTGTTCCTTAAAAGAGGAATCAAAATAATCCTACTATGATACTATTTTGATACTTTTTAAAGACTTGAGGGGTCAAGATGATCCTTTAATATAGTTGGAAAGCATTTTAATCCTTCATACAAAATCAAGGGATTATTTTAATCCTTATCCCATATAGATACTATATTTTTTTATATTATATGCGTATATGTTTGTTTAAATATGTATATAGTTTATAATATATATTTATGTATTTTAAAATAAAGATTTTTTTTTCAAATCATGAATCAGCTTAAATTTAAATAAGTAGAAGCAACAAGATGATTTCGACCCATCGAGGCTTAGGGTGGTTTGGGGGCGAGCACAGTTGGGAATCCTCCATCCCGGGTTCGAATCCCCTCTACTATGGTCTCGTTTCTTTAGTGGGGCAACACAAGTGTGGGCCCGATGCCAGTGGATGGTCTCGTTAGGTTTCGCCGAGGGATTAATTATGCCGCCGAGCGCTCCCTTTAGAGTGGCAACGAGTAAATACCCCCTCTCCCAAAAAAAAAAAAAAAACTGATTTCGTGTCGGTCTATGCATTTTCGATCCGATTTCGAGTCAGTGCTAGATTGAAATCAAATTATCATCAGGGCTAGTACAAGATCCATATGCTTTTGATGGAATTGGTGGATGACATAGCCATGCCAACTATATGCCTTCATCTTTACTTCAAAATAAATTATAGCAGAACTTAGATACTGCATATGAAGATATGTTTGTATGATTCAGACACTGTTGATATTTGTCTGGGGACATTATTTAACAAGATTGCAGCGAAGATTTCTCCGCAGATTTGAGTCCAGAAATATTGCAGGCCCTTCAATGCACTGAAAGGCATGCAGTTATTGGCGGGGAAGAGTACGGTATGTTACAGTATCTCCTCATTGATGTTTTGCTACTGAATAAGCTTCTGATCTATGTAAGTGTGTCGCCTAACTGATTAGCTAATATCCACAGCAAATTTCTAACTGATGGAGGGTTTTGTTCTTAATGAATTTTATAGGGAATGGAAAGAGAAGGATTGTGATTTTGCTGTATTTCTATCATATTTAGGGGTAAAATAGGTGTACAGTATTTTAAATACAACGGTTTTGAAAATATTGATGTTTTGTTTGAAATAAAAGAAATGTAGAGCGAATTTTTGAAATGTTGGAAATTTGACATCTAGTTCAATTATGATATATTTGAAAATGATTAGATTTGTCTGAGTTTCAAATACATTGTAATTTATTTGTCATCGTCAACCTAGCCTCCTCCTATCATTGGTCGCCGCCACAACTAGCCACCGGCCACCGCTTGGTATCACTGCCACTCCTGTTGCTGGCCACCGTTGCCACCCACTATTATTGTTGGGTTTTACACTGTATTCATTTTACTTCAAATCAAAAAATAAATTAAAAAAAAAACTAATTATCTCTATGTACTTTAAATTCATTCTATCAATTCTAGAATATTTTAAATAGATTACCTTTTTTTTACGATGTATTTCTTTTACTATAATTTATTTTGTTGTAATATATATATATATATATATATATATATATATATATATATATATATATATATATATATATATATATATATATATATATATATATATATAAAGAGGAATTTATGTGTTTGTTGGTGGTTTTTTATATACCATAAATATTGCTTGTTTGGTTGGAGGAAAAGTAGATGCAAATTATTATGAATGATTTTTTATTATTATTTTGATATTTGGTTGGACACTTAGTAAAGTAAAGCAAATTTCTACAGTAAAGCAAATTCCCTATGTTAGCTCATTTGTGGGTATTGAGCAAAAAAGGAATTTTGCGGTTAGAGAGCGAGCAACACATGGAATACTCTTTCGCCTCTTCCTCCTACTTCACATGAGGTAGAGTTTGGTTCGGCTCAAGCTCGCATGTGAGATGCCACTCAATCTTCCTGGATGGTGCACATAGAAAGTCTTGCTCCTCTCGATTCCTCCACACGTATGCATGAACAACAAGTCTTGACTGCGTTGGATCATCCGGCTAGGAATACGTAGGAGGTTCGCCGGATGGATCACACCCACATGGAGTTCTCGCTTGGTCACCTGCCTCTACTCTCGATCGTTCAACAAGGGATACGCAGGAGGCTCGCCTTTCAACTTCTCACGCATGCGTCAACTCTGTGAGATCACACATATTTTGCTTTGCTTCTTCTCTACGTCGTCGTTGCTTTGGGACTTCGTTGTTTGACTTCGGATGTTCGTCCAGATTTTGTTGTTCTTTCGACACTACTTCCTTCAACGACGTTCCTTTTCATTCCGATCGGAAGTGGCAACATTTTAATCAGAAGCAAGATTCTGATTTGGAGAGGAATAGACAGATTTTACTTTACTTTGTATACGTCAAAAAAAAAACACTTCTCTTGCATTTATTTTACATACAATCAAACAATCTCAAAATATTTACTTCACACTACATTTATTTTACATTGTATTTATTTTACAATGCATTCACTTTACAGTCAATCAAACAGCCTCTAATACTATGTTATTATGTCTATTAATCAATCACATTATGATTAATCTATAAAAATAAATAAATTTTTTGTATTACTTCTAAAACTTAACAACAAATTTAACCTCAGAAAGCCATTGTGGTCCTCACACGCAAATAAACATTTGTGCAGAGCATTGAATGACGAATTGCGCGTACGATAGAAGTCACAGTCCAATTGCTGTGAAATAGTGGCAAAGAAACATTGTCCATTGTTTAGCAAGAACACACAGTACCCTTGCACCGTTGGGAAGATATTGACTTTGGCATCTCCATGAAATAATGCACAGCTCTCTCATTGTCCAGCCAATCTGCACAGCTTTTTAGTACTTAGTTCCCCTTTTTAATCATTTTCTATATATCAGAATATTTTGATATCATTTTTTTTTTAATTTTTAAATAAATATATACATTCTTTTTTATATTTACACGATCATGCAACATTTTCACATCAATTTCTCAATTTGTTTTATCAGAATAATGAGGAGTTTTTAATATCAAACACTGTACGCCATACGCTGACACTACTGCTGAACGTGGCCTTTTGGGACTTATAATTTAAGCCCACTACGGCTTAATACGCAAATAGTACAAATATAAGAGAAAAAAAAATGTGTGTATTTGTATTATTTTTTTTATTAAGATTTAAGGATTTATAACCTTTTAATATTTTAGGGTTTAGAATAAGAAATTATAATTTTAATTATTATAGAGGTTAATGTTTAAGATTGTGCAAAAAGATTTAACCCCCCCATAAATAAAATAAAAGAAATGTAGGAGATAATAGCGTTTTTAATTAAAATCTCAAAAAAGAAAAAAATTATGGGGTCTGTCTCAGTTTAAATAATCCATTGTATATCTGTAATCAAAGATGTTTGCTAGACAATGATAATTAGATGATAGCAGTTAGACAATTAATGGTAGTTAAATGATGGGGAATTGACTAAGGCATTCGGGCGGTGGTAGTCAAATTATGACGGTCGGGCAATAAAGATCAGAGAATGAACATCAAATAACAATATTTACTGGCAATGTCGTCGGTTTGAGCGTCGGATAGAGATCTAGAGTTGTTTAGATCTCCGAATTCTGTTCTTCTCAAATCTTGATCCCGTTCCCGTAAAGAATATGAGCCTATTTATGATCCTTGATAACTTCAAAATATTTTTTAAAACTAATTTCCTTCCTAGCTCTCCATTTAATTCCACATATTTTATTCTTTTCCTACTCAATATTTGAACCTAGCAAGAGTGTTGGTTGTCCAGCGTCGGAAGCTTTAGTTGATGTGAAGTTAACTCCCAAAAGTTTAGTATTAAATATGTAAAGTAATTAAATCTCAGCTCTATTTATATACATTTTTGTAGATTATTATTTTTTTCTCTATTTTCTAGAGATTTTCTTACTAAAAAGTTATGAAGAATCACCAAGAAAGTCTGAGCCGAGCCGACAGTTAAGATTAACACTGCCGTCTAGGGGATTCGAACCAGGCAACTAAGCTTTATCCAGCCAATTCTCCGCCACAAGGACTATTAGCGGTGGGTACAGCAAAGACTTCTTTGCCTTCCCTTATTTATATTATCTCCGTACTTTCTATATTTGCTCATTTCTTCACTCAATTTGCATTCGTTGGTTGAATAATTAGGCTTAACCTAATTATTTGTGAGATGAAGCCCAAATTGAAAGGAGTGGGGACATGACTAACTGAAACAATTAATGGCACCTACTTTGATGGCTAAGTTCTTGCTTTTTGCTGCATGATATGCCAGTCAATAGGCATCATGAAATCAATTATTCAGTTGGTTTTGATCAGCAAGGGAAGTGAATTTGACTCCACATCAGATTATTATTTTTTATTTGGATTGAGTTCAAATGAAGCTAAATAAGTTACATTGGATCAAATCAAATTCAAATGACATGGGCATATTGAAATATTCGTCATATCTCATATGAAGTCGCCAAAGCTAGTGTCAAACTTTGCTCAAAGTATGCTCGGTTGTCTGCCCGAATTGCTTGCTAAATGTCGATGATAATGACTTTCAATAGTCGTGAGGCATGTAAACTTGCAAATAGTGTATAATTCTGAAGAGCTCAGTGTCACGAGTCAAATGAAATTGATATATCTAAATTGTAATGATTAGACGGGCTAAAATAATATTATAAATGTTCAATGATTAAATTTAATTGTGTAGGAAAATGAGATAGTTATTTTTGTGATGATATATTCATCTCTTCACAAGAAATTTAATGGTGTAAAATAACCCTACAATTAAAGGTTTGCAAAAGCAGCAAAACTCGATCTAAATAATGAATTACTATGTGAAATCCAACAAGTTTGAGTCCAATTTTAGGCTATGGGCTAGTTGTAAAGATCTAGTATGGGGTCAATTGGCTAAATATGATTGTAATGGAAGTGGTTGATTATTGCCCTCTAGTAGGGCTGTCAAAATTGGGTCATGGGTCGGGTTTAGGTCGAATCCGGAATAGGTCCAATACAAAATGACCCGACCCGAACCCAACTCATTTTTTTGTAAATGTGTCACTTTTTCGGACCCAAACCCGACCCGTTTTGGACCTTGGTCAACCTAACACAATCCAACAACCCATGAAATAGGCTTGTCTTCAACCTCTATCGACGGTGGACTGGAGATGATGGTGTAGGCAGTAATGATCGTGGATGCAATAATGGGTTGGAGTGAATGACAAAGGCTGCAGATAGCGAAGGCGGTGATGGCGAAGCGGATGGCGGTGAAGGCAAAGGCGGCAATAGAGACAGCGGATGGCTCGGTTGTGACAACCTCCCAATATCGGATAGCGGGTTGGTGGATGGTGGGTCAACCTCCAGATACTGGCAAGTTGCGGCAACCTACGGCACATTTCGCGGACGGTGGAAGACTAGCGGATGACAAAGCTGACGCGACGCGGGACTTGAGGGCTTGACGCGAGTTGACGAGAGCTGATGCGAACGACAGAACTTGAGTCACTTGACGCGAGTTGATGCGGACGGCTCTCGGACTTGATGCGATGCTGGTTTCCTAGTCAGTTCGGGTCAATGTCGGTTTAGCGGGTTTACTCAGATCCGACTCATTTTTTCAAACGAGTCGAAACCCAGAACCCAAACCAGACCCCTTTGCGAAACGGGTTGACCCTAATACAAAATTTTTTGATCGGGTTCGAGTCAGATTTTTGGGTCATATCAAATATTGACACCCCTACCCTCTAGGTCATACATGATGTGATCATGCTTTGGGGACGAATAAGGAGCCAACAAGTACCTTAAATAGACTTAGTTCGACCCACTTTAGACCATTTCAACTTGAAACAAGTTCAAAATCAATCATTATTGATGTCTTTAGAATAGTTATACCAACTATCAATTTTTTTCTTATTAGCAGTAAGAAAGCTGTCCCATTCGAGCCTATTTGAGATAAATTTCTTAATGCTTTTTTTTAACACAAAAAATATTGAATTAAAAATTTAGAATTCAGTGTACCCAACTTTTAAGTTGTAAATGGGAAATTGGTAGGCCCTCTCACCTAATTTTAAAAAAATATATATTGTGTCAGGCCTCATTAGAAATATAAAATAAATAATCATAAAAAAATAAATATATTACTATAACTCGGCAAAAAAGCGCTTGTACCGAATTTTTCGCGCCTGTACCGAGTCGGTACATGCACTTTTTTGCCTAAAACTGAACCTTCCTCTGCGTACGTTCACTGGATAGAATAAAAGTTCGTCTTATGCAGATTAGTTAACAAAATAATTTCATCACTGCAAACATATTATTTTATTTTTTCGCTTCTTAATCCCTCCCTGTAATTTCTTTTTTCTTTTGGGGACTTTTTTATAAAACTTTTTTTTACATTATTCTAGAATTTATGTCAAATTTTGAAAAAAAAAAGTACTGTAGTTTTGACAAAAAAATTTAAAAAAAAAAACCATTAAATGTTTAGTGCCCCTTCTAATTTAATCTTCAGAGCCAAAACAATAATAAATGAGTTAGTTGCACATAACATCTCAAAAAAATAAAATAAAATACTTTATTTTATTGATTCGATAACTGAACCGGACTTCCGAGCCAATTGAATTGTGGGCCATCGGCTTCCCATGTTCTTTACGAGCTGTCGGTCAAAATTAGTCAAATTAAATTGAAAAAGCGACTCCTTTGACATTTAAACGCCAAATAAGTCTTTTTGAGCAATAATGCTGTGATTCATATTTAATTCAGGCAATTAATGCTTTGGTCCTCACCATAATTAATTAGGAAGGATGATATTAAGAGTGTATTAAGTTGGTATTAAACTCATTCTAATTATTTTTTATATGAAAATAAAAAGTAATAATTTTATTCAAAAGATTCAAATCAGACAAAGTCAATTGAGTGATGATAGTCATTGGGATTTGTTGAGAAAGGATGACGGTTGTTGGATGATTGCTGGTTTTATCGTCGATTGAAGTACGGAGATGAAGAACACGTGAGGATCGTGTAACAACGAAGATTGGTTGTTATCTGCACTAGCCATTTACCAATGATGGAGGGAGGCAGGTCCCGAAGGGGCACGTGCCCCCTTTGCGAAAAATAAACCGATACCACGGTTCTATGTTTTGGGGGTTCGACCTTCGCTCGTCCTAATACTTCGGCCTCAGAAGCTCTTGCGAATCGCATGGCGCGGGAAGCTCTCGTCTCGTCGTCGTCTCCGCCTCAGGCCTCCTCAGCTTCAACAGTGTGTCCAGCCGGGCCGGCGACTGCCTTGCATTTGGATTTCATGCAAGGTGATCATCTTGAAACGGTGTGTCTGGCAGCTCGTACCAGTGCATACGCAGATTCGCTCTCTTCTTGTGTTTTCAATCTGGCAGTCCGCACTTGAAGTCTAGGAGTTGCTAAAATGCCTATCATAAAAAATAGACTACGCAATTGAATAGAAGATCAGTGAATGAACGATACTTTAATAACTTGTATTAAAAAAATAGATTATATTAACAATGATGTTATTATTTAAAATTTTCAGAATATAAATAACATACGTTATAAATTGTAAGTGTACTTCGTTTTATATTTAATAATTTATGTTTTAAATAAATTTTTTTAAAATTGACAATGCGCTGGTTCAAAGGTAACACCTCTATACAATGTGTCGGGGGTCCAAGGGGGGCAAACTTATAAGTAAAAGTGTAGAAAAGTTTTTGGCTCCGCCACTGACAGTTACGATGGTCATTAATATAGATCATCATGATTAATCATTGGGTAGAGTCTTGTGAGTTTTTGAATTCAAGAATTCTTATCGTTTTTGGTCCCCTTCATGTGTGAATGTAGGGCTATTTATTAATTAGTGGTGCGACAGTTTAATTAATATTTTTTTTACGATCATAAATACTTCATTAGAGGAATTATACTGATCCTTCAAGAATATTTCATATATTTTTAGCATTTGAACTCTTTAATGACAACAAATTTTAGTGATATTGAGGTCGTTAAATTCGTATCATTGAGATGCATGATTTGGATATAACTTTCTTGATAATCAAGTTTGAATGGTCCTAAATTTGATTTAAGAAGTTTCTAATTCAAATACTTACGTATATAATATCTAATACTAATCAAGTTTGAATGGTCCTAAGTTTGAATGGTCGTTAAATTCGTATCCTTTATAAAATATAATATCTAATACTTTTTTATATTTTAAAAATTAAGAGCCAAAATTATAATTCTTATTTTGTTTAGGTCTTTTATATTAATTATGGGAAATCATAGTACTCAACATAAGTAGAATGAGGGTACAAATGAGCCAAGTTGGTTGGTAATGTAGCTCTAGCTTGACTTATAAATGAGCTTATAAGTCAAGTTTATTTGAACTTAGAGCTCGAGCTCGAGTCTATTTTATTGATACAAAAAGAAATGAGCTTGAGTTTGAGTCGAGAGCAAACTCGACACATTAGGAGATCGAGACGTTCAAAGATGTAGTTAAATAGTACGAACTGACGGCATTGCACGAATCATGAATTTAGGGTTCACTTCTTCTTCATATACAACAAAATGGGATGATTTGTATAAAGCTCGAGTCAAAATTTTAATTTGAAATCTTTCAGAATTAAATTATAATCATCTGAACTTTGATTTCAACAAATTTATAATCAAACTAAACATCTCTACAAGATAACCCCAAAAGTTCCAATAGCGGTATAATCCGAGTCTAATTGAGATCAAATCTAACACTTGAAGTGCAATTGAAAACTTCAAATATTAATTAGATGACTAAATAATCTCTAAATTTGACATACTTACAGTCCAATGGAGCGGCTCAATGAGATAAATTCAGAGAGCCCAAGATCACTCAGTTCTAACATCATTAAGACACTTAAATGCCGAATGAAGTATTTTTCATTTTAGTTTAAATTACCAAAAGTCCATCCTAAAAAACCCAGGGATGGACGAAAGAGAGAACTAGAGAGCTCTATTATATTTCTAAACTATCCTCCTCACATAGCCCAACCAATGCAAAAGTCACCACATATGCTGTCGAATTTTACTCAACATCGACTTATAGATACTTCTTGTGATGCTATACAAGATGAGCTACTATGTCTTATTCAAGAAGAATTTTCTATAGATGATAGGAATCAATTTACTTCTTGATGCAACTTCCAAGAAACATCATCACCTCTAACAAATGAAATTCTCCTGCATCTTATTACAATATGGTTCAAATTAGCAAGGCTTTAAAAAATTGGATTAGACCGGCCCGCCGGTTATGGCTTAATATAAAATTGATTTTGCACAAAATCACTATCAAGATGTTCGAATCAGTGGTTTGGCCGCCGAACCACTAAATCGATCCCAGTTTTAAATAACCGTGCAGTTCATTTGAAAAATGATGAGCTGTTTAGACCAAATTGGATGACCTAAAATTAACTAAGATAAAGCATAAACTTATACGAAACAAAAACCCTTTATATGCTTCTTCCTATTTGTCCATCTTGTCGTATATTTCGTGAAGCCCCAATGAAGGAGGAACCAAAGAAGAATGTGATTGACTCCTCTCCGACCTATTGTTGTGAGTTCATCACTTCTTCTCCTCGGCCCTCACTCTACTCTGTTCTCTTTGTTTTCAAGATGTGTTCTTTCATTCTTGGATTTACTATTTATTTTGAGAGGCTTTTTTATCAGCATATGGTATCTGAAGATTGAAGAAAATGTTGTGTTCTTTCATTCTTAGTTTGATTTATTTTGGAGAAAAACTACATAAAGATAGTGTATTTAATTTTAAATTTACATAATTTATTTGTTATATTTTTTTATACTTCATATTATAATTATGCTAAATTTTTGTTATATATTTATAAATAGTTACGTCATTATTATAATATTGGGAGTGGATCCTGAAATATTTTTATTTGTTTTCTTGAAGGATTTTATTCGATACTGATACGACATCACAAAATCATCTTGATCGGGCACGAATCTCGAGGCAAAAACTGGTTGGAAACTTCAAAAATTAATTTTGGGAGCATATGAACTCCGATTTCAGCGATCTTATAGTCAAACTGAGCGTATCGGAAATACGAACCCAACGACACCAAGATCAACCCAATCCGAGCCCAAATGAGTCCGAATCAAGAGTTCAAAGCGCTGTTGGAAGGTTCAAACCGCAATTTGAGTTACCAAACAGTCTCCGATTTTGACGAGCTTATACTCGAATTGAGCGGCTCAACGAGAAAAATCCAACGAGCCCAAGATCATCAAATTCCGACATCATTAAGGCCTTCAAATGTCCAACAAACGGTGCATGATCAAAGGATTCGGTATCGGCTGTCCATTCAAACCACTCCCTGTTCGCCCTTGATCTCATGCCTATTTACGGGCTATGCCACTCCAGAAAAACTATAAATAGAGCCCTCATTCTACACCAAGGGACTCAAGTGAAGAGAGAGAAGAAGAAGAGGAGAAAGGGGAAAAGGAGATTCCTCACCTCCTCGACCACCGCCGGAGCTCTTCCTACCGGCTGAAGACGCCGGAACTTTGCCGGATTTTCAGGAAACGCCGGGAATTTGCACAACTTTCACGTGATGTTGAAATTCTTCTCATTTAACGATAGAGTTCCCTCCTGACGCCGAAACTCTGCCCAAGGGAGGCCGGATTTCTCCTCTGCCACCAACAGACGTCGGACTTCTACCCGACGTCGGACCTTCACTCTTCGCCAAGTCTCTACCCGATGCCAGACTTCTACCGGTTATCGGACTTCGCTGGACATCTATGCGAAGATGCATTTCTTTTCATTGATGGACTTCTACCTGACGCTGTCCTACTGATCTTCGTCGTCAGACTACAGTTCTTCCGACCTCCGTCACCAGCATACTACGGTCCTCCTGACTTACGTCGCCCGCCGACTACAGTCCTCCGTCGCCAGCTGACTACGGTCCTCCTGACCTACGTCGCCCGCCGACTGCAGTCCTTCTAACAAAGTGAACATGTCAATAGTGATCATTTGTATTTACTTCATGTAATGTACTCCATAAGATGTACATCAAGCTAAGACCTTCCACCAAGGAAGGGCCTCATTTGTAATCGACTGCAATACTAGTGGATTCATTCAAACTGGGCTGGGCCCCGTGATTTTTCCCCCTTTTACAGGGGTTTTCCACGTAAAAATCTTGGTGTCTCATAAATGCTAGACCCTCTCTCCTTATCTGATTGCGTGCCGGATTTTCGTACAATGCTAAGACGTTAAATATGATATTTCTCTACCGCCGCGAATACTCCTGGACGCAACATATACCATTTTACTCTACATTAATGTAAGAAATCGTCTATTCTTATGCTTATCTTATTCGTAGAATATAAGCATAAATTATTGTTGATGAAGTTATCAATGCACATCGAAAATAATTCAAACAATCATTTAATAAGAAAAGGAATGGATAAGAATGTGATATCCAAAAATCTCAATGAAAGAAGCTCGTAACACAAGATTATCATAAAACAACAAATATAAAAATAGAAAATTCTAAATGAAAATTACATACAATACATAGGTTTAGTTTAGGACAACTTTTTTACTGTTTCGTAAAATTATTGTTAAGAAAGTAATTTTTTAAAGCTATTGTAGAAAGCAACTTTCTAGTACAAAATTTTTTTTCAAACAATGAAAGTTATTGATCAAATAAAAATTGACGTTAAATTCTGAAAAATAAAATAGTAAATTAGTTGTCTCAAATGAATCCTTATAATAAAGTAAGAAAAAAATTAATATATAAGAGCAAGAAACCAACAACTAATGAAGAAGATGGTGTCATAAATAAAAAAATAGTGCATCAAAGAAAAGTTCATCATAGAGGGGGTGAAAAATCCAAGAAGATATGATTTTCTTCTTGTGTTCTTTTTCTAGTTTTCGTTGCTTTGGTTGCTTTGTTCGATTCGGTTCGATTCAGAATGGACGATGAGGAAGCAGTTCTGCTGCAAGCGCCACTGATGGCCAAGGTTGGTTGGCAACCTGGGTGGCTCGTTTTGCTAATTTGGCTGCTTCTAGTTTTGGATTTTGTTGTCCCCCATGGATGGCCCCACCCTGGCAATCTGGTGTTGGTCTGAGTCTGCACATTTTTTATGTTCCCCATCCATTTATCAGTTTAACTTGCTTCTTTTCTCTTACTTTGTAATTTATTGATGTGGCCAATGAGTGATCTTTTATTGTATCTTTTCCATTTAATGAAATTTTGTTTGTTAAAAAAAAAATCATAGAGGGGTTAAAAAAGGATGCAACATAGGTAAAAGATGAAGAAACTATAAGATTCTTAAAACCTAACCACCAAAAAGCCAAATGATATAAAATTCACTTCAATAGATTTATGAGTAAGATCATTCCATGCACACTATTTTGGCACTTATCTCATCTTTTATATCTCGAATATTAACAATTTTTTTGGGAATCTAAAATTAGATATTTATTACTAAAAAAATATTACTAAAATATTTATTTATATATTTTTAATATAATTTAGAAATTTATTAATTTATTAATAAATATTAAAATTTACAAATTAGCTATATAAATACATAAAAATTTCAACCTACAAAGATAAATTCTACGAAAAAAATTTCATTTGCAAGAAAAAAGGTTTATCTCCCAAAAATTATTCAGACGCCGAATGTCATCTGGAGGAACTTATATTTTGTCTGGTGAACGTACGTAGAGCTACGTTCGGCCGGCACTAAGATCGCAGGCACAAAACGAGAAATACCAAGCAATACCAACAATAACGAGAAATATCATTATGTGAAGACAAAAATACCGAGTATTACCGAGCAATACCGAGTAATTCCAAAAAATACCGAGTTTTTTTCTAGGAAAACTCGGTATTTTTTAGGATTACTCGGTATTGGTCTTCACATAGTGGTATTTCTCATTATTACCAAACAATACCTAGCAATACCGATCAAATACCGAGCAAAAACCGAGTAACAATCCTCTAACCGAACGTAGAGCTACGTTCAGTCAGAGGACGTAATAAAAGTTCCATCTGGAGACCAATCAAAATACGTCACGTCACCTTTTTTTCAATATCACGTCTCCATACCGCTGACATGAATCGACTTAATTCACCTCTATAATTTCTCCTTTGAATGTGTCGCACAGTGACATTGCTATCAATTGACGACTGGATGAGTACTACAGCGTTTGTAAAATTTCAAGCCACAAAATTTGTCCTTATATGTGGTCGTTTGCTTCCATCGTAGAACATTACAGACCATATATATATATATATATATATATATATATATATATATATATATATATATATATATATATATATATATATATATATATATATATAATTGTTCTAGCAAAATGCATCATTTTATAAATATATTTATTTTTCTTAAAATAAAATTAGGCTGCATTGAAGTTTTTTATTAAATGCTTAATTTTTAATTAAGATCTTAATTTTTTTCCTAATAGAAAATTAATTGAGGAACCACATTTTCATTTTGCACATCACCATGTTGGCTCTTCATCAAGATTATATTAACATCCTTGATGCAAGACATGTTCATTATAAAATTTTATTAAATTTAAATTATGTTTTGGAATAGCTTTTTTATTATTTTCTAAAGTATTTTTTTAATACAAAATTTTTAACTTAAAATATTTTTTTGTATTTAAAAATTACTTTAGAAAATAATAAGAAAATTATTACAAACGAAACTTTATTCTTTCTGCTCTTTCTTATGATATGTTGAAGGGAAATGATGTTGATTTTTAATTGAATGTTACATGATTGTGTAACAAATTAAAATAAAATTGTTATAAAAACTTTCTCTATCTATAAAAATTTATCATTGGTAGCCATGAAATTAGGGCAGTGCTATAAGAAATTTCTTTTTTTATAAGGATATTATTATAAACTTTTAATTTTAATGTTGAGTTTTATGATTTAGAAGAATGTCATTTTGAATGTATAATTAATGATGATTGTTGTGCTAGAAATCCTAGGTAGAGAAAGAGAGATTAACTGTCACAGCTATAAATAATAATTCACATATATAATTGATATATCATCAAAAAATTACCTTGATGGAGCAAGAATCTTGATGCAAAATCAAGTTGAAAGCTTCAAGAATTAAAATTGAGGTCATCCAAACTCTGATTTATGCAAACTTATTGTCGAACTGAACGTCTCGGAAACACGAACCTAGCGACAACAAAATCGACCAAATCCGAGCCCAAATGAGTCCAAATCAAAGACTCGAAGCACTCCTGGAAGGATCAAACCACAACTTGGGTTACCAAACGGTCTCTAATCGTGGCATGCTTATAGTCGAATTGTGCGGCTCAATGAGACGAATCCAATGAGCATGATCACATAAATTCTGATATCATTAAGATAGTCAAAGGACTATTGAACGGTGCATGATCGCAGGAATTAAGATCGGTCGTCCATTCGAACTACTCCCAATTTACCCTTGATCTTCCACTTATTTACAATCCATGCCACTCAAGAATTAGGGAGAGAGAGAGAGAGAGAGAGAGAGAGAGAGAGAGAGAGAGAGAGAGAGAGAGAGAGAGAGAGAGAGAGGAAGGAAGAGAAGGAAGAAAGCTCCAGCCGCCTAGCTCATCCTCGACCACCGTTGGAGTTCTGTCGCACCACCGCTAGGTTCTGTCGAACCGACCACAACCAGACTATCCAAGGTTGTCGAAGTGCCACCCAAAGCCGGAGTGCCCCCTGACCCTGAAGTGACATTGTCGGACCACCGCCTGACACCAGAGTGCTGCCGGACCAACACCTGAGGCCCAGACTTCTGCCGGACCACCACCTGACACTCAAAGTTTTGTCGGAGTACTGTCCTACCACTACGGTCTTTCTGACCCCAGTCTCCTACCAACTACAATTTTTTTTACCCCAGTCTCCTGTCGACTATGGTCTTTCTGGCTTCCCTTGTCAAACAACGGTCTTTCTGACCCCAATCTCATGCCTACTATGGCCTTTCCGACCTCCCTCGCCAAACAATGATCTTTCTGACCCTAGTCTCCTGCCACCTACGGTCCTTCCGACCTCCTCGCCTACTATGGTGACCTCCTTCGCCAGCTATGATCTTTCTGACCCCTTTCTTCTACCGATTACGGTCCTTCCAACTTTCGTCACCTACTATGGTCTTTCTGACATCTGTTCTATCGACTATGATACTATCAATCAAATTAATATGTCTATGTTGATTATTGTAACTCCCACCATGTAATGTGCTCTATTTGATATACATTTGTGACATCAAGCCAAGGCCTTTTCCCAAGGAAGTGCCTCATTTGTAATCAACTGCAAAGACTAGTGGATTCATTCAAATTGGGTCAGGCTCCGTCGTTTTTTCTTTTTTTCAGGGGTTTCCATGTAAAAATTATGATGTCTCTTATAAATGTTGCACCCTCTCTCTTTCATCTATTTATGTGTTGGATCTTCGTACAATACTAAGACGTTAAACTATATACTTCTCTACCACCGCGAATATTCCAGGACGCAACAATAATCAAAGAAGTAAATAGAATGATTATTTCTATGGAAAACATAAGAAGAGAAAAATCACATGATCTTATTCATTTTAAACAACTTTCAGTAATAATTAAGGTGTTACAAACAATAACCATTCACCAAATTTGGGAAAGGTGGCAATATAAAGTATGTGAATGCAATTACTTTCAAATTTTACTAGTGATAGTTACAGAAAGAAGCTCTTGATGGAGATGGACATGGTTGCATTAGTCCTCTTTCTAGAGATAAAGGTAATATGACCATAAAATGATATTGGAAGGTAAAGACATGGACTAAAAATGGATTATTTAATCTTAATCTTCCTTTTATAGGAGATGATGGCACAACTATAGAAGGACAAAAGAAAATCATGAAGATGATTGAGGGTAGTTTGAAATTTGAATGCTCCTTCTTTTGAAACTAAAGCTGGAATGATCTTGAGACAATCGAGAAAGTAGAGCATGAAGGTAATAGCTAAGTTCATACACAAGTCACCTTGGTCTGTTGGTTTGGGAGCTCATGCTGCCAACTAAGAGATCTTGGATTTGAGTCTTGTATATGGTGTGTGTGTGTGTGTGTGTGAGTCTGCCTTGATTGGCCTAAATGTCCCAAAAAAATAACTATGATCATTAATTATGATATGATTGACCCTCCCTTGAAAGGGGATAAAATAACCTAAAGTTAATGTTGAGGCAATGCAAGAAGGTCATGAAGGTCATTAAATATAATTAGATCATCCCTTACTTTAAGGTGGAGATCATATCAACCCCCACTTTGGTTGTAAAGCAATGTAAGAAGGTTATTGAGGCTTCGTTTAGGATGACATTCTTACTGCTTCTTAAAGCAATTTTTTAGTATAAAAATTTAAATTTTTATCTAAAAAATTACTTTAATAAATAATAAAAAGTCGTCCCAAATAAAGCCTGAGATCATTGTGAATTCAATGTAGTTAATAGATTAAAATTCTACTAGTCATATTGACCAAAAATTTTTTTGGAAATTTCATGTGCCAAATTTAGCACCATAGCAAAATGGAAAATGAAAGATCATCATCTTCTATCAAAATTTTTGTCTCCTCAAGAACGATCATAGCCACCATAGATGGCACATAAATGGAAGACCTGAAGAAGTCACAAGAATTCCAAAAAAAGTAGATCTTATTAAACGAATTGTGTGAAAATTAGTGTTCCTTAATATGATTTAGCACAATAAACAAATAAATCACAGAAAGAAGAAGCTGAAGGGCGAGTTAGATGGCTCATCAGCTGGCCATCGAGTTAATTTAGGCTTCGTTTAGGAGGGTTTTTTTCTTGCTTCTTAAAGCTATTTTCTAGTACAAAAATTAAAAAATTTGTACTAAAAAGCCGCTTTAAGAAGCAATAAGAAAGCCATCCCAAACAAAACCTTAATGTCATGAGATACCTACTTTATTCCAAAATATATATCTTCAATAAGATGGTCGTAAATCTCAATACCCTACAATGAGTTCTTTATAAAAATTTATATACAAAATCCTTCAGTGACAATAGGGGTTGTTGTAGCTCATCTTGGTTTATTAGTTAGGAGCATTGGCTATCAACTAAATGACTTTTAGTTCGAGTCTTGTGAAAGGCTATACGCAGGCGGGCTTCCCATGGTGACTTTTGGGATGCTATACCAACTCATACCCTCCCACTTTCCACTCCTTTTGAATGCAATCCTCCACGGACTGATGGCCTTGAGGCTTGTAACTCTTTTCTCTGATTGCAAACTTTCATGGCGCATATTAGAATTTATTGTGATCGTAACATGATTTAGTGTTGCGCACTACGTAATGAGGATTACGATAATATACTGCATACGGTGATTAGTAATGTAAATCGGTTTATCCCCCGATATTGTTGAGTAACCACCCACGAGATTATGGGCGTACCCATACCCACCCATGCCCATTGGATATGGGTGGATACGTGTGTGGGTGTGGGTGTGGGTGTGGGTGTGGGTATGGGAACCCAATGCAGGGCTCTGGTCTTGCTTATGTGATATATGTATGAGTTTATTTTAATTGACCTAAATATCCCCCATAGAACTGATATGAGATGTTTCTTTCTTTAGCACGTTTCAAAAGTCTCGATGTATTTTATTCAAGAATTTTATCAAGTGAAAGGGAATCTGATACTTATTTATAAGGGATATTCAAACTTTTGATTTGGACAACCAATTAAATTAATTACATAAAAAATTAAGCTTTTAATTAATTAATCCTATCATGTACACTCTTTACGTTACAGAGTTCCTTTCAATATTTTTTTTTCTTGTTTGTTTTCAACTTAACTCAGATTTTTTTTTTTTTTTAAATGCCCATTGGTTTTGATGTATTACGCAATCGTCTAATTTTTTATCGTTATTTGTGATGTTGATCCTCTCTTTTTTTGCCTTTTCAACTTGCGAGATGAGGGCAATTATTTAATCTATCTTTTAATTATCATGTTAATTAAATTTTGATTTGGAATTAGATATTTTAATAATTTTAAGTTAAAATTTAATTTCTTTTTATATTTTTAATACTTCAATATTAAATACATGTGATAAAGGCTTATTTGGGATAATTTCTTGCTGCTTTCTAAAACTGTTTCTAGTACAAAAAAATTTAGTTAAAAAAAAATTGTGTACTAAAAAATAATTTTAGAAAGCAAGAAGAAAGCCATCTCAAACGAAGTGTAAACAAATTTATATTCTACGAAGTTGATTTTTACAGTATCTTTCAAAAAAATTACTTTCCCCATAATAGTTTTACAACAATTTTTTATAAAAAACTGCAGACATCCAAAACAAGTTGTGAGTTAATGTATTTGTTTTTAATATATATATATATATATAATTTCCGCCCACAATCTCTTTATAAATATTTATTAATTTCATGTAGATCAAAAGTAATTTTTAGAGTAACTAAGTAAATTCAATGCTAATAACTTTGTTTTTATTTTCTAAACAAGATTGAATATAGAATATTTTTTAATTGAAAAAAAAAATACAAGAATTTCAAAAAAATAGTATATACTAAGAGAAGATCAAGGATCAAACTTTAAATGAATTTTAATTAAGGGGTGATTATGAAAAATGACAAGGGAACAAAATTGGATAGAAAATGATATTATTATTCTTTTACACATTTATCTAAAATAAATTCCTATAAATATATATAATAACTTTATTTAATTTAATTTATAGTATGTACCATGATTTCAACTATAACAAAACAAGTCAAACTTATTCTTCATATATTAATTCTTTTTTATCATATAATTTTGTCATTATATGCCTATCCAAATTAAGCATGACAATCTTACCAAGCAAACTCTTAGAAATAAGATAATCAATTGAGAAGAAGATTGAGACATCAATGACTTTTCTTTTTTCTTTTCTTGGCTCTATGATTACAAGGATCAACATTAAGTTGTCAATTTTTTGCAAAAATAAGCCTTTAATTCATTTAATTTACTAAATTCTCCAAATCATGGCTTTTAGAAATTGTTAACAAAATTAATTACATTAACTTTCTTTTTGACCTATCAATGGGATATGTACATCATTAAATTCATGTATGGGACTATGGGAGTCAAGCTATTATTGTTAATTAGTAGCATTAATGAGTTGTTATTAATAAATAAGAATAAATGGATAGGTACTTACATTTTAATTCTGTCTTGATTTAGAATTCTTTTTGGTTGGTCAATAAATTTAAATATTTAGCTCATAGACTAATATGATAGAATAAATATGACATAATGGGAGATTACATTGTTTAGTTTGCACACATTTTATAAGTAATAGTATTATAGAGTGTTGCCACACTTAAGAAAAATTTATATAAAATTTTATTTGGAACTTATTTTCATATGGATTAGTCATTTATTATATGAACTTATAGAGTGTTGGCACTCCTTTAATTTTTTACCTATATATAATTAGCTCTTCAATCAATTTTTAAAGGTTGTTGATAATCCTCCGTGTCATGGCAATCCGACAGATATAACAACTGGAAATTTTTTTAAAAAAAATCAAGCAAGATTCATTTTTGCAGATTCTTTTTTGCTTTGCTCAAATTCTGCCCACTCGTGCGATGTTCGTTGGTAATATTTTGACGGAAATCTGCCAGAAATAAGTTGGAAATCTGTCGATAATCCGTTGGGAATATTTCGATAGAAATTCGCTGGTAATCCGTCGAAAAATCCGCTGAAATTTTCACCGCCAGCAATTTCACCTGTAATTTGTATTTTTCCTACATTGAAATTCAGCTCAAAATACAATCAGGATAGTCTCAACAACTAATTATGCTCAATTTGTCACACTAGCATATAGTTTATAAATCCACTCACATGGCATGTTAACATTTTAAACATTTATATATATTCAATCTTTTTTTTTTTTTTCTTATCTTATCCAAATCTTTTTTAGGAGTTTTGTTTACTATTGTTGAAAGCCACATATTTGCTTCTAATTTAGTTGGCTATAAAATCATATAATGAAAGTATCAAAGTTTTATCAAGTTTAGTAACTATAGTGTTATATTGTTTCATAATATATGTCACAAGATTTGTTTATTTTTAATAATATTGTCTTAGTACCATTCCATTTGACACTTATATTCATTTATATCATCAGACCTTTATATTCATTTATTTCATCACACATTCATTATACCATTCAATTTTAACCGTTATATTCCACATGCCTTAGCAATCATAATAATGAATAATGAAATTATATGTACGAACAAGCTAATAATGTAAAAAAAAAGTACACTTAATTAATTAGGATTCCTCACTTATAAATAGGCATGAGGAGTTAGGAATGATTTTAAATACTAAGTCATCAAGTCTCACCTCTCACAAGCAGCTCTTCATAATTGAAAAAATATGATCCTCTACACTACAGGAAAATCACTCAAAACCGGCGGTTTGGGTGAAAAAACCGGCGGTTTTGGAAGCTACCGGCGGCTTTACGGCGGGTGCTGAACCGCCGGAAAAAATGGTGTAGGAAACTATTTTCCGGCGGTTTTTACGGACGGCTTAATTAGCCGACGGCATTCCGGCGGCTTATACCGCCGGTTATTCTGTTACTTTGTACCGGCAGTGTTCTGGCCGATCTACCGCCGATCAAGATACCGACGGCGTACCGGCGGTATTCAACGACGGCTTACCGGCGGTTTCGGTGACCGGCGTGAGGTTAATTAACCGCCGGGAAGCGTCGGTAAACCGTCGGTAAAACACCGGCGGTTACCGGCGGTCCAGACCGACGGTAGTAACGGCGGTCTAGACCGCCGAGCTTTCAACGGACACCCACCGGCGGCCGTCGGGTAACCGCCGGCATATTACCGGCGGTTTAACGAAGTTACCGGCGGCTATTGAAAAGCCGTCTGGTATCGTCGTTTCCGGTGGCCAAACCGCCGGTTAGCCGCCGGAAATCTGTAGCACCTGCAAAAAAAAATTGACAGCCTCCCCTCTATATGAGGGAGGTTTACCCTGTAGATCTCATAGGGCTACAAGCGGACCAAACTAACCATCTACATCAACTATCAACAACAACAACAATATCAATTCTTTATCCCACCACATGGCATGTATCAAATAAACACAAACTAATCATCTACATCAACTATCAACTTCATGAAATTAAACTCGTTTACATCTAAAGAAAAGTTCATTTTGACCGAGCGAGAGGCGGCCGGTGTGGGGTCGGCGGTCGGAGTTACTTCGTTGGCGGCGACAAACCGAGCTAAATCGAGCGAGATGCGGGCGGAGGCGACGGCAAAGCGACCGAAGCGAGAGAGAGAGAGAGAAGGAAAGAATAGAAATGAAATGCGAGGTGCGGGTCTGTTCGTTTTAGGGCATTTATCAGTGGTATTCCGGCGGTCCGGACCGCCGTTAACAAAATAACTTATCAACGGCGGTCAAAGCCGCCGTTAAACCGCCGGGCATATTAACGTCCGGCGATTTTGCCGGCGGTTACATGACCGTCGCTATTACCGGCGGCTTAACGCAACAAAATCACCTGTTAGTCCGCCGGTAAAAGCCGGCGGCGAAACCGCCGTTAAAACCGACGGTCCATAAACCGCCAGTTAGAACCGTCGATAATCAACTTTTTTCCTGTAGTGTCTAATTTCCTCTTAAACTATGGCTATCAATGCCTATTTTCAAAGGAATCCACTTTGTTTAAATAAGGCTTAAGGAAGGGAATCCATTAGCAATTAATTGCCCATATATCACCCATCTAGCATGTCTGCCTTTATAAGGATTGTTATGTCCTGGAATATTTGCAGCGGTAGAGAAATATAAAGTTTAATGTCTTAGCTTTGTACGAAGATCCAGCAAGCAATCAGATAAAAAGATTGGGTGCATCATTTATAAGAGACACCAAGATTTTTACTTGAAAAACTCCTAAAAAAGAGAAAAAACATGGGATCTAGCCCAATTTGAATGAATCCACTAGTATTTGCAGTTAATTACAAATGAGGCCCTTCATTGGGGGGAAGGCCTTGGGTTGATGTTACAAATATACATCATAAGAGTGTGTTATATGGTGAAAATAGAAAGAATCACTGTTGATGTGTTTGTTTGGTCAGAAGAATCGTAATCGGCAAGCGATGAAGGTTGAATAGATCATAGTCGGCGGGCGACGGAGGTCGGAAGAACTGTTGATAGGCAGAAGTCCTATGTCGGGTAAAAATCTAGTGACAGAAAGAAGTTCGATATCGAGTAGAAGTCCAACAAAAGTCCGACGACAGGCAGAACTCCGATGACTGGCAGAAGTCCAGCGTCGGGTAGAAATCCTGCGACTGGCAAAATTCCGACGTTGGTAGAAGTCTACTGAAAGTCTAATGACGGGATGAAGTTCAACTAGGGGAGGAACTTCAGTGTCTGCTAGAAGTCTGACAACAGGTGGAAGTCCGACGTTAGGTAGAAATCAAGCGACGTGCGGAAGTCCGACGTTGGGTAGAAGTCCGTTGAAAGTCCAATGATGAGAAGAAGTCCAGCGATAGGGGGAACTTCAGCGTCGGGTAGAAGTCCGACGAAAGTCATTGTACGGACAGAACTCTTGCGTCAATTGGCTTTCAGGCAGAACTCCGACGTTGATAGGCTGCCGGGTGGAAGTTTGACGGTGGTCGAGGAAGAGTCTGGTGGTAAGAGAGATCTCTTCCTTTTCTTCATTCTCTTCTTTCTTGGGCCTCTTTCTCTTCCCCCACTTTGGGGTCCCTTTCTATGAGAAATAAGGGGTCTATTTATAGATTTCTGGGAGTTGCATGACCAATAAATAGGAGGAAGATCATGGATAAATTGGGAGTGGATTGAATGGACGACCGATGTTGAATTCCTTGATTGTGGATCGTTTATTGTACATTTGAATATCTTAATGATATCAGAATTCGGCGATCTTAGGATCATTGGATTCGTCTCATCGGCCGCTTGATTTGACTATAAGCATGTCATGTTTGGAAACCGTTTGTTAATCAAAATTATGGTTTGAACCTTCCAAATGTGCTTCGGGTCTTCTATTTGGATCCATTTGAGCTCGGATTGGGTCGAATTTGGTGTCGTTGGTTTGTATTTTCGAGACCTTCTGCTCGACTATAAGTTTGCTGAAATCAAAGTTCAGATGGTCTCCGATTTAATTTTTGAAGTTTTCAACTTAATTTTTGTCTCAATATTCGTGCCCGATAAAGATAATTTTTTGATGATATATCAAGGATAACTTCCAATTAATGGTCATCATATATGACAACTCCTTGGATATTCATTCCATAACAACAAGTGATATGCACCAATTTACTAGAGTCTATTTGTTCAACTACTATGCTCAGACTATTAAGAATTTGCTCATTTTGGAATAGCATTGCAAAGAAGGTACCATGGTTAGAACCCTATATTTATTGAAAATAAAGTAAAAATAGAAGATTTGATTATTTTTCTTACCACACATAGTACCTATCCAGTTAGATATAGAACCTGCTCTGAAAGGCTTCATTAATGACCTTTTATCCAAATATTTTTTTTAATCCACTTAATAAACACTCATATCCACTCAGTACTACAAAAAAAATTATACACATATGCCGACTACAAACTACTTGATAATACTCACTGGTGTATCTAGTCAAATTCAACATAATTCCTCTTCGATTAGATAATATTTGATATAATTTAGTTAGTTAAACATATTATAGGTTTAATTAGATCATATTCATCTATGCACCACTTAGCCATTCTAGCCAAATTTATATGTTATCACAAAAATAATTAATTAGCTTAACATCTCTAACAATTTGATATCACCATAAGCTCATTCAAACTAAGTAAAGATTGGAGCACTAGTTATTTCTTAGTAACTACTTTCTTTTTCATTATTTATATCTTCTCCTCTGTTCTGTCTTTGGCACATATAATCTTTCTAAAATAGAGTAAAAACTCTTCTAACATTCTATAGTGGAAAGATGTAAATCTAATAAAATCACTTTAAAATTTTCATCTCTTTTTATTGCATGGTTATTTGAGTGATACTCCATTATTCACAATCTCTCACACTCAAAATATTCCACTAAATTAGTATCTTTTATATTCATGAATTCTAAATGATTGACTTATGACATTCCAATCATCCCAACCATAACTTGTCATAGTAGTGCATCAAAAACTCCTTGATTGTTATCACCTTGGATAAAAAAATCAAGGAATAATTGATTATCCTTTTTAAATTCTATAAAATGTTATGAGCTTCACTTATGTAATGGAGAACTCATCCCAAGAACAAAGACCCTTCATATATATTTTTGTTAAAGGCCATTTGTCATCCAAGAATCTATCGATTATCAACATATGAAAGGAGGCTATCAATTTCTCCATAACATAGTCTGAGAGAAGCAGCACCCATAAACCATAATGAGAGATTAGGTTCAATCATTTAAAACCACCCTCGAAGAATATTTAAGGGTGCTCCTTATTACCAACAATATGTGAGGACTTGAAAATTTTCTCAATGCCTAACATAGATGCATAAAATTGCTTTGGAGGAAGAGAAGCAACATTGAAGAAATCAGAGCATGCGTAGTAATCTATGATCAATATCCCCAACATATCACTAATCCTTAGAAGGGTGGACAAAAAGGTTTGATTGATAGGAGAGCCTCCACCGTAGAATTGATAGGATGAAGATATTTCTTATAGGTTATTATTAATGAGTAGAACCAACTTTTTTGAAGGTTAAAACCCACTATGGGCTTACGTGTTAATAAGGCAAAAAGGGTTACAAGGCCCATAAAAGGGATTGAAAATAGATAAATTCTCAAAGTTAGAAGAAAAAAGAAAAAAATCTATGTAATCTAAGATATCTTTCTAGTTACAAATTAAAATATGAAAGGTCAGCAGGGATTCAAATCCAAAAGGATTTGCACTAGAGAATTGAAGAGAAAGTTTAAGGGTGTGATTGAGCCTGCAAAAAATACTTAAGGCAAGAAATACGAAACATCAAGGAAATGGATTCCCACCATATTCAATACAATGAACCCCAACATTCCAAAACCTGCACAGAAAGAACTCAAATAGGAAAGAAATCAGCATAAATCCTATAACAATAATAAAATAAAGGCCAATAAGCAACAAGCACCAGAAGTCATGGGCGAAGGGAAGTGGGGTAGGGGGTCCCAAAGCAACTAGAAAAAGCCACTGCCAGCAACACACACCAAGAGGATAAAAACCTCCCAACAACCAGAAAAACCCAAAACCAGGGAAGGCAACAGAGCCACCTAAAACACCAAACAGAAAAATTATCCAACATCAATAACTAGCTCAACACAAACCAACCCAACAAAGGAAACCAGAGCAAATCCAACCACCTAGAAGATCAAACAACCCTAGAAACCATATCACTGAAATGAGTCAAATAAGAGCAACTCACAGCCCATGAGGCAAAAAATAATGCAACTGAATAGCATAACAGAGCCCTTAACAGAAAAAATCAAACCCGAGAGATAATTCCCAAAGCAAGGACACCAGCAAAAACAACAACAAAAGAACCAACATATAAAAATGAGGAGACCCAAAACAAAAGAGGCAAACCAAGCATATCTAGAGCTAGTCATCATTATTAAGATTAGAAGGAGCTTCTAATTGATCTAGTGATTCTACCTACAAAGTACTTGAAATCAAAACTTTTTTTTTCTTATTCTTCTTACTAATAACCAGGGAGAAATCATCATTAGACACTTGCATAATATTCAAATCAATCCCATCCTGATTAACATTGTAATTACAATGTCAATGATAGAAATAAACTCACCTTCTTCTCAATTAGAACCTAACATACACAAGGAGCTCAACCAATTAGAATGATTAACATGATTTTCAACAAAATGCAAATCCGATTAAAGCTTCCTCACCCAAGTTTTATTGAGTAGAACTAGCTTTTTTTTTCTTTTTTTCTTTTTAGATAAAACCCACATAGGGGCATACGCGTTAATTTAAAAAAGGGCATTACAAGTCCTTAAAGGACCGATAGCTCATCAAAAAATAGCATTCAAAGAAAAACCTACGAGCCATTATAAAATTAAAAAAAAATGAAGAAAAGTAGCTAACACAATACAAAAGAGATATCCATACGAGCAGAAGTATGAAAAAGAAAACCATAATTGAAAAAGCTGACCAAATGCAACAACCATGGATGCAAGATAAATGACAAGAAGCGAGCAACAAATGCAGCTACTGAACAACCTGCAAGAAAGAGCACTCCAACACAAAGAATAGGATAAAAAACAAAGCAAAACTTAAAACCTCAAGGCACGTGTTTGTTTTTATTCTTCTTCTTTTTTTCTTGTCAATAGAAAACCCCTTAGAATCCACTTGCACTATGTTTAAATCACAATCATCATTCATACAGTTTGATAGGTCACCATGAGACCCCTCATAACCCCAATCCTCGGCCGATTAGAAGCAAAACCAATTCGCCTGACAAACAGGAATATCATCCAACACCTCCCCACCACCCATAGCCTCAACATCAACATTAGAAGCATGAGAATCATGAATAGAAATTAAGTGAAGTTTATAGGAATTATCAAAGAAGTTTAAAACTAACTTTCTTGCTTCACGTTATACCTCATTATGGTTTATTAGGTGTTACCATTATGGATTATATGGTTTATTAGGTGTTTCTTTAACCTGAAACTTTAGGCTGAATTTTCGGTAACCTTACTAGATGTGACTTATGTGTTGATTAAATTGTCCAACGATATGGATTATAGTAGGATTTTTTGCCATCGTTCATACCTGGTGTCAATTGCTACATGAAAATTACTAAATGGTTGCCTACCCTTGATATCGATGTGGAATCTCCGATTATACCCATCTGGGTCTCTTTCTCTAACCTTCGATCTTACCTTTTCTCTCCCAAAATCCTTCATGCATTGGGTTATTTATTTGGTTGCCCCCTTAAAATTGATTCTGCCACATATGTTGGCTCGCGGCCTTTTTGGCGCGTGTTTTGGTGGAATTAGACATTACGAAACTCTACCCTTATAAAGTTTGGTTGGGGTCTAAGCATTTGGGTTAAGTTCAACATGTTCAAATGGAGGTGTTTCCCCCTTTCTGTGAGCTGTGTAAGGCCATTGGGCACAAGTGGGTGAGTGTCATTCTTCTTCTTATGTTTCCAATTCGGTTTTCTCTTCGAAGCCTTCTTTTCCTATTAAGAATGGTGTTGTTGATGTGGATAATGTTGATGATGCTGCTTTGGGGGATTTGGTTACTCCTAAATCTTTGGATTTGTCGTTTAAGAGTGATTGCCATGTGATTGAAGGTATTTCGTGTTTGGCTCCGAGTGAGCATGTGCAGGAATCTAATCCTAAACTTTCTCCTAATGTCCCTGTAACTGCTCATATTATTTGTGTTACACCTGCTAGTCCTATTACTAAATTAGCTCTGATGGATTCTATGGTTGGGGTTGTGCCTAGTGCACTTGGTCCTAGGCTTTGTGTTAGTGCGGGTGGTGTTGTGAATTGTGAGGTTAATGCTATCCCTATGTTGTCTTGTGCGAAATATGTACCTGCTAGGTGCGATTTGCCTATGGCTAAGATACCCTCCGTGGTGGGTGAGATGTCTAGTTCTTCTGTTTCTCCTATTAGTGAGTTACCTGTTTGTGATGTCCCGTTTCCTTTGAGCCTTGTTGTCTAGGATGTTGGATCCTCTTTGGTTAAAACTGATTTGGCTGAGGGGCCTGCTGAGATTGTTGATCAACATGTTTTACATTCATTTGAAGGGCGTTTGGGCAATGCAAGCTTTGTCGATATTCCTATTTCGATTATGTCTAACAGTGAGATGAAAAAGCATATGGATAACTCTTCGAAATACTCTGTTTTAGTTCAGAATGATTGGTTGATCTTAGAGGACTCACTGTCTTCCCCTTCTAGTGAGGATGATATTGATGTGCACGGTATTGAACAGGACCGTCCTGTGGTCCAAAATAGGCTAAGAAGGAAAGGAAAAAAATATTTAAGGTGTCTGTTTTGGCTTGGCCATTTTGGTCGATGATGTTTGAAGGTTTACTGGACGATGATGAGGAGGCCCCTACTGCCCCGTCAGCTGTGCTGGTTTGCAACTTGGGTGTCTCAACATTGGATGGATTGAGATCGATTTATGTCACCTATGGATGGTCCGTGCGTTGTTGTTTTGGCTGGTGATGGGGGCCTCCATCCCTGAGTCCCCGTTCGATGAATTTTTTTTGCCCTGTTTGTTTGTTTTGGATTTCTTCTGTTTGTTTTGGGTATCTACTATTTTTGTCCCAGGTGTTGGGCAGTTAACATTGTACTCCTACCTTTTTTATTAATAAAAATTTCTGTTAAATAATAATAATAATAATAATAATAATAATGTGCAGCTATTTATTATTAACGTATATAAAACTCAAGTAATAGATTACTCTATATATCTGACCGAAATGGCAATAAAATGTCTTTAATGTATAGTAAAACTCTAAATTAAATGAAAAAAAATGAATAAATAAATCATCTATTTTTCTCATTTACATTTTCTTTAGAAAACCAATATAATACGTTCTTAAGAAAATAAATAAAAAAATTAAAATATAATGTCATGATCATCCATGATTCATGTATTTACTCTTGAGAAATATTCTTGGCTTCTACTTCTTATTCTGAATAAATACGGTTTCTCATGTTTTCAGCACGATCTCAAGGCAAGCATTAATTAGCTATAAACTTTTTCTGTGGTCTGTATGAATGAGAGAGAGAGAGAGAGAGAGAGAGAGAGAGAGAGAGAGAGAGATTCATGAATAATAATGATGATAATTAACATTTGTGTGGTGTGTATGAGAGAGAGAGAGAAAAGATAGAGAAAGAGATTTTCATGAACGATAATGATGATGATTAAAATCCGAATGGGGGGAATGATGCGTATAGCTAACCGTTAAAAAATGTGATGGATGCACATACCTAAGAGAAATGTATTAATTAAGATTTCGTTTTGGACACTTTTTTCAAATGGATGTACATACCTAAGATAATGATTAACGAGTCTTTTTAGTTCAACATCTACCTTTCTTAATATAAGTCAAATATAATACCTTTATTTTCCTAATCGGGTCATCGGAAGGCCGTTGACGTCGTTTTAAATGACCAAACTATCTAAGGTGACTTATCTCTGCACAACTTAACTTAGTATTATGCTTCTCTTTTAATGGCCAACATTTGACACCATAAAATATTGCAGGTCTCACCACCATCTTATAGAATTTTTCTTGAAGTTTGAGGGGGACTTTTCTATCAGATGCATTCCTCCACTTCAACCATCTAACTTGATTTCTGCTGATAATATCCCCATCTATTTCACCTTCACTCTGAACAAGAGATCCAATATATCTAAAATGTGTGCTCTTATTAATGACTTTATCGCCCAAATTCACACCTCACTAAGTGTATTACTTCTAAAATTACACATCATATATGTTTTAGATCAACTCAAGCGAGAACCTTTACACTCTAAGATAGAGATCCATAATTCAAGTTTATCATTAACTCCCTCTCTAGTCTTATCAACAAAAATAATATCATAAACAAAAAAATATATATATCAAGGTATAACCTCTTGCAAATGTCTACCGAGAACATTCATGACTAAAGTAAAATGATATGAGCTTAAGGCTTTCTCAAAACCAACATTTAGATTCAAAGGTTGATGTTCATTATTCAAGTTAATTTACCTTCAAGTCCCTCTCTAAACTTATTAACAAGAAGATTATAAACCGCAAAAATAAAAAATTAAGCTACATCCTCTTACAAATGCCGACTGAGAACATCCATGACTAAAGAAAAAAAAGAAAATGAATGGAGGTGATCACCTTTGAAGCGTTCGCGGGCCGGAGTGAGGGCGTCGGTGGACGGAGTCCTGAGGACACAAGTCGGAGGCGAGGCGTTGTAGTTCGGCGGTCGGAGTCCTGCGAACGCACTTCGGCGAGGGCGAGGGCGAGAGCCCGCTTCTGGACGAAAATTAATAACTCGAAGAAATTAGGTGGAAGAGCTGGGTCGGCCAATTTTAGGGCAATTTTCGGCGGTTTAAACCTCCGGAAACAAATCACTTAAAATAGGCGGGAGAATTGCCGATAACAGTTGACGCCAAAAGAAAAAAAACGGCGGTATATCTGATGGACAGTTTGCCACCGGCATTTCCGGCGATTTGATATTAAATACCAGCGGTTAAACCACCGGTTTATAGCAGCGGTGACACCGCCAGTAAACAATGAATTTCCTATAGTGCTTCTCCCACAATTCAAATAAATGTTTATCATGTGTGGCAACCGATTTCCCAAACATTTTCATGGGTTATTTGCTTTACATTTACTGGGAAAAAATATAATTTTTCAATAAAAATAGTGCTTCATATAGTTTTCATAAGAAAAAACTTAGTTTCTTAGGGACATCTCGTAGTTTTCCTAAGAAAAAAATTAAGAGGAACTGAATTGATTTAACTAGTTTCTGTACAGAGACACAGTACCAGCTCTTCATGTTTAGCTTTTCTGTTTTGTTTAGAGGTATATATAGGAAAAGAACTACTCAAATTATTTATATTTCTTTTTTACTGTACTATACTTAACACGTGTTGTAGTCAGGTCTCAAGTCCTATATGAAAAAAATAAAAGATTATGTTAGACGAATAGTCGACAATCAATATAAAATTTATTGGATAATCATCTAATGAAGCTGTTCATTATGTGCTCGAAGCTCATTTTCTTGTTCATGCATGATGGATGTATAATTTTATTCGGAGCTGTTCTTCAGTTCTTCTACAATGCAAATTATTAATAGTATTATACACCACGTAATGGTGGGACATAAATGTGGGCTGTCGTGGTAAAATATATATACTTCATCTATCATAACAATCATGAATTTTATCTACAACCTATCTATATTTTCATATATAATTCATTTAGAAATGTTCATGCTCAAAATTCACAATTATCTTATCATACGATTTAAGTCAATTCTTTTGCAGATAATGAGTGTCCTCCTTCCTCTCTTGGCTGTCTAGTTAGGTTTGTTCACATTATATTTGGTCAATTTTGTTGCTATATGTTTTATTATTTTGCAAGATGTAATTATTTGCTCCTGAATGGGTCTTGGATAAGTGTTATGTACCTGCTGCTACTCCTTTTGAAGTTTTTGGGTTTGGCCTCTGGTCTGTCTTTTTTCGTTTATTTCTTGTAACAAGTTCGGAATCGTTAACTCTTTAGGTTTTATTTCTCTATTTGAATGTAGTTCTTTGAGTATTTAGCGGGTTTCTGATTCCTTTAAGGACTTTGTAATTATTTTTTATGATAAAATATTAATATTTAAAATTCAAAAAAAAATTGAATTGAGTTATGTTATCAATGAGAGAAGAACATCAAAAATTGAACTGAATAAGAGCACACACAAACACAAAAGTAAATAAATAAATGGTACGATTTTCTTTATTAATGTCTACTTTACAAGATTAATGTGTTTCCTCCTACTAATTTGAAGAAAATTAGTTTGTTGAACGCTCATTGTAAGCATTTGGCCTCTCTCAAAATTATGTTCTTGTATCAACTTTTTCAACAACCTTAAAGCTAGGGATGTCAATATTTGACACGACACGAAAACCCGACCCGGACCCGACCCGGAAAATTCGGGTTGAACCCGATCCGATTTCAAAACGGGTCGGGTTCGGGTTCCAGAAATTGACCCGTTTAAAAAACGGGTCGGGTTCGGGTTGACCCGGCGGGTTGCCGGGTTAACCCGCCAATTGGCGGTCTAACGGCGGTCTAATGAACCAGACGACGCCAGGTTTAACCGCCGGAACACCGCCGGTACTATGACCGGCGGTTTTCCGGCGGTTACATTAGACCGCCGGTACTATGACCGGCGGCCAAACCGCCGAAAGACCGACGGTTGAAATTCCGGTGATCACCGGCGGTATGGGCCGCCGGAAAACCGCCGCAAAAATAAACCGCCGGTAAAAAGCCGTCGGAATTTGTTTCCTACGCCGTTTGTACCGGCGGTCACTGAACCGCCGTTAGACCGCCGGTAATTTGACAAACCGCCGGTAATTTTACACTAACCGCCGGTAAAAACCGCCGGTTTTCACTGTTTTTCCTGTAGTGCAACCCGTTTAATTTAAAAAATTTTGAATTCCCGCCCTCTGCCCGAATCGGCGAATCCCGAGTGACCGGCTGCCCCGCTGCCCGCGGTCCGGCTTCCCCCCGCGTGATCGCTGCTCGCGGTCCAGCTGGCCGCGGTCGATTCGTTCGCGTCAATCCGTGACTCGGTGACGGGCATGACGGCTGCGCGCATCGCGTGACCACTGCCCGCTTCGCGTGACCGCTACCCGGGACGCTGCTGCCGCCGGATGTCGATGTCACTGGACGCCGGACGTGGCCGCTGGACACCGCTGCCGCCGGACGCTGCTACTGCGCTGAAGCTTATCCCGGCCTTGTCGTGTCCGCGGGTCGGGTTCGGGTCCGGTAAATCGACCCGTTTGTAAAAACTGGTCGGGTTCGGGTTGACCCGATTAGTGCCGGGTCATTTCCGGTTTCGACCCGAACCCGACCCATGACCCGAAATTGACACCCCTACTTAAAGCCCTTGCTTGGGTAATAAGCTCACGCAACAGAGCCCGGCTTTAAAAATAAATGTCGGTCTTGCACCTGTGGAGCTGATTGCTGGTAAGCTCGCGGAGGGATTATTTACGCCGTCATGCACCTTCTATGGGGGTGGCAGCGGGTAGGTACCCCCGTTCCAAAAAAAAAAATAGTACAAGAATTTGAAGAATTGCCACTTTTATTTCTCACATTTGAGCTATAACTTTATAATTAAAAAAATAGAGGTGTTATGACCAGATTGAACTATTACTTCCATTGATGAATGGATGATATCACAATATTTCTGGATGAACATTGAATGAAATGGTCGGATAAAGTGCTTGAACGGTCACCTTGCACTGTATATTTGTCAACTATAGTCGATCTATATCAATTAATGAATATTATCATCTGATGAGCTATTTGAATTTTTTTTTTTTTTTTTTTTTTTTTTTTTTTGGTTAAAACCCACTCATGGGGCCTACGCGTTCATGCAAAAAATCGGTTACAGATCCTAAAAAGGATCCGCCAGCTCACTATCGCTCAAAAGAGCTACAAAACAAAAAGAAAATAAAAATCCTAAGAGCCAGCGGTTCCTTACACTATGATTACAAAAACAATCTAAATTAGACGGGCTATACAGGAATAGCACCCAAAAAGCGAGAGTCCAATTAATCTTGATATCATTCAGCTCAACTCTCCTGCAAAAAAACGAACTAAAAAGCAAAAAGAAAGACCAAATAATTAAGAACCAAACCTTCCTTACAGTTCTGTTTCTCTTAAAAGCCTTATTGCTTCCCAGGTAACCTTTAATCCCATAATTTCTCATTAAATACAGCTCAGGACACCTGCAGCAAACACTCCAAACAAGATAATTAGCACAATAAATAGTAGAAAAAAAAACTTTAATAACCTGGTTCATCCCATTAAAAACCCATTCTTTAGTTTTTATAGAATAACAATCACTATTCATAAGCAGCCGGCATTGATTAATCCCATACCAATAATCCAACCAGCAATTTCTAGAATAATTACCATGTAAAGTCCACATCTCACAATTAGTATAAACCCCGCAATTGTTCAGCTGGGATAAATTACCATAAAAAATGCTGTATGAAACCATGAAGCTGCAACTGGAATACCAAATCCGTTTTAAATCCCAGCACACAATATTCCAGTTAAACCAATTCCAGTTCCAACAGAGAAAAATTAATCTCCAGCCCTTAAAGCATTGAAAAACAGAACAAACCCAAGAAATAGTATCCCAGATATTATGAATAGAAAGCATATTCCAATAGAGAATAAGAAGAATATATAAGAGCCCAGGTTTAATGAAGTCCAGCCAAAAAGGATAGTCGTTGGACATAGGCTTCCTGCAATGTAATCTACAGAATTTTTTATGGATAACAGGGCCAAATATGTGCCAAATATCACCACAATGAGAATACATTTTTGATTCCAACCACTGCAAGTAGCAGTACAACACGAACAGGTTAAACAGATAAATAACCCAGACAATAAAGAACCAGCTGTAGTTGAAAGAAAAAACCAGATAACTGGGAAGAGAAGCACAGGCAAACGAATTACTATGAATGAATATGAATGCATCTAGCTGAATAAATTATATGAATGCATCAGAACAGAGTGGGAATTTAAATGAATTTACCTTTGCAAGAGATACTGTAATAGGATTTATTGAACATCATGGTTGATATGTACAGCTCAAAATGAATCTTAATTTGCACCAATATTTATATTATTTTATCATTTTTCAAGCATATGCAGTGAAAGAAAGTATATGATCAAATAAGATTAACAAAAAAAACTCATTTAAAAATCTAATTTTATTGATATATTTAATCTTTTAAAAGTTAACCGATACTCAAAATATTATTAAAAAAATAATATTCTCTACACTTTTTTTTTTGGTTAAAACCTACCGAGAGACATACTTATTAATTCAAAAAATTGGTTATGAGTCTTTAAAGGAATTGAAAGTCATTGATGCTCAAAGAGCTACATCCAAAATAAAAAGAAACCTATTAACCTAAGATTTTAACTAAATTACAAAATAAAAATAAATAGAGAAACCTATGGAGCAACAAGGAGCCACCACCAAACAATAGAGGCATAGCACAAATAAACTTTAGAGCCCAGCTTGGAGAAGATAAACTGCAACAAAAGAAGTGTCAAAGCTCCACAAACAACAAAAGAAGCTACCCCCTCGTAGCAACAACAGGCAAACCACAGAAGGAGCTCAACAAACCATATAATGAGATTACATTTCATATCCTTATAAATGGATGCAAGCTTCTATATTGACATACCTTATATTAATTACTCGCATATTTTGAAAGAAAATAGCTTATAATACTCCTACTTTTTATAGCCTTAATGTAAAATTCAATTAGCATTTGTGATTTTCAATATTATTTTTAATTAACTAAAATTTACTGAAAACTCAATCATTGAAATATGTGAATAAATAATATAAGATGTGCAGGGATATCTTATCATGTTCTTGTGAAATGATAGTTATTGTACTCCAACTATTTAACTTCATCTTGATGTTAGATAGTTCAAGAATTATATATATATATATATATATATATATATATATATATATATATATATATATATATATATATATATATATAATTTCAAAAACCTTAAGTAACATTTCATATTAAAATTTTATTAATGGAATGCTTTTTTTTTTTTTTTTGGTTAAAACCCACAGCGGGGCCTACGCGTTGATATCGGAAAAACTGTTACAAATCCTTAAAAGGCTCCTCCAGCTCGCTAATGCTCATAAGAGCTACAATGCAAAAAGAAGAAAAACCTAAGAGCCGGTGGTTCCTTATCCTAAGAGTACAAAAAATAACAGAAAAAAGAAAAAGGGTTGTGACTAAATAGCACCCAAAATTGGAAGATCCAATGTAACTCGTTCTGCACAATCTTCCTGCAAAATTTATATTGAAAGTAGAGAAGCAAAGAAAAAACAAAACAAAGAGTACCTTGCATTCGATGATGTTCCGTGCCATTAAAGAAAATACCCACCTGTACAGAACTCTCAAACCAGAAATATTAGATTTATGAAATAGCCAATAGGATAATAATTCAATACCAAAGAGATAGCAACTGACAATAAAACCCAACAGAAAGTCAAGCCAGAACCAGCAAGCCTAGCTAATAAGCAGAAAAAACTTCTTCCCCAAACCATCTAAAACAACCCGCTGATGTCTAAAATCACGATTCCTCTTATAGCAATTATTAACACCGTAGACCTGCAACATCCCGCACCTCACAAAGCTACTAAAATAGTAAATCCTAGAAAACAACATACAGATGAGCGAAATCCCCCACTTTTTCCACCTGCTCCAGCCAAAAACCCATAAGAAAATATACTGCCAGCATATAAAAAGAAGATACCCAGCCTTACAATTCCCATTAAACATCTTGAACCAGTTAAAATAAAACACCAGAATACACACAAAAACAACACCAGCCAACAAAGCACCAAAATCAGCCAACAGAAACAAAACCAACACACCGCTCAAAACCCAAACCGAAGGATACCAAAGCATAAAATTAAATATGCCGAATGTAAGGTAAACCGATCTTGTCAAGATTAATCATTCCTTTAAGCGGAATAGGCAGCACATGCACAGGATACTCACGCAGATTATCACTTTGATAACCAAAATTAGCCAACCAATCCGCACAAGCATTACCTTCATGATAAATATGGGAAATAGTAAAGTTGAGCAAAGAAAGAGCAATTTTAATCTTCCTAATAGTGTAAAAATTATGAGGGAAACAAACATCTTTCTCGTTAATAATATGAATAACAAGAGTGGAATCCACTTCAATATCCACATTATGTAAACCCATTCTTAAACATAACTGTAAACCATGCTCCAAAGCCTTTAATTCAGAAGTCAAAACAGAGCAAGAAGGCAGCGGAGCAGAATAAACCGCAACGGGGTTACCGAGGTGATTCCTAATAATACCACCCATACCAGCTTTGCTAATCTTAACCGAGCCGTCAGTATTCAACTTAACAAACGGTATGGAATGCTTTGATTAGAAAATAATTATAATTTAAAATTATACACTTTCATTTAACTTTGAATTAATTAAAGAGGTTAATGTTAATATGTATAATTAATTTTGTTGGTTAAATATATGAGTAAAATTAGAGTTTCAAGATTCTTTTTTTTTTCAACAGCAAAATGAGTACAACCATCTAGGAAAACGAAACGAAAAAAATTACATATAATGAAAGGGTTAACAGCCCGTTAGGCTTAGTAATTGGCAGAGGCTTCCAACTTCCCTCGAAGCCAGGCCCGGGCCATCTAGTATGGAGTGACAACAGTAACGAATGAAACAGCCACGAGCAGAAGACGCACCACCAAAGGTTGCCACGAGCCACAGCTTCCGGGAAATGAGCCCTAGCCACATCATTGCCTATAAACAAACATTCGCCTCGGTAATTCTTAAATGTAGCTCCAGCAAACCGACAACCACCAAACAAAATAGATTTAAAGGAAATAAAGAGCCTTCCAACCAAAGAAGCCACAGCCAAAATACGAAGGAGGAAAACCGACCAAAGGCCCAAAGCACTAGCACCAAAACCCCAAATCATTTCCTACCATGCCTACCCCTCCCACAATAGGAAATAGACACAACAGACCTGTCTTTCTGCCCAGCCAATTTAACCTCTGGAATTTCATCCCCACTATCCTCAGAAGATGAATCAGATGAATCATACAAACAATACAATCAATCTAGTTGCATTCTCACTCTCTCATCCGAGATAGTAGCCACCTGAGAAAATAAAGCCTCAGATGAAATGAACTTAACAGGAACCTCAACAAAAGGGTCGGGAACCTGGCTAGTAGGCGTCATAGGGTTAACATCATAATTAATAGCCTATACAGTCGAAGCCAAATTAATAGAGGATGAAATAGTAACAGGACTATTGATAGCCAATGGAGACAAATCCACGGGATGAGTAGAAGAAATAGGAGAGACATAAGGCACAATATCGCTCGTGACAGACCAACCCGCACAGGATATAGAAGGTTTCGAATTAAAGACACATTTTAAAACACCAGGCGCACTCATACACAACCAAGGGAACTAAGCAGTATTAGGGGGCACTCCCTCCAAACCTTCAACAGGGTCCAAATGGACTAAATTAACTAGACTAGCCTCCTCACACTCCACACCATTCTCAACTGGAACATGAGAAACAAAATCAACATAAACAAAAGCAGGGACACCCCTAGTAGGCGTATCACCATTCTCTACTGGATCACAAATTAAAGCCACCTTAGTAGGCACAGGCAATTCAATCCTAGCAGGCATAAAACCTGCAATCTGGGCAACAGGGGCCTCCCCCTCCAAACCCACCACAGAAATAGTTGGCTTAACCGCACGATCAGCCGCCTCAGCCGAAACATAAGGATGAATCAAGGTAGCAGATACAAGATTAGGATGAAGAATCATACACCCAACCTTAAAATGACCTAAAGCAAGACAATGCATACAATAGCCCAAAAAATCTTCAAAACCCACATATTGAACATAACCAGTGTTATCCAGACTGATCCAAATTTTGTCCGGGTACTGCTTGGACACTTCCAGTTCAACTAAAATGCGAGCAACAGGCGGACGTGAACTAGTAGAGGTCGCATTGTCCATTTTCAAGGGTTTGCCAAAAATCATACCTAATCCATGAAAAATATACGGGGCGAAAGATGAGACTGGAGGATAGGGAAGGAAATCCAGATGGGGATAACAGACGATTCAATCTCAATATCCAAAGTATGTGACCAATTAATCAATTTCATATAGCAATTACTCATAAAATATGATATATGAGCAAAAACCCTATAGTAATCTAAGTCGTTAAAGAGCTTAATCAAAACATTTCATTGGTTCAATATAGTGACGGAAACCTCTCCATTAAGCCTAAGCTTAAAAAAGAAACTCCTAATTGCTTCAAGAGATGGCCTACGGCCTGAAAATTTTCCAACCAGGGCAAATTCGAACGGAGCAGCCAACGACGCGATTTCCGCCCCGGAAATCCACAGCGGTGGCAAACCCTTATGAGAACAAACCTTAAGTTTGGGAAAAATACCATAGGAAGGCGAAGAACCAGAAAGCGCATCCTTAAACAAAAGATAAGAATATCCAACCAAAAAACCAGGATCACAAAATCGTGGAGATGCTATAAAAATGAAAATAACGTGAAGAGAGAAACAACAAGAGGAGGAAATTAAACATTCCCTGAGCCACTCGAGAAGAAATACCCAGCACAACCCAGGGGAGAAGCGGAAAGAGTGACCAGATGGGGAGGCTAGGGCGATGCCTTAGCACACCCCAGAGAGCGAGCTAGGGCGAGAGCTCATATGCTTAGATTTTCAAGATTACTTATCTATGTTGTCCTTTCATTTTGGTTTCTTTATCAAATGCATAATGAATGATTAAATTATTTTGAAATATATGAAATTTGTTCATCTATGTGATATTGAATATGAAATCTATATATGGGAGTGATAAATATAAATATATACAAAAAAAAATTAGAATGAGAGTAAGTATTATCCTCTTAGGAAAAGAAAATAAATATATACGCTGGTGGAACCAGTATTAATTTTCAGGGGGGCAAATTTATAAGTAACTGTTGGTGTTGCCTCGAATTTAGCTCAACCTTTCACTATAAGAAATTAAAATTGGTCAATAGCGTTAAAAAAAATAAAGACAAAAATAAAATGATCGCTAAAGATATTTATTACTACTAAAAGTAACTAAGGCCTCTAAATAATAAGGAAATTTTATATTAGCTATCAAAACTAACTAAATGTATGTTGGAGTTGCCCGGAATTAATTTTGGTTGTAAGAATATTTTTTGGAATTCAAATTAATAAATAAAATGATGAATTCTATTTACTATTTGATGGGGACAATTGCCTAAAGACCTTAGTATTTTAAAACTTTTAGGGGAGGGGCAATTGCCTAAGGACACTTTTAATAAAGACTAAAAAATAGATGAAGATGGGAAAATTACCTAAAGAATTTCTTTTTTAGGAGAGGCAATTACCCCCTTGAGCTAAAGAGGGATCCGCCCTTGAAAAAAAAAAATTTTATGGGAAACCCACAAAGGGGCTTACGCGTTGATATAAATTCAGATTACAGGACCTTAAAGAGATTTTCAGCCCTCTAATGCTCAAAGAGCTACAATCACTCAAAAAGAAACTAACACCTAAGGGCCGAAATTCCCTATCTATGCAAAATACAATATCACCTAGTAACATTGTATGGTGGCAAGAAGAATGCGCCCAAAAATAAGAAAGATCAACAGAATAAGCATTGAGCTTCGTCTTTCTGGCCAAAAACTTCCTCCAGGTGGAAGCAACCTACAAAAGTAAAACACAGGAAAAGAAAAAAACAATGCAAACAATAACAGGAAATACCAAAACAGAGAAATCTCCCTTCACCCAGCCTCCGCTCCCAGAAACCTTCCTCCAGCAGCACCATCTTAACAGAAACAAGTAACTTCCAGCGGCAGCCGACATTAGACCACGGTAAAACATAAAATCCAATAGGATTAGAAGACGAAAAGACCAAAAAAATAGCAGGAAACTAAGTCACTACAGAGAACGAATATAAGGCATACCCAATTTGTCCAATCTAACTAAACCTTTCAGTTGCTAAGGAAGATTAATGGCCAAAAATTCTTCCATAATCCGCCCCTGAAAATATATATATAAAGAGAGAGAGAGAGAGAGAGAGAGAGAGAGAGAGAGAGAGAGAGAGAGAGAGAGAGAGAGAGAGAGAGAGCAATTTTCTCACACATAATATTCATTGTAATGGACATGAAGTACTAAATTTGATTTTTCTAGTGAATATAAGAATAGCCTTAAATCATTGGATTTATCATTATGAAAATCATCATCAAGATACATCGACTTTAGTAACATAAGAAATTTCAAAATATGATTAATATTAAAGGGTAAATTCGTAATGCTTACGTGGTTGATAAGATATCCATCTTTATGCAGCTCATTTTGGTCTATTGGTTGGAAGCTTTGACTACCAACCAATAAGTCTTGAATTTGAGTGTTATGTATGTGATATGTGTATGAGTATGCCTCAAATGAACTTTATTTCTCAAAAAAAAAAAATCAACTTTTATTTTATTTTATGTATTTTGAGTCAATTATGAACCTAAACAAGAACAATGTCAGGAAATTATGATGGAAGTCAAACAGGTCTTCAAGAGCCAATATATAAGGTCGTTACATAAATAAAACTAGGGGTGTCAATATTTGAGACGGCATGAAAACCCGACTCGAATCCGACCCGAAAATTTTGGGTTAGACTCGACCCGGTTTCAAAAGTGGTCAGGTTTGGGTTACCATATTCGAACTGTTTAAAAAAACGGGTCGGGTTCGGCTTGACCCGAAAACCCTAAAATGACCCGTATTAATCGGGAAAATGTCTCATGCCCGCGACTACCTGTGTTACCCTGTAGTCGTTGCCTGTGTCTGTGTGTCATAACCGCTGCCTGGGGCGTCATCTGCCGTACTTGCTGCCAGCACTTGTAGTCGTTGCCATGTGCGGGATTTGGCAAAATATTTGAATTAAACAGCGGAATTTGGCTGAATAGAGGCGCGAGATTTGGATGAAACATGTCGGTCGGGTTGACCCGAACTCGAAGCAGGTCGGATTCGGGTCCAGAAAACTGACCCGTTTGCAAAAACGGATCGGTTTAGGATTGACCCGAATAATTTCGGGTTCGACCCGAACTCGAACCATGATTCGAAATTGACTCCCCTAAATAAAACACAACGTATGGGACTTTATGATAGAATTTGAGACATTTAGAATTTATTTCCTTTAAATTATATTGAAGTGAATCTATAGGTTTGGTTTGGTAAGGCAACACAAAAGAGATGTGGTGGGATGAACATTTATATTTTATGTGGGATAACCTCACGATCTCATATCGAATCAATGAGGGCTTCTAACATTCCCTAGGGTAGCTCCTGCCAACATTTTCCTTTGCAAATTTATTTAGAAAAATTATGAGGCTGCCATAACTTAAATATATGGTGTGAAGGTTGTAATTTTACATGAAATTAACCCTATAATGCATGTTTGGAAAGCCAGTTGAGGGCTGACCAATTGTTGCATCTATGATTTTAAAGGCATTCTGAGAATAAAAGCACACACCCTTCCTCCTCAAAATGATTAAAAGGGAGTCAATATCAAGGGAAATCAACTATATGACAAAAAGTTTAGAATATCATTCCATGTTTAAGGAAAAATAATATATAATAACATACTCTGAGTGATACTCAAGACAACACTGACAATCATGATGATGATAGTGGTGGTGGTGGCGATGGTGATAAAAATGATGACAATAATACCTGAGAAGTAAGAGTTTTATTCATTTCATTTAAAGTTCTTTTGTGTAAATAATGCTAAGGAAAATAATTAATTATGTAATTTTTGTGTAAAATTTCTTACATTGTGTTATTTTTATATTTGTAAAAAAATTAAGTTGCTCGGAAGTATTGTATGCCTGGTTGAGTGTCAAATGATTTTGAAATTTGCTCAATTATATGCTAAATTAGTATTTCTGGCGAATTTCAGTCTAAATGTTTTTAACATTAAAACACACATCGAAAAATGTAACCGACGATTTCCGCCGTAAATAAAATGTTTTCCTGTAGTGTAAATCGCAATTACCAAATTAGCTATAGGTTCAACATGACTAGTAGCACTTCAGTCTAATTAATGAATCTATTTTATTTTATGAACTATCTTTACAATCATCTTTATAGCCACATATGACTAGTGGCAATTTTATTTTGATGTTCACAATATATGTGTGCTGATCATATTTATGACCATTATAATGACCACAAGTCTATTGGTCGCAAGTTGTTATATATAATAGGACGAATTTATATATATATATATATATATATATATATATATATATATATATATATATATATATATATATATATATATATATATATATATATATATATATATATATATATATATATATATATATATATATATATATATATATATATATATATATATATAACTTTTTGCTTGCAAGCTAATATTCCTTAACAACAAACTCAGAGCAAAGCCTTGTAGGCTAATTCATTATACATCTTACACGTTATTAATACTACTTCAGAGTTTGGAAGTGATCATCCCTTTCAGATCATATACCCTCCAGCCTAAAAGAAATTTTAAATCTATCTCTCTCCTCCAATCTCTTTCTCTCTCTCCACCTCTCTCTCTCATGCAATAACACCACCCTCTCAATAAATGCAATTGCACCCTCTCAATACGCTTTGCAATAACTCCTCTCCTTCCACAACCTCTCCACCTGTTCGCTCTTCTTCCTCTTCCTCCCTCCTAACTTTTCTTCCTCCTCTTTCTTCTCTGCAACTCCTCTTCCCTCCCATGGCTTCTGTCAAAACATTCTCACTCTTTCCATCTTTATACTCTTAAACATCGATCTTCTCTCCACCCTTAAGAAAGCCATCATCTTTCTTATCTTTCTTCAACCGTTTAGACACAAGAGACTGATAGGATTGATCCAGAAAGCCACTTTCTTGTAGATCTCTGCCCACCAAGTTTTTTTGATCTTTTCCTCGTCTCTCTTCCTATGAATACTTTTTCTGTCTAAACTGGCTTAGACAGAAGAAAAAGAAGAAGAAGCAGTGGTAGAAGAAGGAAAAAGTTAGGGTTTGGTGAAGCTAAAATATGCCCGCCGGCATCATGATTCCGGCGAGACACATGTCATCATTGGTCGGTAGGAACTCCGGAATGAGCTTCGGCAACTCCTCGGCGTTGACTCTCGGGCAGGTCAGCAGAGTCAAACCCAGTTGACATCCTCCTGTTTTTTAAGTATTTAGCTGTTTGATCACTTAATATCCACGTCTAAGAAAGCTTTGGCTTTACAGACTTAGGGCTCATGCTGTTAAGGATGGTAAGAAATTTGATCTCCTAATTCTGCTTATTATGTTGTTTAGCAGATTATTAGTTTAATTTGAAGATGTTTCTTCTTTGAGTAATTGTGCTTCTCAATACTCCTCGGTAAGTGTGAACCGCGTGAGATTTGCAGTACTATGGCAAGTCATCTTCCTCTCTTTCCTTGTATTATATCTCTTCTCTCAGAGGCTCAGGGCTAGTCCGCTCCTGCTCTCTTTCCATCTGTGCACTTTTAGAGAGAGAGAGAGAGAGAGATGTTTTGCCTGCCTTCCTCCCTGCATGAGCAGATCTAAGCCATGATTCTAATTTCCTCTTCTTGATTTGAAAACTTTGAAGGATTATAAGCGGTAGGTAGTCCTAGATCTGGGAGATTTTCAGGTAAGAGCAGCTTAGTAATTTAGCTCAGTATTATTTGATACTAATACTGTGTTAGTATTAATTAATACTGGGAAATTTTAAGGCTATCCTTAACTAAAAATCTCTCCTCATAAAGGGATCCTTTGTTACTTTGTTCTTTCTTATCTAAGCCTCCCACCAGCCCTAAACAGCCAGAAAAATGAAATCTCTGTTGGGAAAGAAAGAAGTTGGTATTAATTTTTCTAACCTAATTAAGAAAAATAAAAATTTCACTAAACATTTGAAGTTTGTGATATTAAGAAATTTGTTTCAATCAAATAAAAACAAATTTCATTTATTATTTGAATCAAGTATTAATTTCTCCTTGAGACTTCTAGAGTGTAACCTTCACCTTCATTTTTTTTTCTAGACTTTTGACCTAATTAACTCCCTCATGACATTGTTCTTCTTTCTTTTTAGATGCAGACCAACTTGTTGGAAACCCAGCAGCTCCCACTCCAACACCAGCTCATAGAGATGCAGACTCCGCCGACGACGACGGCGGAAAGCGAGCTAATCAGAGCTCGAGAAGATGATTTTGAGAGCAAATCCGGTAGTGAGAACATCGAAGGTGCCTCCGGGGACGAGCAAGATCCGAACCAGCGGCCGAGAAAGAAGCGGTATCATCGGCACACACAGCATCAGATTCAGGAGATGGAAACGTAAGATCATAAATGTCTGTAAATCTGTTCAACAAATTAGGGTTTAATGTAGAATTCTTGATCATAAGTTTTTGGTTTTAATTGTTTTTCAGTTTCTTCAAAGATTGCCCTCATCCAGATGACAAGCAAAGGAAAGAACTGAGCAGGGAGCTAGGGTTAGAGCCTTTACAAGTCAAGTTTTGGTTTCAGAACAAGCGCACACAAATGAAGGTGTGGAACCCTAATAAAAAGCCTTAATTAACATGAACCCTTACGTATATGAAATTTAAGCTAAAAATTATAAAACAAAAAAAAAGGCGATATATTAATTTTTAGGGAGTTTTATAGCATACTAATTTTATATATCTCATAAGCAAAATTTAATATTCATATAGTAGCCCCCAAATCTTTAAATCACATCAAAAATATTACTAATATCGAACTTTCTAAAGTGAAATATATATTTTCATATATATTTTTTATTGAATTGAGACATTAAAATATTATATAAATAAATATCAAAATTTAGATATTAATGAAATATGTAAATACATCATATTTATATGATACTTATGTAAATTTTTCTAATTAGTATTCACATTTTGTTAAGTTATAACTAAATTTAATATTTTTCAATATAGTTTTGATTGTGTAGCCTTTTTTTAATTGTATTTTTAATTTTTAAATTAAAAAGTTGTTTTAATAAACAATAGAAAATTCATCCCAGACAAAGCCTAAATTGTAACAAGTTGATGCTTCTAATCATTTTAAGGAAATAAATATGAAGTTAATTTAATCATGACACTTAAAATATATAGTTCAAAATTTTCGTAGTGCACACAGTTTATCTTAGTCTGTTGGTTGAGAGCTTAGGCTATCAACTAAGAGGTCTTGGGTTCGAGTCATTAATGTGTATGCGATGTGTGTATGAGTTTGACCTAATTGGCCTAAATGTCCCAAAAAAAAAAAAAAAAAAGCAGTGCTTCAAAGCTTTATGTTTCTTTGTTCATATTAACTGAATTGAGCTCAATGTGACTTCTTCGATCCTTCTATACAGACCCAGCATGAGAGGCAAGAGAATGGACAATTGAGAGCTGATAATGAGAGGCTACGCTCGGAGAATCTTAGATACAAAGAGGCTCTTAGCAATGCCTCGTGCCCAACCTGCGGTGGCCCAGCCACCCTCGGTGAGATGTCCTTTGATGAACATCACCTGAGAATTGAGAATGCCAGGCTAAGAGAGGAGGTATTTGAACCAGTTCTTGAGCTTTTAAGCCTTATTATATAATGGCCTGCTCAATATATTAAATTTTGTATCTTTGATTTAGTTTTATTTGTTAAATATCATGAATTTTAATCCAATATATACTAAATGTTATATCTTTAGATGAAGATAATTCAAACAACTTATTCTAACTTGTGATTCTTTTACATGCAGATTGACAAGATATCAGGCATTGCAGCCAAATACGTAGGAAAACCAATGGGCTCTTACCCCCTCCTCTCCCCCTCCATCACCTCTCGATCTCCTCTAGACCTCGGCATCGGCGGCTATGGCCCCGGACTTGCCGGAAGTGATCTTTTTCGAGCTGGTGAGCTGATAAGGTCAGTGTCCGGCCAGCCGGAAATCGACAAACCAATGGTGATCGAGCTTGCCGTTGCTGCCATGGAAGAACTTATCAGAATGGCTCAGCTTGGAGAGCCGCTATGGACTCCTGGCCTCGATGGAGCTACGGAGACTCTCAATGAGGAAGAGTACATGCATAATTTTCCAAGAGGGATTGGACCAAATCCATTTGGATTGAAGTCGGAAGCTTCAAGGGAGACTGCTGTGGTTATAATGAATCATGTTAATCTCGTTGAGATTCTCATGGATGCGGTAAGGTGCAAGTTGGATTATTAATTAATTTCTTATACTACATGAAAATTGCTAGTTACCGGCGGTAATTTTCTGCATATTGATATATTTTTTGGCGGTTTGTAAAATTTCCGGCTGTTTAAAAACTATCGGAATAAACCGCATAGGAAATGAAAACCAGCGGCCATTTTCCAGCAGCAAAATTTTTCGGCGGCTAAAAAAGCCAGAAATTAATGAACCCAAAACCACGGGTAAATTGCCGGAAATTTAGCACAAAAACTACTGGGGACCACAAGTTTATTACGTGCGATAAGAACCGCCAGTATGTCCAACAGCCAATCCGCCGGCTATTATCGGTGGCAAAATTAAAATCGGCGGCAACTTCAAGCTGTCTGATATCGAAGTTTCCGGCGGCCAAACCTCCGATTACCCGCCAAAAATCTGTAGCATTTGCAAAAAAAATTGACATCACCCCTATTAATTAGTAGATTGGTAGTGTTGTATTTTGATACAACGAGAAAGTGGTTTCATTTATTATTACACTATTGCTTGCATACTGCATAGGATCTGTCAAAGAATAGCGAATGTAAAGATGTCTAAATTTTTTTTTTCTTTTTAAATATGTGATCTAAGTAACTTAATTCTATGTGGTTTATGGAATTTAATGATTTTGATTTCTTTTAGAATCAATGGTCGACAATGTTCTCTGGCATTGTGTCAAGAGCCATGACTCTTGATGTGCTGTCTACTGGTGTTGCAGGAAACTACAATGGTGCTTTGCAAGTGGTACGTGTGTTAAGATTCGTGCTTGAATATTTTGAATCCACGTTGAAACACTTAACTAATTGCATCTAAATCAGTTTAATTTCACGTTGTTGATATGTTATATTTATTCCTCTGCATTAATATATATCTCCTAATCTTGATTAAATTTGGCATTGATTATGTTCTTCAAGCACCAATTCTTCACACTTATACTTCATCTTTATGATCCACTCCTCAGATGACAAGTGAATTCCAAGTTCCATCTCCACTTGTTCCAACCCGAGAGAGCTACTTCGTTCGATACTGCAAACAACATCCCGAAGGAACTTGGGCGATCGTCGATGTTTCCTTAGATAGTCTTCGTCCGAGCCAAGTAATGAGATGCCGCCGAAGGCCATCAGGATGTTTGATTCAAGAAATGCCTAATGGCTACTCTAAGGTGGAACAATACAACACAATAAAAGCATTTATGTTCTTGAAGTTTATATGTTAATTAGTACTATTTGTTGCCTCATTCATGTTTTATATGATAAATTTCAACATTATGTAGGTGATTTGGGTAGAACATGTTGAAGTTGATGATAGATCAGTTCATAACATATACAAGCCATTAGTAAATTCAGGCCTTGCATTTGGTGCAAAAAGATGGGTTTCTGCCTTAGATCGACAATGTGAACGCCTTGCAAGTGTCATGGCTAGCAATATTCCTTCAGGAGATATTGGAGGTTAGTAAATATTAGCAAACAAATAATAGATATCATGTGTTATAATTATATGGTTTTTTTATGTGGGTGATTTTGTGATTTGTATGTATTAAATTGATGTTACAGTGATAACAACATCAGAGGGGAGAAAGAGCATGTTAAAGCTGGCTGAGAGAATGGTCATTAGCTTTTGTGGAGGTGTGAGTGCCTCGACAACTCATCAATGGACTACATTATCTGGAAGTGGAGCTGAAGATGTGAGGGTGATGACTCGAAAAAGTGTTGATGATCCTGGTCGACCTCCTGGTATTGTTTTGAATGCTGCAACTTCCTTCTGGCTACCTGTTGCACCGAAGAGGGTGTTTGATTTTCTTCGAGATGAGAGTTCTCGAAGCGAGGTATGATGTTACTCAATTCAAACCTGTCTCAAATTTGATTTCAATAGCAATTAATGGAAGCTACTCTCATTTTGTTACTTGAAATTAAAATTTTTTATTTTGAAAATGATGAGATTTGTTAAAATTATCATTTGATTGGATATAATTGGACATTGATATTAACTTTAAACTTCACAAATCTTCCAAAAACTCTTTTAAAATGAGTGAAAAATGAATTCTTCCTTTTCTAAATGTATTTTTCATGTGCAAGCAATCAAATAAGCCCCAAATTACTAGGTTGGATTGCAAGTTATTACTCAATTAGAGATTAACAAACTTCAAAGATGATCTCTTGAATTTTGAGATTTAGTTTAGTCTTTTTTATTTTAGACAAAATCATAATTAGTATTTCTCTTGTTTCTTAAAAATTGCTCATAAGATTTATTTTTAATCAAAATTTATTTATAATTATGAATATGGCATGTGCCATATGAGTTTTCAATCTCAATTTAGCCCATTTATTTACCCATTAAACCTATTTAAACTTTCTTATTATATAACATATTTTAATATCCAAAGAATATTAGTACAAAAATATGCTCAATTATTTTATTATAATCCTAATAAACTCTTAACATATTAAGTCATGTAGTAATTTTCTTTAATGCCTCTCAGTTCATATTTTTATTTAAAAAAATACAATAACTTATAACAATTGCAAAAAAAAAAAATTTATCGGAAAGATTAATAGTGCCGGCGGAATTTACCAACGGAATTCCATGTTTATCGACGGATTTTGCTCGCTGGTAATGCCGATTTTTCTGCAGTGAGCTAATTAATGACCTTCAACTCTTGCTGACAGTGGGATATCCTCTCAAATGGTGGTGTAGTCCAAGAAATGGCTCACATAGCCAACGGTCGGGATCATGGCAACTCTGTCTCCCTCCTCAGAGTTAATGTAAGTCACTTAATTCCTATCCAATTCTCCACAACCTTCTATAAAATACAAATTAAAACAACCATGTAAGTCACTTCAATTCATCTAACAAACACGTCTTCTTTCTTTCTGAAAACTAGAGCACAAATTCAAACCAAAGTAATATGCTGATACTTCAAGAGAGCTGCACTGACATGACTGGTTCCTATGTGATTTACGCTCCGGTTGATGTCGTCGCCATGAATGTTGTCCTCAATGGCGGCGATCCCGACTATGTAGCTCTCTTGCCTTCGGGTTTTGCCATCCTTCCTGATGGCTATGGAGGAGTTAATGGTGGTGGAAGTGGAATTGGGGAAGTGGTGGGTTCAGGTGGTTCTTTACTTACAGTGGCATTTCAGATATTAGTTGATTCGGTGCCAACAGCAAAGCTATCTCTCGGTTCAGTGGCCACTGTTAACAACCTCATTGCTTGTACTGTGGAAAGGATTAAGGCTGCAGTGTCTGGAGAGAGTGCTCAGTGAACTAAATTGGCTTCCTTCTCTATATATTAATGGTGAGTTTGAGAATTTGTTTGCATGGTTTGATGTTTGTTTGAGTATGTTGTTCTTATGTTATTAGCTAACTTTTAGGTCTAGTTTGGGACGGCTTTCTTACTGCTTCTTGAAGCAGCTTTCTAGTATAAAAAAATTAATTTTTGTACTAAAAAATTGCTTCAAGAAGCAGTAAAAAAATGGTTTACAACTTACAGAAGTTCTACTATTTTGAAGAAATCTTCTACCTGCAATAACTAATCATCTGAAGTTTTATTTCTAATTTCTGATTAACTTGCAGGGATTAAAGGGGATTAAATCTTAATTAATGAGGGAAATAATGGGAGAAATTTTTGAAACATGAGAAGTAGTCAAGAACGCACCTCAGACTCTCCTTGCAATATGATGTATTTGTGCTATTTGTAATCAAAGTCTTAAGTAGAGAGAGATTCACAAAACTACATATGTGAGGGTGTTGGTTCGGGTATTGACTCTCCTTCTTTCTTTCTCTCTCTCTCCCTTCCCTCTCTTTGTACTTTTGCAAAAAACTACTTCTATTTCCCTTTATTTACTACTACTAGTTGCTTTCTTAGTTTCTCTCTTAATTCCCTGTAAGACAGGCTTTGTTAATTATAAGTGCATCAAATTCAAGCATTGTTATTTCATGAATTTTTTTCGAATTTGTTTGATTGTTTTTTATATACTTAATTGGTTTGGTTGTCGGATTTTGATTCGGTGGAACTCTTTTTTTTTATCTTTTTTTTATATTTAGAGATAAATTTGTTTTTGGTGTGGGCATTTAATTAGGTTAATTAAGGCAAATTTAGACACACATCATATATATATATACATATATAAGATTCAAATCTCTTGATTGGTAGACAAAGCTCTCAATCAATAGACTAAGGTAAGCTATGTATTTAGAGATAATTTCAATCATGTTTTGGTGAGAATAAATTTTGAATCAAAATATTCTGATAAAATTCAAATAAATCATAAAGAAAATAGTAATTTTAATTTAACAGCTTTCTTACTGATTTTTAAGGCTTTCTTCCTACTTAAAAAACTTTTTAGTACAAAAATTAAATTTTTTTATTAAAAAACTGCTTTAAGCAGTAAAAAAGCCATCTCAAACGAAGTCTTAATCAGCTTTCTAGTACAAAAAATTCTTAAAAACAGAAGAAAAAAAAAAGTAACTAAACCATTGCCAATGAAACCTTGGTTTCATCTACAAAATGATGAAGGCAAAATAATAACAATAAAAATAATAACATGTCAACAACCCAAATAAAAAAAATAGAATGTGTCACTACTGAAATTTTCTCAGAATTGAAGTGCAAATCAACCATTCTGAAAAATCAAAAATGATGCATTCTGAAAAATATGATGTGATTTATGCATATTTGAGCTCTAAGCAAATTTTTTTCTTCCCCTAAATGCATTCCTAGCAATCAATATATAGTTTCCAATACAGCATAATATTTTTATTAGAGAAATTAAAAATGTCCACACACAAAAAATTGTTCCAGAACAGTAAACACCTCAAACATTTCATTATGTCTTGACAGGTAAAACTATAGATATGAGAAATTATAATATAATACAAGCCCACTATATGAAGAAGGATTTTTTTCTAGAATATCGAGCAAATTTAATCGTGAACTCTCACAAAAATATAAGCTTGGCCTCAAACCTACGACCTTATGATGGGAACCAAAATCTACTGTTTGGGACGGATTTCTTACTGTTTCTTAAAATAACTTTTTAGTATAAAAATAAAAAAATTTGTACTAAAAAACTGCTTTAAGAAGCGATAAGAAAGTCGTCCCAAATAAAGCCTAAGCTAATGTGGGCAACGTGATGAAGAAGATTTTCGTATCATGGAATGCTTTCTCTTCTTTTCTGCAACTTTGCACATTGTCAATTCTTTTGTTCAGCTTTTCTTTGTTCTTGCTTTTGACAAGGAACCATCATGACATGGAAAGATATCCGAGAAAGAGAAATCATGGAAAGGTGGACCTGCCAAAGTAAAAAAATATTAGACAAATGTATTAAATAGTTAATCACTACTGCTGAACTACAAGATAAAGTTATCGTTGCACAATGAAGGCATCGTTGATTAGTTAAGAACCCAAATTCTCTTCAAAAAAGTTCACAGCTTTTACAGGGTGATTTCATAGGTGGAATTGTTGAGCATGAACACACTTCTTGACATAGCACAAACATCAATCTTCCTTATAGTTGTTCTTAGCACTATCACCTACCCTCTCCTTATATCTTGGGCAATCCTCCTTTTCCCTAACCATTAAAGTTTTTAGCTATTCCTTATGTATACATTCCTTTAGTACTAGTGACAAACTCGCTAGGATTGTTTAGTACATATTTATGTACTACGCAAGTTCGAAGAAAGGTTATCGTTTCTATGACCCTACCGCCCTCTATGTTTAAACCTCTGAAGTCGTCATTTTCATGAATCAACTCCCTGATTCCTCCTCTCCACTAACTCTTCTTCCTCTTACAGCAATTATACCCATTTCTCCTCACAGGATTTGAAAGGCACTCATGAACTCATGGTGCGATCAATTCCCTTTTGATTTTTTAGAGTTTTAGAAAAAGGATAATTGAGCAGTAGGTTTTCAAAGGTAAACCAGGATAAGGTCTCATAGATTTGTCCAGCTAGCTGAGCTGAGATAAATCAAGGTTTATTTTATTGTGGGCTCCAAAAATTTGAACCCCAGCCTCTCCACAGGCCCATTCTTTCTTTCGGGTAGTTGAGGAGAGTTTTAACAAGTAAGTTCTGAGGCAAATTTTCAAAAGGTAGATTGGGTTTGTGGATAAGTCACTACCCAGAGATTTCACTCTCATTTTGCGAGGACTTTATGAACTGAGTTCAAGTTTCCTATAGGCACAAGCCCCTATAGTTAATTATCCCTCCCAGTAACGATTAAGAACTTTCGATTTAGGCTAGCCGTCAAACATATACATAAAGATACGTAATATATGGCATGTAGTAGCAACACATGAGTTTGGTATTTGAAAATTTAATATTTAAAATTAGAAATTCCCATCGTATACACTTAAAGCAGGTGGTGGGGGAATGAAGATAAAGCCGATCAAGATCCCATGGTTCCGTCGTCCCGAGTCATTATGGTCCTTGATCTACTTAGTCAGAGGAGGTAGTCGACCCAACCTAACATAAGGATCCATATCGTCAGCCATGGGTTGCTTCGTCCAAAATACGTTGTAGACCTAGGGGAAATATTTATCTAAAAGGACAAATCTGAATCCATCTTAGCTAACAGAGAGTTTTGTGCCCTATCGATTATTTCCTATTGATTCATATCTCAAGGATTTGAAGTCATTAGGGAACATGCGGGCTATAATCATGACCGTAATTTAGTGGTGTCATTTGGCAGCAAAACCACCCTGTTCAGAGGATCTTGATCATAATCGTTTACCTGTGGTGCCATTTAGCGGCGAAATCCACGGTGTTGTGCCATTTGGAGGTGAAAACACCACTTAGAGGACACGTGTCACATCCTTACTAGCAAGAGAGATTGAGAATTAATCCTAGTGATATTCTCGACTAGATATTTGCTCTTTGTGAGCTGAAGTGATCTTCAGATTAGTCCACCTCGACAAACTATTGCGGAGAGTGGATGTATTTTTTTTTAAGATTTCAATGTTTTTTTTTTCAATTTTAAATATTTTAAATTTTGGAATTTTGAATTTTCATGGACATTTTAGAAATTTTGGGAGGTATTTAAAAAAAAAATTCCCCTCCGCTTGAAATTTTCTGTCAACACAGCCATTATCGAGATTTTCATGGACATTTTTATTTTGTTGGTTGAACCTTGTTGACTTTGTCTACTTGCCGACAGATAATCGATTTTGTTGTTGGCTTTATGTCTTTATTAGTTTATTTTTTCTTGTTACAAACCATGAAGATCTAATATGAATGTAAAAAACAAATATCCCGGTCAGTGCCACAACCGTATATTTGTTTGATGGTTCGAACTGTGTCGACTCCTATCCATTCAAATAGAAGAATCAAACTCGAACTTAGGTTCGTTTCTTGATCCACGCAGCATCCTCAGAGGTCATGTGTGTACATACATCACGCTCATCAGGGCCCATACGGGTATTTGCTTATGCATGTATGTTGCATAATGCGCCTATATAATAATTATATACATGCAATTCAACTGATGCACATGATATATTTAAGTGTTATGCATTTATGCAAAACATTTGTGCATTGATTTACTTATGCATTTAGATGTTATGACATGCTTGAATAGCGTGTCTGCATTTTGCATGATATGTTGATATACAGTGGTTGTGGCGTATACTTCCATATAGAGGTGTCAATTCGGGTCAGCGGGTTGGGTTCGGGTCGAACCCGACTTGACCCAGTTATAAACAGGTCAACCCGAACCCGACCCGTTTTTGCAAACGGGTCAGGTTTTTCAACCCGAACCCGACCCGGGCGGGTTGTCGGGTTGACCCGACCCGACCCGCAAACCCTCTTGGAAATGGGTCAAAAAAAATTTTGAGCGAAAGATTGGCACAAGCGTGAGGCACGAGTGCGGAAGTCGGAAGATTAGTGCAACGTCCGGCATGAGGCAGAAATGCGGAATATTGGCAAGGATCCGTTGAAGCGGCGAAGCACGGCGGTGAAGCTACGGCCTGACTGACTCCAGCCCTTTGCCTGCGAGTGCGATTCCCGAATCTCGACCGTGCCGTGACCGGCTCCAGCCTTCCGCCTACGAGTCTGGACTCTGGAGTCCCGCTTTTGCTCGTTTAGCCGACCGAAGGATCCCCCTTCACATCCAAGTCTACGTCCGACTGAAGTAGTGAAGTCACATAGGCAAAGTCTCCGCTCGTTTAGCCTTCCGCCTGCGACTAAGGATGCACAGTCGTTAACGTGGTGCCAACGCCTTCTCAGAATTCGGGTCAAATCCGGGTTAGCAGGTTGACCCGGACCCGACCCGATTGTTCAAACAGGTCAGAAACTGCAACCCGAACACGACCCGTTTGTTAAACGGGTTGACCCGAACCCGAATTTTTCGGTTCGGGTTGTCGGGTCGTGTCAATAATTGACACCCCTACTTCCATAGTGCATTTTGTATGTTGCAGCATTTATATATAATATACATAATGTATTTTGCATGTTAAATGTTGTATTTGTATAATGCACCCTGCATATTGCCAAAATGTGCATGTTATGAACGTGTCAGCATGTGTTTTGATGTATGAGGGTATTTTATAATGATTAGCTGCGTAAATGTCTGACGCTGGCAAGCATGCAAAGTTCCATTTAGAAGCTAGTAGACGTCTTATGTCAACTTGCATGGATGTTGCGGATCTGGTGGCGTGACGCTGCATTCAAAATGAGCTTCTGTGCTTGCTTGTTGTGTATGTGATGGGTCTTTTACAACAATTTATAGTTGCATTTGTTTATGTCTTTTCTCACCAAGGAGGTAGACTGGCCCTTCGTGCCATCACTAACAAGATTGTTATATGAGTGGGCTTTCTGTCGTCATCGGGAGAGTTCCTGAATGCAAATCTTCAGTGTTGTTAGACAGCTTGTTGATGCATAGGGAATTTGTCATACTTACAACATTCATTATTTCTTAATGAGCTATTTGAGAAATGTTTGTATTCTGTATGTGATTTTGTGCTTGTTTCACGACCCAACCCGACCGGCTCCCGCTGTATCGGGTCGTGCCCAAATAGATTCCAGGATTGTTGAATTTATTTGAACTTTCTTCCAAACATTTACTCACAGAAACAGACATACACACACAGAGCTACTATAAACATCAAATGCAGCGGAACAGATCATCTATCTTTTTCTTCCTCAAAAAGGAATCATATACAAATACAGTCTTTCAGACAGAAAGAAAAATAAAACAGAAAAGCCAAGACTGTATAAAAACAAAAGTATAAAATTTAACAGATAGATGAACTCCTACTCCAAGCATCCTTCCCTTCCCAGAACCTGTTATACAACATTCAAACCCCCAATCAAAACCGGCCTTTCGAATCAGAACAGACCAAAAATCACCGAGGATCAAATCGGTGTATCAGAATATATTCAGAACAGACTACTCTGGCCCTATAGCATGCTTGCCATCACGTCTTACAAGCAAGATTGTTATATGTATTGTGGGCTTTCTGTCGTCATCTGCGGGAGAGTTGCACTGAACGCAAATCTTCTAGTGTTGTCTGTAGACAGCACGTTAAATGCACTTCGATGTTCATAGGGAATTTGTCATACTTACAACATGTCTACCATTATTTCTTGCAAGTAGATTGGCCTATTTGAGAAATGTTTGTATTCACTGTATGTGATTTTTATGTCATTTGCTCCCATCAAATTGATTGGTTGCAGCTTATTGATATTCGCAAGCGAGCTAGCAATGTTTGGCAACTTATTCGTCATGAGTCCTTTGGTCACCCATTAATGTCCATATTGCTTGTTGCTAGCGGGTGAGATGTAGAGATTTCATCTACCACGGGTCATTGTTTGTAGATGTCATGTTTGTGAGCTTTCTACTATCTCTGGAGGCAATTTGCAGCATGCATAATGAATCCGATAATTTTGTTTATATTATTCCTTTAATGAACTATTACATTCATCAGGATCTCCCTTCATTGGTGTCCTCCAGCCTCCTTGCATGAACTTGTGGACCCAATGATATGAACACTAAGGGCTTCACGTTGCCTATGTGTTGGTTGGAGGTCCTATAGTATTATCTATAATCAAATCAAAAGTTCACCTTGATCGTTGTCTGTAGGTAAGTTATAGTATATATATTAAAGATCCCATTTATTTGCAGTCTGGTCCTCAGCGAGTCCAATGCTCACTTGTAAGTCGAAAGTGCTGGGAAATTTGTTCCTCACGGGTCCTTTATTTGTTGGTTTTTATTTGAAGCACTTGAATTATCAAAGTCGTTATTTAGCGTTGATGTTTTTATTTTGGTTCTACATTTATCAATTTTAAAGCTCTGTTCCCTGCTATTTAATGACTAGCAAGTTCAGTCCCATGTTGTTTGGTGGTTCATATTCTGTTCTATGTGTTGTATACGAGTTCGAGTCCAAATACAATTTCATGTTGTTTATATGAGTCTTGCGCATGTAATTCTGAATTTCTCCAGCCTCCGGCGTCTCCCCATATTAGGGGAAATTCTAAGAGCTGGGAGCCTGGGCGTTCCCTACCACGCTACGAGAGCGCGTACAATAGGTGTCAGGTGATACCGCGGCCGTAGTCTTCAGTCCTACGACGCTACAAGAGCGCGTAGGAGTCTTCAAAGTACATGTTTGAAATATGGCGTAATATTCTTTTCCCGAGGGCACTGAGGCATGCACGGGTACTTAATTTTATCCTCGTCACGCTACGAGAGCGCTTAGAGGCCCACCCACCTCGCCACAAGCGTCACACCGGGTTCCCTTCCCCACCATGTTATCTATTTATTCTAAAAAACTATAAATAAATTTAACCAAAGAACTTACTAGAAAAAATAATAAAGATAAAAAGATAATTGTACCTTCTTGTCCAGCAAGAATATAAAATGGAACATGAGCAACCATCTTAGAACCGCCTTCACTCCAATTAACAGTTCCAGGGTTTTTAACATTCCCTATTGAAGGCCCCAAAATGGACAAACTTATGGCAGGTTCATTCAATAATCCCAAGTAGTCACAAGCCCGCTGCCACACTCTTTTGTCTGTTCCACGGGATCGGGCAACCTAGCATCATCAGTTTCAGAATTGATCGACTGAACCAATTCCACACATAGCATCTAAATAACCAGCACAGTAATCATAAAATACCTTTGCCAGAGCTACTTGAGCCCGTGGAAGCAATTCCGTGTGGAATGTTGCAAGCTTTGCAACTGCTGTTATGACAAAGCTTAGAAGCCTAACTTGTGAAGATTTTCTTGAATTTGTCCCATTTGATTCAAAACCTGTTTCATGGCTTAAGCCCAAGCGGCTGTCGCAAAAAGATAATAAAAAATATATATTTACCCAAACAGCACCACAGTTAAAGGTCAAGTTTGATTCTGTTCACTGTCAACACAAACCTGGTAGAAAGATTTTCATATAAAAGTAACTCTAAGCTCTCAAAGAGCTCCCGTGCAACATCCTTGTGGGAAGCTCCCCCACCTCCATGCTCGCCAATTGCCCAGCATAAATGTAAAGCCAACTCTGTCTGCTCAATATAACAAACTTGTTAAAACAGTGATGATTATTATGACAAAGTAGGAAATTAACGGAAACTTTTACTTAAACCTCACTAAAAAAATGAGTAAATGCATAAGATCAGTCTCATTTGTGGAGCTTAAGGTTTCGTTTAGGATAGCTTTCTTGCTGCTTTCAAAAACAACTTTTTAGTACAAAAATTTTACTAAAAAGCTGCTTTAAGAAACAGTAAGAAAAAGGTCCCAAACACAACCTAAATTTCTTGGTAAGGAGGGAGACGGATATTTTCTTGCCTTTATAGGACTAGCGTAAGCCTCGCCTAATCTGTCAACAATAGGCTTCTGCAAGGAAAACAAAATAAAGAAAAAAATGAAAATGTAAACCAATCAACCAAACTGAGCAAACTTATTTATGTGAAAGGTGTTCCAGAGTTTCTCTCATAAAATACATCATATGCTCTTGCAAAATCAACTGTGCATATAATAATCTTTTTTTAGAATAACTGCAACCATAAGTGCCGCATAAAATCATCAAAGAATAAACTGAATTACCAGCAAAAACAGAAAAGGCGTATATACTCTGTGGAGCAAGTCGTATTCAATAAAGTATTTACCAAATAGTCTTATTGAGTGATAGAAATAACAAATTTAAGATGAATGTGATAAAACTTGAAAGGATAAAATGAGAAAAATTACCTACATAAGAACATGGAAGTAGCACTTAATAAAATCAAGACAATGAAAAATAAACTCGTGTGCTTTGGCAAGTGGAGGGTGAAAAATATTTCAGTAAGATGTGTAAAAATATTGAAGTGAAATGAATAAGAAGGGACAGACAAAAGGTATAATGAGTCAAAGTTGAGAGAATAAATGAGTTGAGCAAAACAAATTAGTGTCTGGCAAAGCATTAAAATATGCATCGATGAACTAAGGATTCACAAATCTAACAACAAATAATTAGCATAGGAATATTCATGATGACGATGATGATGATGGTATTTGTGAGTTATTTTAACTGTCTATGGAACTTAGATAACCAACAAAATCATATAGAAAGTATAGATATATATGTTCCAATGTTGATTTCTCCCTATTCGAAAAATAGAACTATCCTAATACAAAAATAAAATGCATAGAACTAAGGCTTCGATTGGGTCGGCTTTCCTATTGCTTTTTAGTTCAAATAATAAAATTTTTGTACTACAAAGCTGTTTTATGAAGCAGTAAGAAAGCTGTCCCAAACGAAGCCTAAGTCCATTTCATTTGCTTCTTTAGATGCAATACCTTCAGCAGTGCAATAAAATGAGGAGATCCCTGGAATGCAGCCAGAATGAAATCTGAAAGCCTCTTCCGCACCTATAAAGTAATACATACCAAAAAAAAATGCTAAACTCATTGCATTCTAACTGAAAAACAAAGTACTTTAATGTAAAATCAAATTAATAACATCACATATAATAATTACGTAACTGATATGATGCCAGCTGATAAAAACACTTGGCAGACCACATTTTAGTATCATTGAGGTTTGTTTAGAATTCAAATATTTAATTATCATGATAATCCAATATAAATTTATTGAATGAAAAAAAGACACGTTGTGCTACATCTAGCATCCGTAAGGGAACAAGTAAAGCAAAGAGTTTAAATTCCAATAAAAAAATCACATTTACAGTTCAAACATTAATCATTACAAATTACATCTAAATTAACCAACCTCAAAAGCGAAAGTCTTGTCTGGAAATATAGTAGAATTTCTTGACATAACAATTGGAATTAATGCGCATACCAAAGCTACAACACAAAGCAAGAAATTCTTTAATAATATGCAGTATTGTAGATTTACTATAAGGTAGACAAAATAGATTGCATTCCATGGATGTATCGTAAAGCAAGGGACATACAATCATTGATATCTCGTAATGCTACTGCAAAATACAGAGAAAGAAACCTCGGTGTCATATTAAGAGCTTGTTTTAGCCTATCAGACTGTGATGAATTTATGGCAGCCTGTAGGGCTGCGGTCATCCCTGGTGACGTCCAATGTCGTTCCTGAATCAAAACAAAGTTAAAATACTATTTAAGTGATATTTCTCAGAAGGGAAGCAAAGTAATTACTTCTAGGTTTCCAGGAATTGGTTAGAATTGGAATGCAGCTTGGGACTAGATTAAGTTGGTATGATTAGTTTTTTTTTTTTTTTTTTTTGGTATGATAAGTAGTTGTTTATTATGATTATAACTAGAAATGTCACACCATTTTTCAAAGGCAATTTTGACTTTATATGCATTATGATATACATAATTGGTCAAATATGTCCATTATTTGTTTTATTGTAGAAATATGCCTAAAAATTTGCTTTAGATGAAACTAACCGCTGCTATATAAGAGGACTAATTATTGAAGCCCATAGCAAACGAAATTGGTTCTCTCAAACATTTGTTCAAAACAAGTTTGAACCATGTTCAAACGTGTCACCTTCTGCACAGACGTCAGTCCCATGATGCCTTTCACAGTGAACTCCTTTGCACACCATGAACCTTCTCACACACCACCTGTGCCATTGAAGCCTACCCCTAGTGAGCTCCCATCATGAACTTATCTTCTCCTTCACATACTAACATCCTATGATGCCTTCTCTAGCGAGTTGTCTATGACTCCTCTTCTCATCACACAGTCTCCAATGCCGTCAAAGTCTTCCCTAGCGAGCTCCCTTCATGAACTCCCCTTCTCCGTCATGCCTTTGGATGCCTTCACGTGAATGTTTGAGCAATGGTTCAAACAAAAGTTCGAACCAATTGCGTTCGTGAAGGACTTTAATATAAAAGAGGATATCTGACATTGAAGGTAATTTCATTTGAAACGAAATTTGAGGCATATTTCTCAAAGAAAACAAATAAGGAGCATATTTGGCCAATTACTAGCATTATGAGGTGCATGAAGTCAATTTTCCAATTTCAATAGCTGATCAAAATCCTAACGCAACAAAACCTTATCTATCTAGATACCTAAAATCATAACACAAAAAGGATTTTTTCAAGTTTTATAGTAACATAAGAAATATTACTAAGAAAAAATCCAACGAAGGCACATAAAAATTGCTACATTGGAAGGGGCATACAACAAGCCCATCATTCTCATCCTTTAGAAGGTCAAGAAAAACAGGATCAGCTACATCAATACTGTTGCTGTCTTCAGATCCAGAATCACCAGAACGATCTTCTATAGTTGACCCAGTATAGGCTTCATCCATTAATGCAAGCAGCATCTGCAAGCAGAAGATTGAAAAAATATTTCATGCCCACTTAGTAGCTTTACCTTCTAAAATAGTGAAAGTGCAGGCATACAAATCTGAAGAACAAACCTCAGGAGCTGCACTTTTCTGGATAGAAGCGATACTGCTTCCCAGAAGAGTTCCAGAGCTCCTTTCCACCTTCTCCAAGGCCAGCACCAGTACTATTTTGGAGAAATATAGAGTAAGAAAGAAAAAAATAACAATTGCTAAGAAGAGCTACCTTCCAAGGATATGAAATAATGTGAAGTCATTAGTCAGGAAAAAACATTTTTACTTCGGTTCATTCAAATGAACAACATATCAACAATAACATGAAATAATCAATGAAGCAACTTGTAAGGAGAAAATTGTTTAACTAGGTTCATTCAAATGAACAACATATCAGTAATAGCATTTACAGATCAACTAAACAGGTTTTAACATTCAAATGAACAACATATCAGCAATGGAATTTACAAATCAATTAATCAGGTTTTAACTGCCAGAATTATGAAGAAAACACTTCCATGTATTACATTTTACAAAAAATAAAAAATAAAGGCGGCACATAATAACATCATAGTTAACACAAGAAAATATTATGTGTGGAATCAGATTGTGTTGATCAATCTGGTTATTTTGTTGTCTTGAACCTCAAAACTTGTCGTGTACACTTGGGAGGGTGCGTTGGGGTTTACCCCCTGCTTGGGTTTAAGGTAGGGGTGTCAATATTTGACACGACACGAAAACCCGACCCGGACCCGACCCAGAAAATCCGGGTTGAACCCGACCCGTTTAAAAAACGGGTCGGCTTCGGGTTCGCAGATTCGACCCGTTTGAAAAAACGGGTCGAGTTCGGGTTGACCCGGCCCAAAAACCCGTTTATTTTAAAAAAAATTGAATTTCTCGCTGCCCGGCCCACGCTTCCTACTGCCCCGCGCGCCCCGCCCTGCTGCCCTGTGCTGCCCGCTGCCCTGCGCCCGCTGCCCCACGTGCCCGCTGTCGCTATGTTGCGCTCGCGCCGTCGCCCGCTGCCGAACCCGCGCTCGCGCCTCGCGCCGCCGCCCGCTGCCGCGCTCGCGCTCGTGAAACCTGAGCTCCTTCTCTGCCGCGCAGGTCAGGTCGGGTCAACCCGGCAATCCGTCAGGTCGGGTCCGGGTTCGAATTTCCGACCCGTTTACCTACCCGGGTCGAGTCCAGGTTCAAATTTCTGACCCGTTTGAACCCGGGTTAGTTTCGGGTTCGACCTGAACCCGACCCGTGACCCGAAATTGACACCCCTAGTTTAGTGTGCAAAAAAAAATTAGTACAACGCCTAGACACTATGTTCCCGAGCACCCTGCATTGTGTTCCCGAGTGGCCCAGCACTGAACAATAGAGAGCAGAGCACCACAGCAGGTACGTGTGTGTGTGTGTTGTTATCTAACTTACATAATTACTAATATGTAAGTGTATGTACGTGCGCGCGCGCGTGTATATATATATGCATATGTGTGTGAACCTATAGCTCTAATTAAACAAACGCTATTTCTCTGCTTCTTTTTCCCATGAGTTGCTGGAGGCCGAAATTGCGGTTTGATAGAAAGTAAGCCGTGAGAAGGGAAGAATGGGAAATAAGGAGAAGAGAAGGAAAAAAAAGGGATAGAGAGGAAGAGCAAGGTTTTAAAAGTAAGAATTTCAATTTCTGCAATCCTTCCAACGAATTGAGTTTAAGTTTTTCATGATTGAATGAGGAGAGATTCATTTGATGTAAAAATGCATTTTGAATTTATGTTGTATTAGATTGAATTATTGATTTAGGATGGAAAGAGCTAAAAAAATTAATATTTTTAGATTGCTTGTGAAAGATTGGAGTTATGGCTATTAATGAACCGAGCGTTCGACGAGCAGCTCATGATTCAACTCGATAAGAGCTAGTTCATGTTCGTTTGATAAACTAAACGAATGAGTTTCAACAATTTTAATCAATACTTGATAGCTAAATAAAAGAGCTTGAACATTATGTTGTTCGGTTCATTTATGTTCACGAACAATATCAATTAAAGCTCGTGAACAAGCTCTTTAAGAAGCTTGATTAAGGCTCATATTTGACTCGAATTAGCTTGAAATAAATAAATAGCTTTAAAAATAAATATTGTTAAATTAATTTAACTAATTTAATAATTTATTTTAAATAAATATTAACAATAGTAACATTATTATTATTATTAAGATATATTATTAGTACTAAATATAGCTAGTATTTTTAAATAGATACTAGCAAAATAATAATATCATTTTTGATCCCACTCAGCCGCTCTCCCGTTTTTTGGATTCCCGGCATCAGCACAACCAAGAAAAGTTTAAATAAATACTTGTTTTCCCCTATTTTCCTGCTTCATGTTTTACAGTATTAGCATTTCCCGCGGCCCACGTCAGTCAGCGCCTCTTCTTTTCTCTCCCCTCCGTGGTTTAATCCCACATCAGCATTGAGCTTCTTTGATTTGCTCTATAAAACTTAAAATATGTAAGTAATTGTTGCCAGGCAGGCAGCGGGTTGCCTTCAGTGGGAGAGCGGGTCGACTAAACGAGTGGCTCAATAGAAGACGAGTTGCTCAATTAAAAAATTTGTTTTGTTAAACGGGCTCGTTAATTGGCTAAATGAGTGGCTTGTTAATTGGCTAAATGAGCGGCTAGACAAGCCTATATCAAAACGAGCTCCAACATGACCACAAGTTGACCACGAGTTCAGCTCGAACAGGCCTTTTCTAAATAAGCTCGAGCTTGAACATAGGTTAGAAAAGCTCGAATCTTATCGAATTGAGCTTGAACAGGGTCTTAGCAAACAAACTTGAACTCGAACATGTTGAATCTTGATTCGGCTCGATTCGTTTATAGCCCTAATTTGGAGTCTTGGGGAGATAAAAATAAGAAAATATGTCTCAAGGAGGATCCTTTAATTGTGGTGCAATACCCAATGTAAATTATTCCTAGGTCTATTTTTATAAATCCTTGCAAATTTGCATTTAATTGTCATGTGTATAAGTACAACATTTATTCATCTTAAACATGCTTACAACACATGTTATCAAAAAATTCATTGTATTTTGTATAATCACATGTTCAAAGAAAATTTTATGATTTTTTTATTTAACTCAAACCATAACACTATTTAAGAAAATATTAAGTATTTAAATGTTAAGTTCAACATATTAGATTTTACTTGTAATACATGTAAGACGTGGATTGATAACAGGCGCATCTTGAACATCTTAAAATTAAGTAACTTTGTATGCTTATAAAAATAATATAAAAATATTAATAATCACAATCAATAAAAAGTCATATGATGTGGGATAGGATGGCAAACTATGAGAACATGCACCAAGAGAAGCAAAAGTTATTCAAAGATGAGCCTTAGTAGAGATTGGGGCAACAAAAAGGATTCTTGATAAAAATTGGAATGGGCAAACCTTAGATTGAGGGATCGTTGATAAACGCAATGTTGGGCTCACCAAACATTATCAATGATTATTATGGCTAACAAACTAGGAGATGACCAAATAATATAAATGTGCCCATGTAGTGGGATAAAGGTTGTTTCTTGTTGTTGTTGTTGTTGCTGTTGTTGTTAATGTTGTTGTGGACACTTATACAAATATTAAATAATATTTCTAATATGACGATTAATTAGACTAAGAAAGAAAAGAAAATAAAACCAAGTAATATAATACTAGTAATTGACCAGCCTAGTGCATTAAAATAATTCGACGCTCATCATGCATATTTCATTTTCTAGCAAATAGTCAGGCTTACCGTTTCTAATTAAGTTTTTAAGTATTTAATTAACAAAATACTTAAAGTCTACCATACTAGGCTAGTTGTTTAAGAACACTAATGCTCATATTAGTTTATATGATTAGCATAACATAATATATTCTTTTCTTGTATGTTTGAATTTCATGTAAGAATTACTTATCACATTAAGCGTGTAACTCATCAAATATTACAGCAGTGATTTTTAGGAAATGGGAAGGAGTCGTTGTGGATGTAGACAGGTGATTTGTTTTGTCCTATAATTTAAAGATTCTTTGTACGTAAAAATTTATATTTAAATTTTATTAAGAATCTCTGTAACTCATTTGATAACTTTATCTATGTACACTTCTGAATCAATGCTTATGATGAATAAATTAGATGACCGTGAAGTATAAAGGTTTTTTTTTTTTTTGGACAATCTAGACAGACTAATTTTCATTCATTTGATCTAGATTAGTAAAGCCAAGACGGGTATTGATGTAAAATATGTATGACTAGATTAGTCCTTTTTGTTCCGTCTCATGGCTAACTAGAGAGAGAGAGTCAAAATGGGAAAGTGTTTAAGATAACAAATATGGAAGAACTATAGCTATATTGAAAGTTTTAAGGATAACAATAGCACATAAGAACATTATGCCATCATTCACAATATCAGCATCTGTCAAGACTGACTTGGAGCATCAATTGCCTAACATGTACTTACTGAAATTTGTATATATTCAGAATCAGTTATAACACAAGTTCTTTAATAAAAAAAAGCATATTATCATGTTGATTTCTCAAGGATATTAAACATCTTTTTTATACGTTTTATAGTGTGAGAAAAAAGAGGAAAAAACGTACTTGGTAGGTCTGTAAGAGATGGAAAAAGGGGAAGAAATGATCCATTTGACATCATTGACGGTAAAACTGATTGAAACTTATCTTCCAGTCTGGAAATTAGAAAAGAAACTCAGCATTAAAAAGAATTACTGCTTGTAGAAGCCAACTTGGAGGACCAAAGAAGCTGCAATTAGAGTTGACATTACAGCTTAAGTTGATTACACATAAAAACTTAAAAGTCTCCTGGTTAAAATATGAGTGGTCAATAAGCAACTCAAAGCCAAATTATCCTTAAAAAAATGCTTTCAAGGGAAAAAATTTAGCCATCGAAAGGGAGCCTAAAACACCCAAAATGTGCAGAACATACTTCTCACCATTCCAGGCTATCAACTTCAATAGTAAAGGGAAGAACTGCATAAATAAAAATCAATTTAAAGTAAGAGATTAAAATAAAGTCAACTCCATTAAAATCAGACTAATATATTTACGGGAAAAATTTTTGTAACATAGTAGTTTTACTTCACAGCAATTTTTCCCTTTGCTTAAAGAAGCTAGAGTTTTTGTGCTGCAAAATTTACGGCTTCTTTGAAATGAAGACTTACAAACAACTAAATAAATGATAACAATCAAGTACATATTGCATATGTCAAACACCAAAAAACTGTCGTCTGCAGCAGCCCTATTCCAGTTATTTGCCATCAGCTTAAACCACAAGCTACATCAACTATATCTAATCAAGGCTTTGTGATCCTATTCACTATAGAAAGGAAATGTTATTATTGTTGGATTTTCTCTGCAATTCTGGGCAAGATCAGCTAATGTGACCTAAAAAATACAGACAAGAGACCAGAATCACCAGGATTGCATTTGGAAATAGAGTATAAGTTTCAAAAGATACATCCACTGGCAGAAGGGAAAATAAATAATACATCAAACTGCAACTTTCAAACAAAAAATAATATTGAAAAGAGCAGCAAAGGAATCCTTGGCTCGAAGTTCAAAATTCAATAATCTCGTTTAGAAAATCATAGATATTGTAGAAATCATGCTCACAACTCATCAGGATGTACTAATTCATGGGGTGCGCATCTCTATTCAATCCAAAAGCAAATAAGCATTTGATTCAAGCAAAAAGCATCTCCAAATGAAAAGCCCATAAATTCCAAAGGTTCTAGATTAGTCACTGAATTTTAAAAAAGAGAAAAGGATCAAAATAATTCTTTAACTATTGGTGGAGGGCAATTTAGTCCCAAACTATACAAAAGATCCAACTTAGTCCCTAGACTACTTAAGAAAGAGCCAAAATAGTTCCGCAATCAAAAGTGACAGAAATTAAAGTTAACAAATAAGGTTAATCAAGGAATGGGAATATAAAGTGTGGGTTTTTTTCTAGGAGTATAGTTTTATTCTTACTTCATTGGTTCAAATGATTATCTTAATAATAACTCTAAAAAGGGTAATATATTGAATTAAACGATCAGTTGAATGCTTGATCTTATGAAAAAGTAAATAATATAATAATTATTCAAAGATAAAAGTAATACTACATTGTCCGAGAGAAGTTTTATTCACTCAAATGGTAACTTAAAAAATTTTATGCATATTAAATATCGAGCATATATAGTTTCATATCATTTTATTATTTTTAAATAAACCTTATAAGACTCCTGCTGAATGGAATATCAAAAACGTTGCATCTCTAACTCCAACGTGTAACAAACATATAAGTAGCACATCTATTTAAGGAATCTACATTGGAAATTACATTTTGTTGTTTTCAGACGCTCAACATTTGACATATTCTTCATATAAAAGCTTATACCTGAGGTAGCAATGTGGGATAAACATTAATAAGCTTTATTTTGTTCAGGTTAAGGAAGTCTAGAGTGGCTTCTGCAACACGAGGGTCTGCAAACTCTCTGCAACCACAAAGAAAATAAATCAAGAATAGAAGAACTAATAGATGCATGTAGAAATTTTAAGTGCCAATTGCAAGTTTTGCATGTAGAAATTTTAAGTGCCAATTGGCTAAAATTTTGGTCGTTGAAGTTATCAGCATTAGAAACCTATGATGCATCTCGGGTAACACTCCATATTCATGACATGATAAGAAAGTAAGATCAAGCATTCAAGCTTCAACTACTTAACAATATCATCATCATTGAATATCAAAACTCTGATTCAACAAGAGAAATAAATTGAAAATAACTGCCAAAGAAATAAAAATGAAAATATTCCAGACAAAATAAAAACAAGAAAGATATGTGTGTGTGTCCTAATCAGACATGTTGTGTGTCATTCGACAGTTATCAGCATTAGAAACAAGAGGAAGCCTAACACGTCGCTTGTGTGAAACCCCTTAAATAAAAAATAAAGTTAAGAAACCTTTTAAAGTAATGGTTGAAATTTCATTAAGGCGCCTTTTGAAGTAATAGTTGAAATTTCATTAAGAAACTCCAAAGTTAAGTGTGCTCATGCATAAGCAATTCTAAGACAAGTAACCTCCTGGAAAGTTACACTAACAGGACAAAATAATGAGGTCGTTAGGCCAAAGCTTGAACTATTATAAAATAGTATCAGAGCAATATATCAGCCAGAAGATGAGAACTACATGCTATATAAGACAAAGTGCTACGCCATGGGGGCCACCTCTTAAACCCTATATGTGTTACGACCCGGCCTGCATGCTCGACTTATCGAGGTGGGAACTAAAAGTCGGACAGTATTAACATTTCATTCTTTTAAATGATCGCATTAACATAAAATATCTTAAAGAAATTGAAAAGCCACTATAACAAAGACATTCCATAAAATCTATTTATTTCACTTTACAAAATTAATAATTACAAAAATAATAATTTATCTATTTTCATTATTGTGTTATCTTCTATAAACAAATTCTTCCCTTTTGGCGATTTCTAATCTTTAGAGTCTTGCCTGAAATATTTATTGAATGGAATGAGTTTACAAAGTAAACTCAGTAGGACAACTGTTAAAACAATCAACCTGAAATAAAAAATATATATAATACACATATAATCTTTAAAATACATCTTATTCATTTTCCTTATTTTTATTTCATTCAATTCTGTCATTTATACATATCATATCACATTCCTTTATAACATTTATAAAGTTTTAATATTTATTCTTTTTCCCATTTAATTTGTACATGAGCATCGTCTATATATACCAAAGGTACAACCATTTCTATTTTCATTTTCCTTTTGCATAATATTTTCATTTTCCTTTTGCATAATATTTTCCTTTTTATATGCACGAGTACGTTGCTTCCCCAGCTAATACCATACGGGGGTGAACTCATATAAGTTTGCAACTTTGCATGCATATCCTTTTTCCATTTTTTTATTTATTTTTCATTCATTTGTATATCATTCATTCGTATGTATACTTTTAAATACATATAAAGTAGCATATATATGTATAACTGCTTTGCTAAAAATTTTCTTTCTATTTCTTTTACCTTCTTTCACATATTCATGCCATCTTTATATATTTATCAAGAAAATCTATGTATATTATCTTATATACATTTGGAGTATGCATAGCTTTATTCATAATAGCCTCAAAATAAACAAAGCAATTATATAAATCTTTCTTTCAATTTGAAAATGGAAATGAAAAAAAAAATGAAATTTCAAAGAACTATAATTACCCTCTTTATTTTCCTCTTCCAATATTCGTCTAGTTTTGAAAGTCTTTAACTGTTCATAAGAATATAACAATGTAATTAATATTAAATATAAATTAAATATATCAATAGGCATTTGATTTCTTCTACAAAACTTACCTCACAAGATTTTCTTTCTTGTTAAATTCTTAAAGAACTCACCACCTACAGCTTACTTCTTTCCGTCTAAAATGCCTAAAATTAAACAATATATTTTTCATGAAAAAATGATTTAATAATAAATCTAAGAAAATTTATCTGAAGGAAATTTTACTTACAACGAGGGGATTTTCCAAATCCGAAAATCTTCATCTTTCCCTCTCAAAATCTCTTTCCTTTGCTTCCAAATCGCTTTCTCTTCCTTTAACAACATATCATTTGCTTTCGATGAAATAAACGACGAAATTTAAAAAAAAAAATGAAAAAAAAATGTCAACAAACTTTCTTCTCTCTTTCCCTCAGTCGTTCCTCTCGTTTCTTCCTAATCTCCACTTATTTGGCGATAGGAATGAAGATGAGTTATTGATTCTTATCCCCAAACATAATGGATTGCTAAAAATGGTGAATCGAAGTCTCCGGAAACCTCCTACGCAAGCATTCGGTTCCGCCCCAGACGTCTGCCCTCTGTCTGTTTGCGAAACGAGGGCACGGATTACTGGAGGGGTTATTTAGGATGGGCTGGTTCAACTAAACCAGTCCGACTGAACCGAACTGGTCCGTTACAATATGGGACAAAGTGCTGCATAGCTGGAGCCACAACTTGAATATGTAGGGGCACCTCTATAATCTTATCTGCCTCATGGATTATTATGAGATAAGGCTACTGGAGAAAATGTCAATTACTAAAGTGGGAGAATTATGAAACCTCCTAAATAAAAAGAAGCTAAACTCTTAAACATCAAGGCGTCTTTTGGTGTAATTGTTTGAATTTCATTAAAAAACTCCAAAGTTAAGCATGCTGGTGCTAGGGCAATCCTATGATGGGTGACTTCTTGGGAAGTTATACCAGCAGGACAAAACCATAATGTCATTAGTTCAAAGTGAACAATACTTCGATATTTAAAAGTTTAGGCTGTTACAGTTTAAGACTTAATCTTATTAATGATGAAAAGTTCTAGGTAACCAAAATAAAAAGGAAATAAAACAATCGCAAGAAGGTCTCAAAAAGGAATGATCTCTATCAGCGATATACTAATCAGAATTGAGTTCATTTGCAAAAGGAATGACCTCTACCATCAGCATTCTAATAAATGAGAAATTAAAATAATCTCTGCAGAACTTGTTCAAAATAAAATGCATATTATTTCAAGTCATATCATACTACCAAGATAAGATTTGCTTGATGAAAATAATGTTTGTGGAGAAGAAGTACAGGAGCACAGCGTGAGGCTTTGAACTGCAAATTGAAAAATTCATGCATAGGGAAGGGATGAGGGAGGAGTTTTGATACTATCATATCTGAGCGAACTATTTAAAGGACAATGTGAGCTTATAAAACTTGAAGTTCAAAGTTTAAGAAATAGGAGAAATATGCAGGAGCTATAGATTGATAGTTTATGAGTTTTCATACTTCATTTTAAAATTCATAGTGTAAAGGAATACTTTATTTTATAATTTATATAACAGTAGCTTATAATTTTTTTTGTACACATCTGTGTAATTTGAGGCTCTTAAACATGTGTGCAAGCGAGAGAAATAGAGAGAGGAGAAAAAAGACTCTATTGAAGATTAAGCACAGTTCACTTCTAGTGGCATATTATAGCAACAACATCAAGCCTTTATCCCACTACGTGGGGTCGGCTACATGAATCATTTTTCTCTATTGTGTTCTATTAAGAGTCAATTTCTCATTTAAATGTGATAAAGAAAGGTCATTTCTAATATTTTCTAACCAAGTCTTTTTAGGATAAAGACTTTAGCATATTGATAAACTTAAATTACTAAATAGCAGCATCTTGATCATTTTCTGCAATAAAATGCGGAGTAAATAAGTGTTTGCTCATAAATTTAATAAAACTATTGGACATTTCACTAAAGCAGTTGCTAAAAACTGGGATTGAAAGTTGCTTGCCTGCTTAAACATGAGCGGAAAAAGGTCCTTAAGCTAGGATCAGCATCGTGTAGAACCATTTCTCCAAAATCAAGAAAAAATTGAAGGATGGTCTGCAAAGGGAAAGAGCAAAAAATAATTAATGCATTAAAAGGAACTAAAGTTGCCTTTTCTAAAACATGCAATGAATGTAATTAGAGTTCCATGTCAACTTAAGTGAATCAGTAAGAAATGAGACAATTGGCATGCACAGTGAAATATATGCAACGACAAGAGTGCGTCGTTGATTATAACTAAGGCTTAGTTTGGGGAACAATTATTACGTCCTCCGACCGGACGTAGAGGAACGTCCGGTCGGAGGCAAATTCCCGCCAAAAAACGAGTTGTACCGAACAAATACCGAGCAATACCAAATAATAACGAAGAATATCATCATTTGAAGACCCAATACCGAGTTATACCGGGCTTTACCGAGCAAATATCGAGTTATACAAAAGTTGTACCGAGTTTTTCCCAGAAAAAACTCGGTACAACTCGGTATTTCTCGGTACAGCTCGATATAACTCAGTATTGGTCTTCAGAGAACAGTATTCCTCATTATTATCAAATAATACCTAGTTGTACCGAGCAAATACCTAGTTTTTGGCGGGAAATTGCCTCCCACCGGACGTTCCTCTACGTCCTTGCACCGGACGTAATAAAAGTTCTAGTTTGGGACGGTTTTCTTACTGCTTCTTAAAGCAGTTTTTAGTAAAAAAATAATAATTTTTGTATTAAAAAGCTGCTTTAAGAAGCAGTAAGAAAGTCATCCCAAACTAAGCCTAAGCTTCATTCAGCTGCTTCTCACACTTGCAACATCATTTGCATCGGAATAAGTAAACAAGTAAACTGGAGCAAGAACTTCTGCTCTATCATCCCCACTAAAATCTTATTAATGATCAAAATAGTGGGGGGAAAAAGTTATACCCCTTGTCGTCATCTCACTGGGTATGAAGCACCGTATGCACAGAACATACATAAATATGTGCAAAATATCTTATTTTTACCAAAATGCAAGCTTGCATATCCTGTCATCCATCCATGCAATGATGCAAGTACGTACATTCAAAACAAAGACAAACACCTATTGCATATAAGCATTATAAAAACGTGCAATCATAAGTTGTAAGAGCATAAATAGACCATAATAAACAATTATTCTCGTGTAAGAGTTTCCTTTTAAGCATGTATCTAAGTAAACTATCTGCCTACAAAAATGCAAAGTAATTTGATCATTATATTCCAAGTAAGATTCAACATTTGCAAGCTTCCTATAAAACCAAAGCTATTATTTTGAAATTCTGGAATCAGATATCAGAAACTAACTCGGCATCCGACTAGCATTAAACCAAAAAAGCATCTTTGGGTGACCATTGCTACAATTGTGGAGTTCTGATAGAAGAGCCAATACATCATAGCAATGCAAAATGGATATCGGGCAATACAATTCAAGCCCTAAGCATTAATCTAAAGCATCAACCCAAAAGAAAACCAAAAAAATGTCATGGGACTAAGCGAATCAAACTCTAACAAGTCAAAGAATACGAGTTAAATCTTCAATTCCTACCAGGCCGAGAGAGAGAGAGAGAGAGAGAGAGAGAGAGAGAGAGAGAGAGAGAGAGAGAGAGAGAGAACCAGTAATAGAAGCCCATTGGAGGTCTGGGACTGAGGCAGGGCGACCACCGATCGGTGGAAGAGTTTGTTGATATGCGGGTATGCGCGGGTGACCAAATCCTCCGACATAGCTTCCTTGCAGATGTCGTAAATCTTTTTAACCTTCATGGGAAACATAAAATTATGAAATTTCTCGAAGGGTCATGGAAACAAACACTACATAGAAGTACAGAGACCTTACGGATTGGAGGATGTATGGATCCGAAGCTGGATCACTAGCAGCAGTAGAGTCTCTCGCGTTAGCAGAAAGGGATCGCAGGTGGAAATCCCAATCTCCTTCCTTGTCAACCAGCTTCGCCATTTTTTTTTTTTTTTCTTTTTCCTTTCACTGCTGCCGAAGGGTTTGGTGTAAATCGCCGCAGAATCGAGAGCGGCAGTGCCCCGTCTGCTCCAGAAGAAACGCTTCTCCTAAAATGTTTTTTTCCTATAGAAAAAGTATGAAAAAAATTTTTTGCGAACTGAATTTGGTAGTTTTAATTTTGCTACCAAAAAAATATATTTTAATTTGGCCATAATTTAAGAGCTGTTTGATTCAAAGTAAAGTGTAAAAAAGTATTTATTATATATGGGTTTAAAAATATTTATTTTTACTTGGATGAAAAATCAACAAAGTGTAATATATTCTAAATGTAATGTAAAATATTTTAGTTTATTTTTTGAGCTAAAATAACAAACTTATTTTTGAGTAAAAATAAATTCACTCCATTCAAGCTACAATTTCAATACCCCCGTTAGCCACCTGCCACTGGTCACTAGTCGCTATCATCTGCCGCTACCCACCCAGCCACTAGGTACCAACCATCACTGCCAAACCCCCCCCCCCCCTCCCTCTCCACAACCACCCACCATGCCTCGCAGCTCACTGCCACTAGCTATATCCCTATCACCGACTGCCATCATGGCCAGCATGTCCAACTACCTCTGCCACAAGTCAGTCACCACCATTTTGAACTTATACTTCAATCATTTAATTTCAAGCTAAAAAAATAATACTCTAATATATTTCCTTTACTTCCGTCCAAAAATAATTTCAAATACAATGTATTCATTTTACACTTCGTTCATTTTTCTCTATATTTCTTTTTTAGCAAACCAAATAACCCCATAATATTTTGTTGTTATTTTTATATTAAAAGTTTAGATTATTTTTAATATCAACGAAATTTTTAGATCATGAACTCTAAATCACTTGATCATACAACCACGTCAATAATTTTTATACTCATCATTGGTCTACCCCACATCTAGCGTCAATCATCCTAGCACTCAAGATCAATCAACCTTGAGCTAAAGCCAATGACTTCTCCGGTTGTATCACCCCTTTCAAACCACAAAATATATCGACATAAAAATTCAACAAAAATAATAACTATTCAATATATCAAAAATATATTTTTTTAATATCTTAATATAAATAAAACAAAAAAAATGCTCTCAAACTATTGCTAATGCTAATTCTAACATTCTTATATTATATTAAACATTTTTTTTTCTTCCTCATATTTCTTACCCTTCTCTCTTATTTCCCTATCTCCCATGCCCTATTCCCTCATCTTCAAAAAGTTCACACATCTTCCTCTGACTTCTCTCATCTAATATTTAATATCTTCATCCCTTAGCTTTAACAACTCTCCCAATCTAGTTTTTAGTAAATCAACAACTGTTATATGTAACATATTTTCAATATTTATTTATCGGATTGGTGCGCAAACATTTGAGGTAGAGTTATTGATTAATAACAATGGGTTATTTTAAGCCTAAATATCAACTTAAGATTTGTAAGCATAAAATATCTTTTTTTAAAAAATTTATATACTATGGTGATCATAAAAAAAGCATAAGATATTGTTTAGAATCTAATGATCATAAACTTGGAGAATAAACAATAATTTGAGATTGTCTGACAACAATAACAATTGAGAGGGTAAGTGCAAGGGGGTGAAGCCATAATAGTAATCATTAATTGCATAATATCCAATTTAATAAAGACAATGACAAATCACATAAAACTCATAAGTCATTACACTGTCATTACTGTTCTTCATTAATAGCATATTTTTATCATTTTCTACCCCCGAAAAAATGTCCTTGCCCTCAAGATCGAATTGCAAGTGGGATAAAATAATTCCGAGTAAGAAATTCTTGACTATTTGTCGGTGTCAATGAAGGCGTAAGCTATCATTCATGCCAGTGAGGCTAGGCGGTGCCTCAACTAAGTTGAGGACCCGCAAGCCTCAAAAATTTCGGCGTTTGAGGCGTACTGAATTGCGCAAACCTCAAAAACGGGTCGGAGTTCGGGTTCAACAATTCGACCCGTTTCAAAAATCGGGTTGGGTTCGGGTTGACACGTTGACCCGAAATTGACTCGAAAATGACCCATTTTTGACCCGAAAACCCATTTTTGACCCGAGAACCCTAGATTGACCCGTTATTGATAATAACAATGGGTTATTGTAATTTTAAATATAACTTAAGTAGTTTTTTTGCCCGACCTTTTTTTTTTGGGTCATTCGGGTCGGTTCGGGATCCAGAATAACTAATGACCCGTTTGCATAAACATGTCAGATTGTCTCACAACTCTAACCCGAATTGAGTGTCGGGTCAGTTTCGGTTTGACCTGAACCCGACCCGTGACCCGAAATTGACACCCCTACATCCTCCAACTGCTCATTTATTTTATGCCGCTGATCTCATGTTATTCAAGTCATCATTATTGGATTATATTTTACTCAGAGATGACACTTGATCTTACTAGCAAGTCGTCTTGAGATGAAAGCTAAGGTAGGTGAGTGATATGAGCAAATACAGAGAGTAAGAATGTTGGGAATTTTAGGAGTAAATAAAACAAATTTCATAGAAATAGATATGAAAATAAGAGATATCAAGTTATAAAATCCTAAAAAGATTTGTAAGTTCCAAAAAAAATCTCCAATATGCCTCTTAACTTTTTTTTATGGGTTTTGAGAGTTATTAGAAATATTATACATAAGGAAATAGAAAAAGTACAAAGTACATATGTTGTTGTTACCCATTATAGATTGTCATGGGCAAATTGCTTAGCCATTCACAAGCAAATGGGTGGGTTCTTCTAGGTGCGTTGGCAGCGGATCGAGCATTGTCCAAGTGTGAGAGATTGCAACAATGGCTTTGAAATGTGTAGGTTTCTTGTAGCAAGGAGTGAAACCGCTTAAATAAAAAGAAACTATACTCTTACACATTAATTTATCTTTTTGTGTAATGGTCAAAGTTTTATTAAAAAATTCCAAGGTTGAGCGTACTCATACCGGAGTAGTTCTGAAATGGGTGACCTCTTGGAAAGTTATACAAATGGGACAAAACTGTGCGGTTATTAGACCAGAGTGGACAATATCTCGATTGTTAAGAGTTTGGGTCGTTACACTAGGGTGATTATGTTAGTAGTTGTAGAGTGGTTATGACTAATAGAGAGTGTATGTGTATTAACAGTTCTTGTTGGAATGAGTGATATTTGTAGTTCGACCCAATTTGGATGAGTCTTTTTGAGTGATTTATTGGATGTGGTGATTCCTCATGGCTGACCAGTTAAAGCGAGTCCCCTTATGTTGGAGAAATTATTATGTGCGGAATCCAAATGAAAGTTGCGTCCAGACTGATCAGAGCCTCTTCCTTTCGAGAACCTACTTGATATACGTGTTATACCTATATAGACATATAAGAGTATATAGTCATGACTACATCAGGATCGCCGCCCACGAAAAATGCAAGTAATTCACTTAGTAGCTGATCAAAAGGGAAAGCTTTGACTATCATTTTACTCAAACAGCAAGCTTATACAATCACTCGCATTCTGTTAATGACTTAAATGCATCTTCCATCCATCTTGGTACTAAATAATTATAATGCAGTGAAATTTTTATTAAGTTGTAGGAGCTCATCTTCAGCATTACTAGGATAGATTTAGATTTTGTTTGGAACGGCTTATTTATTGCTTCTTAAAGTAATTTTTTAATACAAAAATTTTAACTTTTGTATTAAAAAGCCGCTTTAAGAAGCAATAAAAAAGTCGTCCCAAATGAAGACTTAAGGTGGTCTCACACCATTATTAACATATAAGATTCATCAACCATTACCGTTAGTACTCTACAGTACAGTTTAATTCAAATATAGCAGTTTATCTTCTGTGAATTGAATGAATAGAAGGCTTTTGGATTGGACTAATTTGGATGGAATTGCTTGGTAATTCCATGTGATTCTATTCGTTTTTTGTGTTGTTGAAACTTATAATATTCACATGCGCATATCGTGTGAAGCATAATTTATTCATTTCTCATACTCAACAGGCCTTGATTACGACCTTCGTTATTTTTTTTTACCTCTGCACATGTTTTGAATTTTGGCACACGTTTTGAATTTTGGATTATTGAATGAACACGGTGTATTATTGTATATTGATATGTATTTGATGTGTATTGATGTGTATTACTGTGTACTAGCTAATACATAGGTAATACATCACAATACACACCAATACACAATAATATTTAATAATAAACTAGTTTACGCATCATATTTTTATTGGAGTCCGAATGTAACTCTATATTTGGCGTTGCGCACATAATAATTTCTCCAGAATTTGGTGGGGGCACGGCATGCCCATAGCCTATTTAAGCAATGACATAAGCATAAAAACACTCAAAAATTTTAAAAATCTATTGAAATCATATTGAATAAAAAAATAGTCCACATGTCAGTAGGGTTGTCAAAACCGGGTCACGGGTCGGGTTTGGGTCCAACCCGAAATTGACCCGATACTGTTCAACCCGACCCGTTTTTGCAAACGGGTCGGTTCTCCGAACCCAATTCGGGTATATTTTATTATTTTTTTAAATTTAATTCAATTTATTTAAATCTAAATCAAATTAAGGTAAGATTTACTTCAATTAATTTAAAATAAATCAAGATTAATTTAATTTGAGCAATAATGTTTATAAGTTTTTGAAATATCATTTACTTATTTCATAAAAATCCATTAAAACCCTCCTAAACTAATTAAAAACGGGTCAAACGGGGTTGATTTCGGGTTTCTGGGTCAACCCGAACCTGACCCGGTTTTACAAACGGTCGAAATCCCTAACTCGAGCCCGACCCAGTTTGGGTTCGGGATGACCCGAGCCCGAAATTTTCGGGTCGGATCTAATATTGACACCCCTACATGTCAGCATATATTTAAATACTTAATATCAATTTTTTTAGTTATTTATATATCTAGCATGCATTTTCTCCTATTTACAAATCTATAAGCATCTTAAAATTTAGAAAATAGGGATAAAACTCATCCAATGGTTGAAATTTGAAGATCAAAACTATATATAATTTATTAGTATTATTATTACTATTTTAAAAACTCCTTGAAGCGCCGAGGTCTTTAGTTGAAATAAAAAACATAAAAATTTAAGATATGTTTGACACAGCTACAACTACGAATAAAGCAAGTTGTGAAGCTATTGTGAAAATAGCTACTTATTGAAGTTGCTTTACATAAAACAATATATTATGTTTGAAAAATATAACTATCAAATTGCTTTGCTGCAGAGGTATAAGACCAATTTATATTGATACCCTCAAAGTACATTAAAAAAAAAATATTGAGAGCAGCTCTCATGACAAAAATGTTGTTACAAAATGCTTTGAACTAAACCAATTGTACATATTTGACCCTTTTCAACAACAACAACAACAAACCGTACGCTATATGTAAAATAAAGTAGGAAGAGTGAGACACATGCATGCATGTAGTTTTTTAGTGTAAAAACTAAACAATCTAAATATCTATGATAAACTAAAGTAATTACACTAAAAAACAAATTAGTAAAAAATAAGAACAATGTTTTTATTGCAATTTGTATAGAAAAGTACTTTTTAATTCATCTCAATGATTAGATGTGATTTGCTCTCAGTATCTTCAACATCTTGTGCCTCGTGTTTTATTACATTTTCTTCATTCTCTAATAATGATTAGCCTATTATATACTCATACATATCTTTAGGTATATATGTTTGATCTGCATCACATATATTGAATTCTTGATCATCTCAAGTGAGATAACAATGTATGTAATTATACAATGTCGTCATTGTTGACACTATTTTAGTTTATTTTTTAAAGAGTATGAGGGCATATCACGTAGTATAGCTTACTTCTTTTTCCAAACACCAAATGATGTCTCAATTACATCTCTTAATGAAATTTGTCTATTGTTAAAAGTTTCTTGCCTTTCATATATCGATTGACTTCCTCTTTGAAAATCATAAACATGATACTTTGTTTATGAAAATGGTTTAAAAAATCCCCCTTGCATTGGATAACTAGCATCCACAAGATAATATTTATCTGTTTCAATGTACATATAATTTACTAAAAAATTAGTATTAGTAACTTATTTGATATAATTGCTTACCAGGAGGTGATATAGAAAAGTTATTGTGTCTATTACGAGTGGCAAATTTGAATGTACAATGTCATATACACTTCCTTCCCATCTTGATGTAATAAAAGTAAAACACATATTGAAGTCATACGTTGCCATAATATTCTATCTTGGTGAATCACATTGTCCTATGTGTACCATTTTTTGGCTATTTGGACCTCATGCCTTCACATGTGTCCCATCAAATGCTCCAATACAATCCTAATTAAGATATATTTATTATATTAACATAACTATTGAAAAATCATGTTATATCATGATAATGAAATATATCTTAAAATATAGCATATATTGATTATTGTAAAGTATCTCCCTTAGAGTATTTCTAAATTAAGGATCTCTGTCATCCTCTTTTTCAATAATAATAATAATCGTCGTCTCATTTTTTAGAGTCGAGAGAGATCTAACAAAATTAAATCAAATTAAATTGAATGGAATCAGATCAACCCATATTAAGTCAAATTAAACCAATTTGAATCACATTAAACTCTAATATAGTTAGATTTGGCTCAATCCGTTCAGTTAATTTCAAAATCAATTAATTCCATCTTTCCAAATCGAATCACATCCATCAAATGGCTGAAATTAGAGTAATTGTTATATGCAGCTAACATTGATCTGTTGGTTGGGAGCTTTGACTACCAATTAAGAGATCTTTGATTTGAGTCTTGCAGATATGATGTGTGTGAATTTACCTTAGTTGGCCCAAATGTCATTAAAAAAAAAAATTGAAATAGGCCTTAATTGGCTTAAATTTCACAAAAAAGTAACAGCTATAGGCCTTAATTAGCCCACGGTCCCTCCGTCCTCCATCGCCCACTTCGTACTCCTCCATCGCCCATCGACTACGGTCCCCTAACCTCCGTCGCCCACTCACTATGATCCCTCCGACCACTATCGCTCGTTAACTGTCGACTACGGTCGCTTTGACCACTGTCAACCGCCGACTAAGGTCGCTCCGACCACCTTCACCTGTCGACTACGATCCCTCCGAGCTCCATTACCCGACTATGGTCCTATCTACCAAGAAATATGCTAACGTTCTCTTGAGAATAACTCTCATATCATTAGATTCTTCCAACACCAACTATGTAATGCACTCTATGTATGGAGTTGTCAATATTTGACATGGCATGAAATCCGATGCTGATTCAACCAGAAAAATTTTGGTTTTGGGTCAACGCGATTGTCAAACGGGTCGGGTTAGAGTTCAGAATTGTGTCCCGTTTCTAAAATCGGATCGGGTTCAGGTTGACCTTGAAACCTGAAATCAACCCGAAGTTGATTCGGATTGGGTAGCACGTGGTTCGGTCTCGCCTAGCCCGCTAGCACGCGACACTGACCTCGCCTAGCCCGCGTACGCGGCATGCTCACGGCTAAGCCCAATCGCTGCTCCACGGCCAGGTTGCCTTCACCGCACGTGGTTCACCATCCGCCACTCATCAGCTGCTGGTGACGCCACGTCTAACCCGCCTTCAGGCTTCACCCGTTGGTTAGCCACACGCCTGCCTCGTCAAACGATATGTTATTAATAATTGATATATCACCAAAAAAATTATCTTAATCGGCATGAATCTCGAGGGAAAATAATGTTAGAAACTTCAAAAATTTAATAAGAGACCATCTATGAACTCCGATTTCAGCAAACTTACAGTTGAACTGAACTTCTCGAAAATACGAACCCAATGACACCAAACTCGACTGAATCCGAGCTCAAATGAGTCCAAATCAAAGACCTGAAGCATATTTGAAAAGTTCAAACCATAATTTGGATTATCAAACCGTTTCCAAAAATGACATGCTTATGGTCAAAAAGAGCAATGCTATTCGCATTCTTAATTTTGATCTTAGAGTTTCTCTTGACTCTAATAATGAAACGACAAATGAAATTATTTTAATGTATTCTAAACTTCTAGATGAGATGATTAAAAAATTATTTTAATTTAGACCCTGCTAATTATATTTATAACATAAATCAACAAAAAATCGTCCCAAAATATTCTTGTAGCTTTTTGGTCAAAGTGCCTTTTGGCATAGTTAAATCTGTTTTGTAATTTATGAAAATAATCAAATACTCAACAATTTATTCAATTCGTCAAATAACCACGTGAGCTAACCTTACCTACCCACAACTATTCTGGAAACATGCTGAAACTCTTCTCCTCGGAAAACCTCTTCAAAGCCTCTTCCTCTACCAAAAATCCAATTTTGTCTCTACCAACTTTCAACAGTTGCGACTTCGATCGCTAGGTTTTACCAAAATCTCAGTTTTATAACAATTGCTAAAGGGCTTTTCTTTTGAATCCCAAAAGTCTCCGCTTTTTCCTCTTTTGTTTGGCTTTCATATTGCGTACTTTCCTCCATCACTCGAAAACGCCTAAAAAGATCGTTCCCCGGAGCCATGATATCCGCCTTGAAGCAGCCGCCGGCGACTTCCATTGCCATCGTCGATCTAACACGAACTAGCTCACCCTCCTTCCGGCGAAGAATCCCCCTTCCTTCGCTTCCTGCTTCGACTGCACCCTCGTTATTGCGCTCTTCATCGCGGGTTTCTTTCAAGCCTCTGTGCGCCTCTTCTTCGCTTAAGAGTTTAGGGTTTGGATCACGGGATGATCGGTTGGAGTTTAGGTGCGAGGCCTATGAGGCCGAGAGATCGGAGATCGTAGCAGAGGAGCCTCCATCTGTTACGGCGCAGAAAGTGAAGATTGGGATCTACTTCGCCACCTGGTGGGCGTTAAATGTAGTGTTCAATATCTATAATAAGAAGGTGCTTAATGCATTCCCTTACCCTTGGTTGACATCTACACTCTCGCTTGCGTGTGGATCTCTCTTGATGCTCATATCATGGGCGAGTAGGATTGCTGAAGCACCAAAAACTGATTTTGATTTCTGGAAGGCGCTTTTTCCGGTGAGACAATATAGATTTCTTTTTTTTTTTTTTTCTGTTTTCTGAGTTGTTGATGACTGCTTTATGGTTAATCATATTTTGCTTGGAACTGTCTTTCCCCTTGCTTTTATCCTTTTCTTTCCTCTGCATATGAAAACAAGCTTTGCTGCTATATTACTATGATTTGTTTTGATTTGGAGTTTAAATCAGCTGTCATATTTTTCATGAATTACTTTGTTTTATTTACAAGAAGAAGCTAAATCCAATTCATTTTTGTTGGTTTGTGGTCTTATAATTCTTTATGAATCCTTAATGTTAACTTGGATTATGACTGTTTTTACATATGAATCACTGTCTATTTGATTTGATCTTACCTTTTGAATCCTACTTGTTGTTTACTGAGTTATGTAAGTGGTTTTCCTTTTTCAGGTGGCCGTGGCCCATACAATAGGGCATGTTGCTGCAACTGTTAGCATGTCAAAGGTAGCGGTATCATTCACTCATATAATTAAGAGTGGGGAGCCAGCTTTTAGTGTGTTGGTCTCAAGGTTCTTGTTGGGGGAGACTTTTCCTGTGCCAGTTTATTTGTCACTCTTGCCGATTATAGGTGGTTGTGCGTTGGCTGCTGTGACAGAGCTCAACTTCAACATGATTGGTAATGGAATGAAATTTTTTCGAAAAATGATTTAGGCTTTGTTTGGGACGGCTTTAATTTTTGTATTAAAAATCAGTTTTAAGAAGAAGTAAAAAAGTTGTTCCAAACAAAACCTTAGGTTTGTTTTATTTTAAATTTTCATTTGAAAGGATATTGTTAGTACATATAAACATAAAAACTACGCTAATATTTGCTAATATGGACTAATATGGAACTTCCTCTATATGCCCCTCTTTGTTGGATTTTTCTAGTTTCTTGAAGGTAGCTTGTTTAGGAACTCCAACTATTCATGATTTTCTTCATTTTTGTTTCTATCATGCAACTCTAAGTTTTCATTTTTGTTTTATGAGGAATAATTAATAGACATAAAGCTAGGAGTCTTATAAATTTCTGTATAGATTTTCATCTTAGGAGTTGTGCTTCCTAGTTTTTTTCCTAATGCTGAACCTTCAAGTTTTTTCTCTTTCAAAGTCGCAGTTTTTTGTTTTAATTTAGCTCTTCTTTCCTTTCAAACATCTCATGTTGAATTTTTAAGGGCAACATATAATGGTAATTCCCACATATCTCAATTTAATTCGCGTATAATTTATTTTGAATTAGCTTGATGGATTAGCATTGATTGTATGTTGTAATTTCAGGATTTATGGGTGCAATGATTTCAAATCTTGCATTTGTATTCCGAAATATTTTTTCGAAGAGAGGAATGAAAGGGAAATCAGTTGGTGGGATGAACTATTATGCTTGTCTTTCTATGATGTCCCTCCTAATACTCACTCCCTTTGCCATTGCTATTGAGGGCCCCCAAATGTGGGCTGCAGGCTGGCACTCAGCTATTTCACAAATTGGTCCACAATTTATATGGTGAGTTTATTCTTGTATTGTATTCTATGCTCTTATTGTTTTTTATGTTTGTGTGTTAATTAGTCTATTTGTTCCATAGTTTATTGCAACTAGTTTAGAGATTTTGATATGTTTTTTAAAATATGTAAAAGATTTTAAAATTACATAGATAATTTGTTTTATATGTATTAGATTGATAGTTCTATTTAGAAGTTCTTTTTTTTAAATTTTTTATATGCCCTCTTAAATTTTCTTATGAAATGAAACAAAGTATTTCAATATTAAATTATATTGAAATAAATAGTATTAACCCTTGTGAGCATCAAAAAATATCTTTAGAAAAAAAGATCAAATGGCAATATTAGATGATGTTTATAATTTTTCATATTACTTATTTTTTTCTTTCATATTATTATATGCATATGCAATATTGATCTTGTTTGGAAGATCAAAATAAGTTCTTTTAGTTGGAAAATTTTGGGACAAGAATAATGCAAAATATAAATTCATATTCTTACTTAGAAATGATCTATGAAGCAATAAGCTATTTCTAATAAAAAGGTGTAATTGCAATTAAGATAGATAAAAATAGGAAAAATTTTATAAGTTAAAATAAGAAATTAGTTGCAAGATTCATAATTTGAAATTATTTTCATTATGATGTACATAATATGAATATGTTTATTGAAATTATTATTGAGAACCAATGGATATGATCATATGATTTGCTCCTTTTGTTTTACGAAAGATAAAGATTTTGGTTTCGTTTGGGACGGCTTTCCTACTGTTCCTTAAAGCAACTTAAAGTTGCTTTAAAAAGCAATAAAAAAGCCGTCCCAAACGAAACCTTTTGTATCTGTGGAACATCCAGAACTTTTTTAGTTGTTGGTAGTGATTGCCTAACTTTTGCAGCTGTTATTGACGGGAAGTTTATAGATGATTAAAAGCTTGAGTAACTGTTTAAAATTGAAGCTAATATTTGTAGCTACGTTAGATTCCTTTCAAATACGATTTTTGTGAGTCTGTCATTGTCTCGTGTATCCTATTCTCCTCCCTTCAGGAAAGTTCTTTTTCTTTGTAAATTGGTTACTTCTATGTTTGTTCTTGTCCCTTTGGCAGTTTCTTCTTGTCCATGTTCATTGTATATTAGTCAGATAAGCCATAAGGCCCATAACTATCAAATTGCTGAATAAGGCTATAGAACATTTAATTAAAATATGATATCTGTATGTTTGGAATATAATTGTAGATTCCTTAACTTGTTTATTCAAGTAATTTATAAATTGATTGTGTGGCTGTGAAATCTCTGCATTTGCAGGTGGGTTGCTGCACAAAGTGTTTTCTACCACTTGTACAATCAGGTTTCATACATGTCTTTGGATGAAATCTCTCCACTGACATTTAGTATAGGCAACACGATGAAGCGAATATCAGTCATTGTCTCTTCGATTATAATTTTCCACACGCCGGTCCAACCTATCAATGCTCTTGGAGCGGCTATCGCCATTTTTGGGACCTTCCTGTATTCACAGGTGATTTTTTTCAAATTTTATTTATCATGCCCGTTTAGTTTCATAATATTTGGGTCTATGTTGGAAGCATGATTGAGTAATATCTAAGTTCTTCTGTTTTCATGTATTTTGCATGAAAGCTAAGTTTTGGAAGCTTGGAACCTCTCTTTATTTATATAAATTACAATTCAACCAATATATATGCGTTGTTCTGAATTAGATTCACCTTGTGGTTGATATTTTGCACAAATTATACCTCTATGTGCATTACAACTTATTTAATTCTTGCCTTATCTTTTTTCAAGTTAGTTCCTTTGTCTTAGGTTTTATTTGGAACGGCTTTTTTATTACTTTTTAAAATAGAGTTTAGTACAAAAATTCTTTTTTAGGTTTCGTTTGGAACAACTTTCTTTCTGCTTCTTAAAATAGATTTTAAGTATATAATTTTTAATTTTTGTACTAGAAAACTGCTTTATGAAGCAGTAAGAAAACCGTTTCAAATGAAGCCTTAAAAAAGGATAAAAAAAGTCGTCGGAGGGAGCAAATAAGCAGAACCATGAATGAATTAGGGCTCTGTTCATTAGCTGAACTTGAATGAGCTCAGTTTGCTAAAATGCTGAACTTGTTTGCTTGTGTTTGGCTTGGTTTTTATCAAATTAAAATGAAAAACAGCAACGCATGTTAAAGTTCAGATAACTTAAAATATATTATTTTCATGGTTTATGAGGTAATATAAGTGATTTTTAACCATAAAATGTATGATAAAACTATGAGGTAATTCCTTATATATATAAATATAATCAAAATGAATGATTATTGAATCAAATACGAGCTATCTGCAAAAATCTAGCTTTTGTTCTTGAACCCCTTAGTTAAAAAAGCACACAAAAAGCTAAAGATGCCCTGAATTATTTTAGTATCACTACCTTGAACATTTTGTCCCAGAACTGAATTTCTTCTTCAAGTCTACCTGAATTTAATTCTGTAATATGCTTGGCTTGATGTTCGCATGTTAAATATCGACTGCTACAAACGATAACAATAAACTTTTGTAGCAACAAAATGCAAGCTTTAGAGATGCTATGACTCTTTTATGATTCTAAGCTCCCAACCTCAGATTATTTAAAAGTTTCTCTTATTGATTTATAGATATCGTTACTAAAGTTTGAGCTATATCACTGCAGGCAAAGCAGTAAGGTACTTTGAGGACCTTCCGAACCTGTAACAAGATCAATCTTCAAATAATCATGGCTGCTTCAAGGTGGTGGTGCCTGTGGCTGTGGATTCTATTCTATTTGGCTTGCAGAATAACAGTCTTTTGTTGTAGTATAGAATAATCCTTGCTGTTTTCTTACAGTAAGATGGCGTTTTGGTCGCTATGCCATTACTCAAGAGTGTCATAATGTAACGATTGTAGCAACATTTTTTATGGGAGCTTTCCCTAGCATGGTGGGGGGTGATATAAAAACCTTGATAATAGTATAATGGTACCATTGTTAGGAACTCTAAATGTAAGATTTTTTTTTTTTTATCTGCATATATTTCCTTTAGTTGCTTGATACTGCTAACATGATTTGTATTGGTTTTTCTGAGTTTTTTTTATGTGGTATTGCTTAGAAAGAGAGGCTTTGAATCTTTGATGGTTAGAGTTATAAACAAGTTGAATTTGAGCAAGTTAAAATAATTTTTTTATTGTTTTAAAAAGCAGCTTTTTAATATAAATTTTAGATGTTTTATATTAAAAAAATTACTTAGAAACAAAAAGAAAATTATCCCAGACGAAGAGATGACTTTAGACCATTAATGAGTGTTCATGTTTGGTTCATGTTCAGTTCATGTTTGTTCGTTTAGTGGTTATCGAAGTTGTTCGCGAACATATTTAATGAATTTTTTTTAACTATCAAACAAATACGTTCATGAACATATCTAAAACATATTTATAATAAAAAACAATTGTCTATGTAACAAAGGCAATGATTATTTATATTTATTAATTTTATAGTCAAATATTAATTATTTTTATCTAGTTTATTCATGAGTTCAAAATCGAACACGATTCAAGCTTTTATCGAGCTTAATGTCGAGCTTATTCACGAACTTCAAATGATGTTGTTCGCGAACATAAATGAGCCGAACGCATTAATGTTCAAGTTTGTTTATTTAAGAATCGAGTATTTAAAATATTGTTCAAGTTTGTTTGTTTAGCTAATTAAACGATCACAAACGAGCTTTAATTGAACCAAACAACGAGTAGCTCGTCGAACGTTTGGTTCGCTTGCATGACTCAATTAGCATTCTTTTACATCTAATTTGAAAATTCTCATGTAAATATTAAATTTCATGATGAAATATCAATGTTCTTTTTTTGTTGATTTTTTAATAATTTGATTTGGTGTGCTTGAATAGATGAATTTAATAGTAAAATAATAACAATATTACTTTTATTAATTTGTGGAGTTTACAAAACAATTTAATAAATAAAATAATAAAGAGGAAATATATCATGAACATTTTTAAAATTCAACATTTTTACAACTATTTTTTCTTTCATTATTTTTTAAAACAGAAAAAACAAAAATATTATTTCAAAATAAACTCATCTCAACCTCAACATATATTTGTGTTTTCTTTTCACAACTTCATTATACACTTCACCCTATATATATTGGTTCAATCTTGATCTTTATTCTACAAATTCGAGCCGACTCACTAATCATATCGTTTATTTCGAAAGAAAAAAATGTTTATAATTCAAACAATTATTATAATAAAATACTAAAAAAAATGATAAATTAAAAGAAAAATAATAAAGCATATAATAAGATATAATTTTTAAAAAAATTTATCAACCTTGCACTAAAAATCTTAAAAGTTAATATATTTTAATTGCATTTAATATTTATTTTTCGAATGAATAGGCTCAGTCAAGTGAGGGCTAGCTCAAGTTTAACTCATTAACTCATGGAGCTCAGCTTGTGAGCTAGTTATAAAGCCAACCAAGCATGAGCCAACTTGGCTCGGTTAGATCGCTAAATTAACGCCTCAATCAAAAAGAGTTTAGAACAAAAATGCTTTTAAAATACACTTAGCTTAAGCTCAATGCCCATAATAATTTAAGATATTGTCTACATTAAGTCATAGATTATTTAAAAAAAAACATGCTAAAAATAAATAATTATTGGGCGTAGAAAAAACATTTGGAAAAATTGCCACAACTGAGAAAATTGATAGGCTGGAATTAAAATTCAACAAACCAATAGCTGGTAACAAGAACCTCTCCTCAGTCCCCTCCGAGAGCATGAATCTATCATCTCGCCTATATCTTCACGCAACCAAAGACTAAAGAGCAAATGGTGCAACTCTTTCAAACGATGAACATTTTCATCGCTATAGTAAATATGAGTGTAAATTCGGATCAACAGTTCAAGTCGAATCCTAAAATGACCCGATCCGAATCCAACTTGTTTTTATAAACAGGTCAAAAAAATAACCCGTGCCGATAAGACCGGACAATGTTACTTTACATCTCAAGCAGACAGTGATGGGGCCAACGAGACGACCCGACAACGTGACTTGATGTCTCGCCTAGACGCAACAGCGATCGGCGGTACTCACTTCGACGATGGAAAGGCAGGGCACCGTGGGACTTATGCATGCATTTGCTCATTCATTTGTCTCACTGACGAGCAACTTGACCAGACGTTATGATGTTGACGAGCACAATACTCCAGGGTCAAATTCGGGTTGATTTCGGGTTTCAAGTCAACCTGAACCTGACCCGATTTTACAAACGGGTTGAAAATCCGAAATCAAACTCAACCCATTTCTCAAACGGGTTGGCCCTAACCCAAAATTGTCAGATCTAATTTTCAAGCCAAGTCAAATATTGACACCTCTAACCACAAGTCATTTCTCTTGTTAATCAACAAAATATTAAGTTCAACCTTCAAACACTTTCTCAATTCAAATCACACAGGCTCAACTTACAAGATGTTAATGCTGAATTCTTAGTGTAAAGTTGAGATCAGCCTGTAATGTTGCTGGCTATAAGTTGGCTTCCTTTGTCTCACTGTCAACAATGATGTTAAGTATTGAATTCTATTCAACACTTTCAAAGAGGTACAACCATGACAATAGGAAGCATCATTTCATTTTTTTTTATTTTATTTCAAGTGAGAAATTAGCACACAATTAGCCACTTCAAAGTCATTGAAGAGCTCACAGACTTGTGAACATGAAATAGGAGCATGGTCATTTTTAAAGAGTAAGGATCACTAAAGTAATATCTAAACCAAATGATTTCACAAAGAACAAAGCAAAGACAACAAATTCTGGAACAAGGAAACACTATTTTCACTTATCTCAACAATTGGATCAGAATGAGTAAAAGAAAAAGAGATCCGAAATGAGACAAAAAAAGAGGTTAGAGACAACTCAAGAAATTCTAGAAATTAAAATCATTTAGCCTCTTGCTTCATCACTAGACAAACATCTCAGCCACTAGTCATAAGACTTTATGTATTAAGTTTCATTGAAATACACATACTAAGGCAATAACCTTCGAAGCTGGGCATTTTTACTTTATAAGGAAAAAAATTCGTAACAAATCTGACTCGGAAGGCAGGCTAGACTAATTGACTGAGCGAGAGTACCTCATTCACATTCTCACTCATTTCTAGTTATGGATGCTAGATTTTCAAGATTTAGAACATGTTGTTGCATAGGCATCACTTACCCATGGCCTTCAAGAAGATTTATTTCATTACACTCGACTTACAACAACTAAACAACTATTAAGTAAATCTTATCTAGTGACTTGAATTGACCAATAACCATATCAATGTGAAGGATTACAATCATATGACCTCAACTTCAACATCCTCCTCATCACTCAGAACCTAAAATGGACTGTCGCAACATCCCAACGATAATTGTAATGAAAAAAAAGGATAATTGTAATGAGTCATGCAGTATCATAGGTAAGATAGCAAAAAAGCCATTGTCTATGGAGATTTGTAGGAAACCCGACCATGCTACTCAAGCAACCAAATTTATCCAAGAGGAAGTTCTGCAATTTAGTGTGGATAAAGGAGCAAGCCTTGAGACCTCAAACACAATAAAGAGGTATTTATTTTATATAGTGGCCCCATTAACACCGTTCCCATAAGCTACTTTTTCAATCAAAAACATTGAGAACAATTTGTCAATTTCCTTTGATAAAAATCACTTTGTTCATGTCCAAAATCATAGGATTTCACATCGATGTCACTTACCATCGTGTAAACATTGATGAGCCATCCGGCCAATAAAGTAGAAAAATCACTAAGGCTTCGTTTGGTTATCTGGTACCTTTTGTAAAAGGTAGTTTAGAAATATTAGTTAAAGGAATGAATTTTTCTAACGGAGAAGCAAATATCAAAAAGCTTCTCAAAACAGCTGAAAAATAAAGTTTCCTAAAAAGCATTTCTATAGAAGCATCACAAACAAGCAAAAAATAATTTCGCCGTTTCTAAACGGAAAAGGCGAAAAAACACTCTCAAAGGAGGCCTAAGTCATCAATACTTTGGCCGCGCATATCAATTATGAAATCCAAAAGCTATTAAAAACTAGCTTCATCTAGATAATAAAGTAAATATCCAGATAAAATTTATAATGTCATTATGGTCTAAAAAGCCATAATAAATGAAGAATTTAAGGCTTCATTTGGGACGATTTTTTTGTTGCTTGTTGCTTCTTAAAGCATCTTTCTAGTACAAAAATTAAAAATTATATACTAAAAAATTGCTTTAAGAAATGATAAGAAAGCCGTCTCAAATGAAGCCCAAGTCTGACTTTACTATACTAAATCAAAATTGTCCTAAGTGGATAGCTACCCATTCATGCGGGATGCACTAGTCAATTCAGTAATTATTATCATATCATGAGCCTTTCAGATACCTATTTCAGGCTATCGTTAAATTAGCAGGCATCATGTTGCTCATGAGAAGATTGCATTCATTATTGATCAGGGGCTATACAACTACACCATGTCGAACTCAATGCCAAGCAACTTAGATCTACATGAGACATTTGATATATTAAGAAAATACAACAACCATCATCATCCACTCAAGCCATCTTTGAAGCCGATTCAAAAAAGTTGACGAGATTGAAACTCATGAGGATATATGTTGAACTAATCTTGTTGATAATACCTCGAAAGTTGGAATCGTAGTTGTACTAAAAAGTCCCCTTAGAATTAGAATTGTTCACACAATCAACACATGTTTAAAAGTTATAAATAATCAAACTAGCTAAAAAAACTGTACTCATTCGCTTGCAATTTGCCTTGAGAAATAAACCCAAGCATCTCATCAATTTTTCCAAATCCATGTAATTGTCAACCAAAGTAATGGAGAATATTGTTACACCCAGGACGCGGGAGGGTGAGAGCCTGCCCGGCTCAGCAGAATTGAACCCAGCTGAGAATAGGAAGGGGGGTTTGCCGATTAGACCGAATTTCAGAGACTATACTGGAGAGGAACTTCATGAAAGGGCTCAAACTAGATATTCGGGGGGCAAATACAGTTATGAGACTTTGTGATTTGAGAGAAGCAATGGAGCTAGCCCAGTTAATGGAGGATGAGAGGCACCTGGAAAGAGAAGCTAGAGGCAGAAACTCAAGATATTTGTTCATGATGGCAACCACCTTTTTGACACCCAAGAGGCCAACATCGAGTATTCTTAAGGACCCCGAAGAAGAAGACCGTAGGAAGGGGGCCTAGGGGAAACTTCAAGAAGCTCGCTAAGATAGAGTTACAGGAGAAGAGGGCGAAGGGATTGTGTTTCAGATATGAGGAGAGGTATACACCGGGGCACATGTATAAGGACCGAACTTTTCAGGTTCTTACCGTTTGTGATGACGAGAAAATTGGAGAGAGAGGTGGGAGTACGTTAGTGGTGAAGGAACAAGAGCTGTACTTAAATGTGTCTCCTTAAACTCAGTGGTGGAATTTACTCCAAATCACACCATGAAAGTGAGGTAAGATAACAAACATGGAGGTAGTGGTGCTGATAGACAATGGGGTTCTACCAATAATTTTATCTCCAACCAAGTTGTGGACCAATTGGGGTTGAAGCTGGTGGTAGGGGTGTAAGTGAGCCGAGCCGGCTCATGAGCTGGCTCGAGCTCGACTTGTTTATGAGCTCGCGAGCTGATCCTATCGAGCTCACGAGTCGAGCTTGAGTCGGCAAGGCTCGTGAGCTCACAACTAGGGGTGTAAGTGAGCCGAGCCGGCTCGAGCTCGACTCGTTTATGGGCTCGCGAGCCGAGCTTATCGAGCTCACGAGTCGAGCTCGAGTTCGAGCTCGTTTACTAAACGAGCTCGAGTTCGAGCTTCTTGAGGCTCGGCTCGTGAGCTCGTGAGCCGGCTCGAATAAATATTAATATTTAAAAAAATTAAGTAATTATTATTTTATTAATTTTAAATCTTTAAAAAAATACATTGCTGTATTAGTTTATTAAAAAGCTGATTCCAAGACGTGAGATTTAAAATCTTTTAATAGAAGTTACAGTCTTGCAGCAGAGCATTAATTGCTTCAGTTAAAAAATATTTCTAAAAGAAGACAGGTGTCACAGGTTTACAAAAGAGAAAATAAAAAAGCTTGCCATCTGTTTTTATCCATGGGAAAAAGAACACCGCGTGCAACGAGGCGTCGCAGTCTGCACTGTTGCTGTCTCACTCACCGAGAAACCGGGCGGGAAAACGCGTATGGACGGCGGGAAATTGAAACCGATTAGCTCGACGAGCGGCTTGATAGCTCGTTTATATGTCGCGAGTCGAGCTCGAGTTCGAGCTCGGTATTAGGCTGACGAGTCGAGCTCGAACACCTCTTGACTCGAGCTCAACTCGACTCGTTTGCACCCCTACTCACAACCGGCTTGTTAATTACTTATTAATTAAAATAATATATAATATGTATTATAATATATTAAAATGTATTAAAATATATGTTAATTAATACATATGTTAATTAAAATAATATATAAAATGTATTATAATATATGTTGGGACGGACACAGTTGCTTGGGAGTTGGTGACGGACAACATTGTTTTAATTAAAATAATATATAAAATATATGTTAAACGGTTGCTCATTAATAGCTAGCTATAATACTTCTTATTCAAGTGACAGCTGCTCAGGCGGTAAAAATGGCCACAGGCGGGAGAAATGAAAAAAAAAAAAAATGCGCACAAGCCAAAAAATTCAAAACTAAATCGAGCAGCTCGCGAGCAAGCTCAAACTTGATTTTAATGGGACGAGCTCGAGTTTGAGCTCGCTTTTTGAGATTGACACGAGCTCGAGCTTGCTTTACAACTAACAAGCTGAGCTCGTTAGTGCTAAAACTCGACTAGCCTCGTTTACACCCTTAGCTGGTAGACATAGGGTGCTACAAGGTGATGGTGGGCACAAGGAAGGTGGGGACATGCAGAGGAGTGTGTAGATGGGTGGTTTTGACCATACAGGAGGTCCAGCTGAGGGAGGACTTCCTTCCATTGGAGTTAGGGAGCACTGATATCATCCTAGGGATGAAATGGCTACAGACCTTGGGAGACACCAAGGTTAATTAGGGAGTATTGATGATGGAAATGATGGTGGAGGGAAGGAGGGTGGTGATCAGGGGAGAAGCAGGGTCATCCAAAGCCATGGTTTATCTCAAAACAATGGCGAGGATCATACAGGAGGTGGGGGAGGATTTCTGGTAGAGTTGCAGAGTTTGGAGGGGATCAAGGTGGAGGGGGAAGACATCTCTCTTTTAGTACAACCATGTATACAATAGTTAAGTGAGGTATTTCAACCACCTCCAGGATGGCCACCACCAAAGGAACATGAGCATCAATTGCGGGCTAACCAGAAGAATTGTTTCTTTGCACAGCCCAATTTAGTGTACTTGAGCCACGTGGTATCTCGAGAGGGGGTGGTTGCTAATCAGACCAAGATTGAGGCTATGCTAAAATGGTCGTTACCTAGGCCTCTAAAGGAGCTTAGGGGTTTCCTAGGGTTGACCGGGTATTAGAAGAGGTTTGTGCAGGTATATAGACAAAGCAGCTGAAGAAAGTGATAGGATATCACGCATCATCTTCACTACCCCTGACTCTGACAAAAGGCATGGAGGCCATTTTGGAGCCCCTGGAATTAAAAGGGGTGCAATAAGGGGACACAGGGGCATAGGATGTACTAATAAAGTGAAAAGATTTGTCAGAGTATGAGGCCACATGGGATTTGTACGAGATGATCATGAGATAATTCTCATCCTTCCACCTTGAGGACAAGGTGTGCCATTTGTGGAGAGGGGGGGAGGAATATTGTTACGCCCAGGCCATGGGGGGGCGAGAGGCTTCTGCCCGATTCAGTAGAATCGAATCCAACTGAAAATAGGAAGGGGGGTTCCATAAATTTGGAGTGGATATGATTTTAAAAAAAAATTATACACAAATAGTGCACTAAAAAAAATTTATATATTATACTCTCAATCAGTGAAAAAGAAATTAAATTAACCACCAAGTTAATCACTACTCTCAACTCCTTATATCTACAATTCAATCAACAACTTCAACATTTAAACATTCTCAAACACTCATTAAATTTGCATGACAAACATCACCCTAAGTTCTAACTCTTTACGGTCTAAAAGTTACCTAAAAAAGGAACTCCCCATTTGTAATAAGAACAAAATTACGAGAAAGAAGTCTACTCTAATGACAAATCTTAGATCCAATTATCCTAGCGAGAAGACAAAATAATCATTGAAGTTTAGGCCCATCCAACAAGGTGATTATTTATCCTAACAGATATACCACAAATTAAAAATAAGAGCAAGACTTAACATAACTAACTTCTAAAGACATTAACTTACACAAATAAAAATTATTTAAGTCATAATCACAAAAAAAGAGTTATATTCATAGAGACGTCATACACAAAAAAGTTCAAAAACAAGTTATCTGTGAAGTTCAACTAACATAAATTCTTACAAAGAATGAAATAGAAAAAAAATTCTTAGTATATATTTATTAATCTATTCGCCTACGAATCTTTATCCTCTTTATCTTCAAAATTTTCATCTATGCTAGCAAAGAATTCGACAACATTCGTTGACAAAGAAGTCAACAAGAGTTTGGTTCGCCAAAATCTCTAAATAACATATTTCCTTCGTATTTATCAACGAACAAGTCTATATAAACATGCAATTTTCTGGTAGACTTTAATTTAATAAAAATGTTATATCTACCAATCAGAACTTAGCATCAATCAAATTCATAGACAATACTCTCACTCAACTAATCTTCCGTCAGGATGACTCTAAATAATTTACACCACTTCAAAATTCTAAAATTATGCCTTTATTTAAAGGCACGGTTTAAAGAGTTGTTGGCTCTTAGTGCCTGCATGTCTTCTTGTAAACTCTCAAGATCATGTCACCACTCTATTTGATTCGCCAAAATAGCAAGTGAAGCATCATTATCAAACAATTTCCCCTACAAAATGGCTGCAACTTCCCATGCTTTAAACACTGGGCTTTATCAACTTCATCTGCAAGAGGACACTCTCTTCACTGAAATATTTCAAAACCCTTTTTCTTATTTATGATATCAAAATCTTTTATTTTATTCTCAAATTTACCAAAAAAGACTCTTACGGTTTCTCGCCATGTCAACACTCAACAAGCTTGCACATGGCTATCAAAAGTCAACTTTGACTCAATACTCAAATGAAAAAAATCAACACAAGAGGGATGACTTTGCATAAATCCAAGAGAAACAAGATACAATTTGTCCACTTCGAGAAGGACAAGGTCTCCCACTACAAACCCTGAGTCTCCAAGATGCCCTATTCATTCCTTACTAAAGAACTGCATAGCTCACTAGACCTGCCCAGAAATAGTACTCACCTGCTTTAGTTCACCCGACTGGCGGAAGGCGGAGTTCTCGCCATAAGAATTCTCCATAATACTTGGCCAAAGTTCCCGACTAGCAGACAAGTATAAGTTAGATACACCAGCAACAATGCTAACTACATCAAAGTAAATTATCTACTTCTTATGAAATCACATTATATAATCAATTCTACACCAAACTTAATCCTCACCAATAAATAGAGGGGGGCCTTGGTCATGCACAATAATATTAGAACATCATATCACATCGAATTGTCTCATTCTCTCAAGGATTCTTTTCAAAATCTCTCTTTTTTCTTTGAAAAGTTTCAATAGTTTGACTCGACTCGTTCGGCTGAATCTTTTGTAAATAAATTCACCAAAATAATTATTGAGACCTACCTCTCTCTCATCCATTATACTCTTTGGGATTGATCCATATCCCTAGGAAGATCTTTGCATCTTTCCACATATAACATTGATGCAACAAAAATTGATTTATAAAGAGTACAGACATCTATATTCATAAGTCCATCAAAATTTGCATTATGTTTAGATCTTAAGATATCACATAAACAATACCTACAACAAGTGATTCAGGGCAACCATCAAAATAACTGTCGATAGAAAACAAAAATACATAACATAAAGAATTATTGTAATGCTACCTAAAGAACATCAATAACAATTCACAGCACAAATCTTCAAACATTCATCTTACCAAATACTGAAACACATCACAGATCCAAGTAGACAAAGTAAGCACAAACTTAGATTACTTGAAATTTTCAGAAAAGCAAATGAAATACATTAAGTACCAAAAGTTCAAAGAAAATGTAGAGCAATGCATCTAAAACAGAGAGGTTCCCTTGCCCTTCTTGTCACCACCAATTTCAAAATGCTTGCACCGCTGCAAATGAAAAATAACATTTCAAATTGAAGAGTGATCGAATAAGCACAATGAGCATAAAAGCCGTGAAAAATAATACCTTGATCGGGTGCTGAGAAAAATGCTTGCAGCTTTGGCATTGCAGTTTTAAAACAATCTTCTTGGTGGTTTTTGCCTGATAAACAAATTCCATCATTACTATAATGCTCAATTATGCAAGAAAAATGACATCAACACTCAGGATTGTAAAGAAAAAGCTACTTTAAATGAAGCATACACTATATTAGACTTGCGTCTACAAAAATATATTGTATCAGCAATAAACCTTCTTGTGGAAAACAGGCTTAGTCTGTCCACCATAGCCAGATTGCTTCCTATCATAACGACGCTTTCCTTGAACTGATAGACTATCCTTTCCCTTTTTGTATTGAGTGACCTTGTGCAAGGTGTGCTTCTTACAAGCCTTGTTCTTGCAATAGGTCTTCTTGGTTTTTGGAACATTCACCTACATGTTAAATGGAACAATAAATCTATAGAATAGAAATGATTTTTTTCTTAAGTAACACATGCACATAAATTCATAACAATATGAGAAGTTGTTACCAAAATGATAAAAAAAGGTGTCATGTACTAGATGCAATGGTATACATGCCCAAAAAGCTAAAATTCATATTATAGCTCGAACAGTTAAATATTGGCAATAGTTATGAGGTCTTCTACTTGCAATTTTGAAGGGATATCCTACCATCTCTCCATGTAACCGAACAAAGCACCTTCATCAATATGGCAACAAAAATTTACAGAGAACCATACGATACAAAAACACGGTTGTCCTACCAACTTTGTACGTAAATGCTAAAATAAACCAAATGGAAACAACAATACATTATTGTTATATAGAACCATACTTCACACAATAACTACAACAGTATAAGTTGGCAAAGGAAAGCTAAAATACAATAGCAATCAGAAGAAATGGCAACGTTATGGATGAAAAAAAAACCGTAGGTCTAGCCATTAAAGGAAAATTAGTAGCTAGGTAAAGTTAGCTTCAAGCTGAACCCAACCTCCCAATACCCTCAACTGAGATGCACATGCCACTTCCAACTTTACAACAAACAAACAGTGAAATATGATCCAAAAAAAAAAAACGATTTTATAGTCCCCAGAGAAAAATGAAAGCCAAGCAAAAACATAAGCGTTGCATATAAAGTGTTCAAACCCGATTCCATGCGAAACAAATGAGTCAGACGCAATTCAATAAACAAAACAGGCAAAGATGAAAGATGGCATGATAAAACAATCACTTCGCTTTCTCCCACAGTGTTTCTCGCCATTTGTTGACCTTGTAGACATCAAAGAGAGCAAGTGAAAGATATCGAACTCAATTTCTGGATAGATCGTTTTACAGTTTCGATTACGCAGCAAGAAATTTAGCAAAACGATAAAAGAAGCTAGTTTTATTGCTTCAATTCCATAAACATGGTCGAAGAGGAGAGAGAGATTACCATGGCTGCTGCGGGAACTTGCGGCCGCGAAAACCCTAGCCAAGAATATGGTAAAGAAAGGAGTTTATGTTTTATAGTGAATAGGCGAAGCGCACTAGGGCTTCGTTGCCAACTTGCCCGTTTTAAGTATTTAACGCACAAGATCATTGGGTCCCGATTCTCTGGGTTGCTAGGTGAGAAAAGCCGGGTCGGGCCGGTCCAGCTGGACTGTACGATCCGGCCAGAAATGTGTGTCTATCTAGATATGATACTTCATTAAAAACTATCATGATCAAATACGAATCTTGATGCATATTTGAATTAAAAACTTTTGAAATTAAATTGGGACTCCAAACTTCTATTTCAACAAACTTTTATTGAAACTAAATGTCTCGATGAGTCGAACGCAACAACATCAAAATCAATCAAATCAAAGTCCAAATAAGCTTAAATCAAGGGACCGAAATATATTTGAAAGCTTTTTAGAACATTAGTTGAATAATCAAATGATATCTAAATATAGCATGCTTATAGTTGAATCAAGCTGCTCGACGAGACGAATACAACGAGTCTATGACCGCTTAGTTCTAACATCTTTAATGTACTTAAATGTTTGATGAATGCTCTATGATCAAGGGAACTTATATGATTCGACAGATGTAGCACTCTGAATTTGCCTTAGATCTTCTTCATATTTACGGGTCATGTCATTATCAAAATTTATAAATATATCCATTATTCTCAAATGAAAATGGGCTCCGGCACCATGGCCCACTAACCCTCGCTGCCTGGCCACTGTTAATCTTTCCCGATCATCATCGTCGGACCTCCGTCTGGCTACCACCACCGGGTCTACCTCCCACTATCTTCGATGACTCGTCACCACTAATAAACATTCTATCAAACATCGTCGTTAGAACTCCCTTTGACCACCTCGTTGGATCTACCTCCCACCATTATTGGCCTCCAACCATAGTCCCTCCAATCTCCTTTGCCCACCGACAACAATCACTTCGATCTCGCCCTCCGACCAATATGACCCGCCGACTATGGTTTCACTGAGAGTCATCACCTGTCAACTATGATCCCGCTGACTATGGCCCTCCCGACCTCAATTGCCCATCGACTACGGCCCCCCTCGGGGACCTCTGTCGCTCGCCAACTACAATTAATTCGACCTTAATCATTCGATTGCAGCCTATCCGACCTCCATTGCCCGACAACAGTTTTACCGTCCAAGCGAACATTGTAATATTCTTCAACCTCCATTGCCCAACCACAACCACCACCGCTGTCACTCTCCGGCCGCCACCATCTTTGGACTTTACACTACATTCATTTTACCTTAAATTTTTTTAAAAAATCTTCTACATTTACTTTTTACTCATCCAAATAACTCAAAAGTGTGTGTGTGTGTGTGTGTGTGTGTGTGTGTGTGTGTGTGTGTGTATATATATATATATATATATATATTACATTGCATTTATTTAACAGTACAATATACATTTTTTAGCCAACCAAACAACCCCTGTGTGAAATGTTCTCACATTAGTTCAAATATATTTTAAGTTTAAAAATGATTTGAACCTAAATTATAATTGATTCAAACCAAATTCAAATTAGTTAGAAATGTATTTGAAGCAATGTTCGATGTCACGTAGATTTGTGACGAAGAGATATGTTCACGTAGGTTTTCCTACGTTCGAAGGAGTAGATGAGTTTGTGAAAGGTCAGAGCGATATTGATGAGATCCATCGGTGTGTAAAAGGAGAATAAATGTTCATGATGGGCAACAAGTAACCATCGATGGAATTCAATAGTGTGTGAATAAGTTGGGAGGTTTGTGACAACTAGGAACTTGCATTAATGATATACAATAGCGTGGGAAGGATAAGGGGAGTTTGTGACAACGGAGAACCATCATCAACAATATAATGAGGTGTTTATGTAACGGATCCCAAGATATGTGAAGGAAAAGACGAGTGCCATTGACGGGATCCGACATCATGTAACGAGAAGATGAGCTCGTAATAGCCCGAACCGTCATTGATAGGATCCAATAGTATGTGAACTAGAATATAAAATTTTAACTTACCTAAACATACTATTTTATTCCTATTCCATATAACATAATCCGAAAACAAATACGTTAAAGATAATAAATTTATGAGTACAAGAAACATCTTAATTATGTTTATTTCTTATCTGATCAAGTTCTTAAATATCCATTTAGTTTTGAGATTTGCCGTTTGGAAATTAGATTTTAGTATTTAGATTTATTCCTCATTTAGCATTATTGCAAGCTCAATATATTACACTGATAGAGATAATTTAATATTAGAGTGATATGAAAATTAAGAATATATATTACACTAATAAATACTATAAATTCCTGCAATAAATATTATTTATATGATAATATAGTAATTCTAACAAATACTTAAAAATAATATTTTTGTATTTTTTATGTGAAATTAAAACTATCATATTTGAGCTTAAAATTGATGTTATTTGCTAATAATATTTAATTAAATCCTCCCAAAAAAATAAAATAAATAAATAAATAAACATAATAAATTCAATATTTTCAACATAATTTCTAACTTCAAACAACCAAATCAGCATTAATATATATTTTACTTTAGGTTTGTTTGGGATGACTATAATTTTTTATAAATACAATTGTAAAATTGTTGTGAATAAAATAGCTTTTTTTAAAGCTACTGCATAATAATCATTGAAAACAATAAAAAAATAGTAGTTAAACAAAATAGTTTGATTAAGATCTGAAAAATAAAGCAGTTAGAAAGCTGTTCCAAACAAAAACTTAATAAAAATAGGAGTATCAATTTTTGACACGACATGAACCCGACCTGGAAAATTCCGGGTTGGGGTCAACCCGGACCCGAAACAGGTTGGGTTAGGGTTCAACAAATCAACCCGTTTTAAAAATCGGGTTTGGTTCGGGTTGACCCAGCAAACCAAAAATGACCTGAAATCGACACGAAACTCATATTTAACCCGAAAACCCGAGATTGACCCGTTTTGACCCGAAAATTAGCAATTTTAGGTCAACTTCAGGTCATTCGTGTCGGGTCGGGTTGATCCGGACCTAAATCGGGTCGGGTTCGGGTTGACCCGAACAGTGTCTAGTCAGTTCCGAGTTCGACCCGAACCAGACCCGCTGACCCGAATTGACACCCCTAAATAAAAACAAATTCTTTGGAAACCAAAAACAATCAGTTTCATTTCTTCTGAGAGTCACTTATAGTCTCTTCAATTCTCATTGCTTTATCCAATATAAGCTAACAGGCTTAACTGAAGCTTAAATGACTATCCCAGCCCTCATTTTCTGTAATATGAAAAGATTTCAGTTTCTTAATCAGCATAAATGCAATGGCTGCCCTAATTATTATGCATTTAAACCCACTTAATGCTCAATTTCATATCATAGGGCTTATAAGAAAGTCCTCTATATAAATCCTTTGCAACCTTCCAGTTAATATTGAATCTCATCGCCAACTTTTTTTCTGAAAAATCTGTTTCATTCCTCCTTTCTATCTGCAAAAATGGCAGCTCGTAATTCTCTCGCTGCCTTTATATATTTTTCTCTGCTTCTCTTCTCAGTCATTAATGGTAGGCTATGTAATTATTTTTAGTTCATTTTTGCATCTTTTTCTCTACTCAGGGGCGGGGCAAATTATTACGTTCGGTGTCCGGATTCGTCCGGACATCAATCCAGATGCGCCACGTCACTCAAATACACTGGGGCCCAGTGTATTTGGGTGAAGTGGCGCGTCTGGATTGGATGTCCGGACGTCCGGTGACTGGACGTAATAATTCGCCTAGGGGCGGAGCCAGAAATTTTTATTAGTGGGGGCACAAATTAATGATTTTCAAATTACTCTCAATTATTTTATGATGATTTTTTGGGTATTTTAATTTAATAGTTCATAGTAAAGTAATATTTAGATTTTTTTAAATATTAATATTTGTTTGTAATAATTTATTAAATTTTATATTTTATTAATTGGATTAGACACATTTATTTTCAGAACATGCCATCTACTACACCCATAGTGCAAATTGAGAAGATCTCATAGCCACTCTAATGCAAACTATTTGTAATTTTAAATATTATATTGCACTATGGGTGCACAAATAGCTAATTTTATTGCACGTGCATTAAATGCATTTTAATAAAAATTTATTATGAATATTTTAGTTATATTTTTATTGTTAAAATGAAAAAAAATATTAAGTATATCACAAGTAATTATAATTATTAATATTTATTTGGAAGTGTACAAAATGCACATGAATAAAAATTAAAAAATCTTAAAATCAAAATTAAGTTTTAATAAATAATATCATTTTGTTTAATATTTTTAAATAAATATTAAAAAATAATTAATTCAAGAAAACTTCTTTGTTATGAGGTTTTTTTATTTAAAATTATTTGATGAACTTTAAGAGGGTATGAAATAAATAAGATCGAATATAGAGTATGTGACAAACATGCATCAATATGCCACAAATTTTAATCATAATGTTCTAATTTGTATTAAAATATATTTAACATAAGTAAAAAGCTAATAAACATAAAAATTTAAAGTAAAATATAAAAATAAAGCATGTAAAAAATGGAAATATAATAAACTATTATACATAAAAATAAAGCATGCATAATAAATCAAAGCTCATAATTCAATTTCAATATTTAAAATGAAAGGCTAGGATTTGAGTTAAGATCATTAAATAAAAAGAATATTAAGCGTATGATAAAGAAATATGAATGTATATTTAATAAAAATAAAGGAAGATTAAGAGGCATTAGTGAACTCAAAGAATTTATTCATTTATTTGCTTAAATGAAAAATTATTAATTAATTATAAAAAGATAATAAATCAAATGCCACGATTCTATTTAAATAATTAAAATTAAAATTAAAATCATAAAAAAATTGAAATATGAAGTGTATGATATAAATAAAGGAATACAAACAAGTATTTAATAAATATAAAGGAAGACTAAGAGATATTATAAAATTTAAAGAATTAACGGGTATTAATTTGCATAATTATTATATTTTTTAAATTTATTAATTATTTATATTACTGTGAAGGGATAATATAATTTTAGAAGAAATAAAACGGATAACTAAGATTTGATGTGAAAGAAAATTCAAACGGCTTTTATAATAGTAGTATAGATTTATCAGTCTCATATTTTCTTTGTTATTGTTGTTGTTGTTTTACTGGAAACAGTGAAGGTGGATGGATGCCAAACCAGTCCCCAGTTGGTAAGTAAAGAACTACTTGATTTGTGTTGTGTTTCTAATCTGTTTCCAATATGATTAAAATGTTAGCATTCCATTGCTTAGCCTGAGAAAACTTGGTGTGTGGCAAACCCTTCTACCAAAGAAGCAGAGCTTCAGAACAACATTGAATTCGTCTGTTCCAAACTTGATTGCAGTTTGATTCAGATTGGTGGCCTTTGCTTCGTCCCTGAAACCAAAATTTCTCATGCTTCAGTTGCCATGAACCTTTATTACCAATCCATGGGAAGAAATTCATGGAACTGTCATTTCGGCGGTTCGGGCTTAATCGTTGCTACTGATCCAAGTAATTATCTTTTCTACAACGGATCCATATCGGGTAAAATTATTCTGTGTGGACATTGGAGCCCGGAGCCCAATCAAAATGCGCCACGTCACCTGGTACCGAGCGGTAGCGAGCCTCGGTACTCGATATCAACTGACGTGACACATTTTTATTGGGCTCTGGACGGCGTTCAGCATCCGCACAAAATAATTACTCCAAGATCGTAGCCTTACCCTATTTTAGTGGATAATCAAGACTTGATTCTGTTTTAACTGGCTTTTTTTTTTCTTTTTTGTGAATTGTTACAGGTTATGATGCATGCAAGTATGAATGTTTTTAGATTTGCAGAATATGGCAGAAATAGAGTTGAAGTGTTAATGATGTTGCAGCTGAAGTAAATAAAGTGCCAGTGTTATCAATTTGTTTTGATTTTCTGAGAGTAATAGTTGCTTTGTTGTATGTTTGTGTGTAACTTATTATATGATGAGAACAGTTTAGTATGTTTAGTTATGGTTAATGTATGAATATTTTGAGTTGTACTTGGCTTGTAGTTGAAGACTTTTGAAGTTAATGAAAGAAATTAAGGTTTCGTTTGGGACGGCTTTTTTACTGCTTTTTAAAATAGCTTTTTAATTTTTGCACTAAAAAATTATTTTAAGAAGCGGTAAGAAAGCTGTCCCAAACGAACCTTAAAGGTTAATTCCCCACCAATCTTATATCACATGTTCCAGTATATATGAATATGTACTATAACTTTTGTCTACTTTTTGTAACATTAAAACAGGAATTTTTATCCATGGTTATCAACTAATTATAGATAATAAACACTAAGGAATACAGACATGATTTTATTCACTATTTGTCTCTCAAGCCTTTGACAGGATTCCCTTGCTAGAGCTTTTCTGCTATTTTTTTGACAAGACATAATTTAACTTTGTGTGAAAAACAATAAGCATCCTCTTTATAAATTTATGTTATATATCACACCCCAAATTAAGGTTTCGTTTGAGGCGGCTTTTTTATTGTTTCTTAAAGCAGCTTTCTGTTACAATTTTTTTTAAACTAAAAAACTAATTTAAGAAGAAGTAAAAAAACTATCTCAAACAAAACCTAGGCCTTAGCAATCACAATGCTGTTGGATGTAATGAACACCAATTCTCGGCTTAACAGTATATAATTAAGTAAGAAAGACTATTAAGAAAATATTTGCCAAGAGTAAGAGATTAGTAGCATTAAAATGAACAACCAATTAGAGTGTTGGTACTAGAATGTGTTAGACCAGTCCGACTACAACTGGCCCCTAGTGGGCTGGTCTTGGTTTACTCCAGGAAAGGGCGGCTGCAAAGAGAGAGGGACGGGAGCGGGGTCTACTATGAGTTAAATTCAAATCCCTTGGAGGGAAAGGAGGGGGCGGCAAGGGCTGTTTAGTAATTTGGGCTTGATTAATTAGTGGTATGATTTAGGTAGGAGGAGAAAATTAGGGTTAGGGTTACGCATGAATTGAGTTGTTCCTTAGGAGTTTTCTTTGGTGTCTTGGGCTCTAGATCTATAATCTAGAGATTGGGAGAGACGATCCTCCTCTTGAACTGAGGATCAATTGTATCTTGTTTGATGTTGGTTTTGCTTCGATTCCACTATTGCAATTTATCATCTTTGGATTGCTTTTATCCAGATTTTTGGTATTTTTCTTGCTATTTTGGACCAATTATTGCTAGGGTTGTTTGCGAACTCAAGTATTTCCTCTTGAATCACTTGCGAACTCAAATACTTCCTATCAGAATGTTTGAATTTAGAATGAGCTCCAAAAATTATATGAAAGTCAACGGTTTCCAATTAAAAAATACTTCCTGATTACAATCAACAGTTAGTTTCTTAAAACAAATTACAGATTCACAACCATTAAATTCAGACAACTATATTGCCAGCATTAACATTAACTTATGCCTTATCTCAATGAAAGATACTATATCAAAATAGGCAATTATGCTTTATAAGGAAAAAGGGTCCAACAGAAAATGTTCCATGTGAGTTAGAAACTTGATAAACTGTATGCTATTAAAACACTGCCATGACTACAGTATAGCACGATTCAATGTTATGAATGTTATGAAAAACAACATAATGTAAAATGAGAGACTAATTTGGCTTCCTTTCCAAGTAACATCCCTAGTATAAGAGATGAATTATTCTGTGCCGACGCCGAATGCCATTCGGAGCCCAATGAAAATGTGGCACGTCACCCCCTGATTGGTACCGTGGCTCAGAACTGCTCGGTACCGAGCTCGGCGCTGCTCGGTACTGGATGACGTGACTACACCTAATTCGCCTCTGAACGAAAAATTGTGTCCGGTGTCCGCACAAAATAATATCTCCTAATAAGGTAAAGTATCTACTTCTTCTCGGAGTGGCTCTCCAACTCCCTCCTCAGCTGAAGGGAGAAATCATCATTGACATCATCATCATCCCAGTCATCTTCCCATTGTTGCACGGCTTCCTTGTTTTCTTCCTTGTCATTCCACTCTTCAACATAGATAAAGCGGCCCAAGCAAAAATTCAGGTTTAGTGGATTACAGAAGACTTAGCAGCTAAGGATTAAGTAATACGATTAATAGAAAACAATCAATTACAGTAAGGTTCAAAACCAATAAATCATATTCAGTATTGCTACTCTGCATCTTATAGAATCCATTAGTCTGAAAGGAATTGAAGAATCTTAACAGTTGTATGTTAAATTTAGTTGCGTGTGCAGTAAAACATACAAGACACTGCTTCTCAATGCATGTAAACATGTAAGAAGAATCCAAGGCCAAGTTCTCTGCCCCACAATGGAAGAAGCTATAAACTGCAGTGATGGATCACTAAAAAGGATGGATAGATATGATTCTACCAAAAAGTTAATGAACCAATGACTTGGTTAAAGAACCAAGTCTAATTTTAACATACATTAATACATTAAAAGGTAACGAGAACCTCACTTTAATCCTCATCATGTATGCACTTGCACATCCTGTCACTTTGAACTACACGCCCCACAACAACCATTACGTCTTCACTGACTTAGTTTGAATCCATCAACATGTATGAAAATGATTTTTTCTCCCAATTTTGTTTTTACTTATATTGCTTTATATAATCTTCAAACTCTAGAGCACACTATTGATTGTGTTCTACAACATTAAAATTACATGTGGATTGAGTTTAATCAATTTCTATGAATGTACATAAAAAATTCAAATATGTTGGGATAAGACACAGAAGTCCCATTAAAACTCTACTTTTACCATATATTTTATCAATCAAATTTGTCCAACGAATGCAATATAGAAATCACAAATAATGAAAGTTTCAAACTATTTGAAAGTCACTACATATCACAAATTCAAAATCATCTTCTCATCCAATCAAAGAGTAGAAAAAGCCAAAATCGTCACTGTACCTTTTTTTGGGGGTCATTTAATCTCAAACTATATAATGTGCCAATTTTGGTTCTTAACACTTGAAATACTATTTCAATTTAGTCCCAACATTAAAACAGTCACATAATCTGATAGAATATCACACAATTTTAATTGGAGATTAATTCCATCAAATAGCTTTATACTCCTTAATATATCATATTCATTTTTTTTTAACTGTGATACAAGCCCAAAGTTAAATTCTTACCTGACGTAGTGGCAATTAAGTGCCAGCAAGGGGTCCAGTGAGAGGCCTGAACAATGAAGGATTGATAGGACTGACTACAATGTAGTTGAGGCTGACTATGACTACGGTGAAAAATCCTTATGTTAACATATGTCTAAAATTTTCTTAATGGATTATTTGTTGCCCAACAAGTTAAAAGAAGCATTCTAAAGCCACAATGACAATACATCATAAGCATGTTCTCATCTCTCTTAACTGATGATGAACTACTCATTTTTTTATAGACATAATTTGTTCTTATTGAAAAATCAAGTCAATGCAAACAATATAGAAAATATAAACATCTAAAATGTTTATATATATATATATATATATAGAAAATAGAAAAAAAAAACTTCTCAATCCCGCCTGCATCTTTGTCATTTGAGGATTAATGTCTGTCTCTGTCGCAGGAAGATTAATTTCCATATTCATCACACCCACAAGAATAGTAATAGAGCGAGACGCGAACATTCTCCTCGGCTCAACGTCCAATCATGAAACACATTCAACTACGCATCAATCTTACAATCGACAATTGCTCATGGAGCTCAAACTTTGCTATGGGTCGGCCTTGTCGGAATGAAACTACAGCCTTGAATGAAGAATCAAATTGAATAACATAAGAAACTATAAGGATATGCTAAATGTTATAAAGATGTTTAACAGATTTAAATTCCAAGCAAAGTCATGCATGTGATGTTTCATTTAATTTACACAATAATCTTAATGGAGGGACTAAATTTAAACAGTTTTCAAGAGTTAAGGAATCACATTAAGTGGTGAGATTAATTTTTGTCTCTATCGTTGGCCGGAGGATTAATATCCATCTTCATCGCCCCCCATAAGAATAGTCATCAAGCGAGATGTGAAACTTCTCCTCAACTCAGCGTCCAATCATGATACACATTCAACGACTCATCAATCTCACTGCTGATAGTTGCTTGTTGAGGCCAAACTTAACTAGGGGCCTACCATGCTGGAATTAAACTAAAGCCTTGAACAAATGGTCAAATTCAATAACATAAAAAAACTAGAACGATATACTAAATAGTATAAAGCTATTTAATATATTTAAATTACAAGCAATGTCATGCGTGTGACATTTCGTCTAATTAAACAAAAATCTTAATGGGACTAAACTAAAACAATTTTCAAAAGTTAAGGGATCAAATTGATCACCACCCACTCCGCATTCCAACACAAACGCACACACTCAAAGTCCAAGGATCATTTAAGGCATTTTCTCAATTAGAGTTATTCATTCTAGAAATTTGATTCATCAAATTGACGATTAAAGAACCTAAAAAAATTCTTGAAATCATGAATTTCAGTAGCTTTTATGATACTAAGGAAAATAGATAGTTTTAATCTTCTATTTGAAAATCATACCTCAACATCTCTTTTGGTGAAGTACGATAGTTTTTCTCATATATATATATATATATATATATATACATACACATACATCCGTAGATATTCTTTGTTATTAAGTTTATCAAAATGGTCTATCCCACAAAAGATTAGAGTTAAATATATGAAGGAAAACAAAATTAGTTAGATGATTTTGCAATGAGTAATACAAGCTACCTTAAATTTGTAATCGTAATAAGTTCTTAATTATACAAAAATTTCAACATAAGAATCAATATACTAAGACTGATGGTAAAACTAAAGTACAATGAAATAAGTAAAATCATTATATATACTATAAATATAATACCCATTTGATGATGAAAAAATCATGCAATGTTAAACAATGTTGTCAGAATAAGATATGCATGGAAAAAATATATTTAAATAAATAATTCAAATAGCAAAGCATGTGCACTTCATTCATGCGATCACAACTCTTAACAATATTACATCTTTTTTGGGGTATGGATGGATGTGCACTAAGTAATTACGCAGTATGCAGGAAGAAGATGATAATTCAGACTTAAGTATCTCAGCAAATGAATCTTTGGTGACATGTGAGTGGCATATTTGATATTAAAATAATATAGGGTAGTTTGTATCATGTATGTAATATTAAAATTTTGGAAGTTAGATATGTAAATAAGATGGTATAAAATGGAATGTATGTAAGTTTCCCAAAAAAAATCCCTTTGCACACCCCATTAGGCTTTTCGAGTTTACAACCTCAATTACAACTTAAAAACACTATATTCTATTTAATTTATTTAATTTTACTCAACCATCCTGTATTTAAGATTCATACCATCTAGGAAGATGTAAAAATTGCAATACCAGATTCAGTTTCACAAAAAAAATTCCAGAATAAAAGCCCCTGGCATCACAATTCGATTTTCTATCCACCTTCTCTCTTCTTTAACACATCAAGCTAAATAGTTCATTGCAGAAGGCATAAAAAAACCCATCATCCCCTTCTTGTTTAATTTCCTACACCACAATTAGAAGGGTTACACCTGAAACAAATTGAAAATTTACAGAACACCATTCAATTTTTTGAGATCAAACACCACGTCTGGCTTATCAGACCATGCCTTAAAAAAGTTAATTCAAAAGAAAAAAAAAATTACTGGCTTGCTTCAAAAGGAACCATTACTTTCCAAGCATCCTTATAAATCACCGATCTAAATATCAGAAGGAGGACAAGGCTGAAAAAGGACAAATTAAATTCATACGCACATCTGCAGTAGTTAGTTACTTCCAATCTACATTATTTCCACAAATGTTATCCAGAATTTGCCCGGCGCATGAAGATAAACAAGAACTAAATTGGTTAAATAGAAAAGAAAGCGTCATTGCAGTTACCTTCACCTAATTCAAACTCCTCAAATTCGTCATCATCCTCGAAGAGGTCCATCTTGACGTCCTGATCGGCCGCAGGTTTCGTCTCCGTCGCCATCTGTCTAATCGCAGAGGAAATCAACAAAGCTCGAAAAATTTGAAGAGAATAAAAAAAACTAAAAATGAAAAGAAGATATGGAAGAGAGCTCTTAGTAGATGCAGGAACTCGCCCACGCACCTGCGAAATTTCTCAACTTCCACGAGCCAAATTGATAGGCAAAAAGCTTGGCGAGAAAAAAAAGTAGAAAATCTGGGAATTAAGCGCCTATGGAAACTTGTCGTTTAGTAGTATAATTGTATATGCACCTATTTGTATGAGACAGTTTTTGATTTTTTTTCACTGCTTTATCCTTTTTATTATAATCATAATTTTATTTGATTATTAACTTATTATCTCAAATTTTTTATTTTTTATGATATATTTTTTTTACAATAATGATATTTATTTTGCCCTTAATAAATTCACAAATAATTTTATAAAAAATTGGAGCAATTTCAAACAGATCAATAATTTTAAAATTTAAAATCCAATTTATTTTTTATTATTTTTAATTATCCTTAAGTTTTAAATCTATGGAGTTGAATAATTTAATGACTCATTTAATTTAAGTTAATAAAAATTTCTCGTAAATATGAAAGACTAAAATTTCATTTGAGATAACTTTGTTATAGTTTTATTTTTCAGATTTTTCAGATGCGTTTCTCACGGATGAACCGACGTTTCCCGCCGGTGGATGGTATATTTCGTGGCGAGTTGGAGATGATCGAATCCGCGGGAAGCGAGGTTGGGATCGGGCGAGGCATCTTCAGAGACTTCTGGAAGGTATGGTGCTTCTCCAGGCACCGCAGCTTCGCATTCAGAGTTCCTTCGCTTTCCCTCCGTAAGAACAAAATCGTATCAATGCTTTCCTTTTATATAATTTTTGTGTACCAGTTATTTAGAATTGGATCTTCTGTCTCTCGTTTTTTATTTTTGAGAAATTTACTGTTTTTTTATTTGATTGTTGTTAAATTTTAGTGTTTTTTAGAGGGTGGGAACGAATTTTTATGTAGAATCTGCTTTGGCTTCTTCACTGTAACTCGGATTGCAATTACTTTTTGATTCTATATACATAATTTTAGCTTGCTCCTATTTTAGTCTTTTTATTGCTGTTAAACAAATTGTTCATTGTGATTCCTTTCAGCTAATAGTTTAAAAACCCTAAACTGCTTCTTCTCTGTGGTTCTAGATTTTTTTTTTCTTTCGCATGTTCCATTGCACTACATTTGACGGAGCTTCTTGATCTTTCTGCTTACTGTTCTTTATTTAATTATATTTTTTTAAAGTGCAGCTGAAGTAAAATTTTCCTGTAAAATGTTTTTTATTTTTATTTATTTTTTTACATAATTTCTTGTATCGGTCTTCAATTATCATACAAACTTCACATTGTGGAGCTAGAAATCCTGGCCATCCAGTGCGCTTTGAATGTCTAGGGTTGATTATAACAAAATATTTTGAAAACACTCTAATTAGATTGATTTCAAAGAAGCTTGTTGTATTCAATTATGGGCGGCCAATGTATGTAACCACATACTTTATAGGCACTTCTTAGTCGGAGAGGATCCTAACCCATTCCTCAAGATAGTAGTTCAAGAATTTACAAGTTGAATGATTCTTGAAGAGAACATATAAAAATAGAAGTTATTGTGTTACAGATTGGATAATGCACTTTTCTTCTTCATCTACTTGTCTTGTAGGATGCGGGGCAAACTTTAATGTAGAACCAGCCACTCTAAACTTTATTATTGTTAGATTAGTTGCTTATGCTGAAGCCTTTTGTGGTCTGATGGCAAACGATACCCTTAGTTACCACTTAGCTGGAGAGGATCTTAATCCCTTCATCAAGATAGCAGTTCAACAGTTACAAGTTGAATGGTTTTTGAAGAGAAAGTATAAAATTAAAATCTATTGATTTACAAATTGGATAATGCTCTTTCCTTCTTCACCTATTTGTCTTGTAGACCTGCAGGCTGACCTTTAATGCAACACCAACCATTTTAAACTTCATTTTTGTTAGATTAGTTTTTTAAGCTAAAGCCTTTGTGTTATGATGGAAACCTTTGTGTTATCATGGAAACCGATACCATTGCCCGGCCCAATTTTTGTATACTTTTCACATTTAGCACAGCCTTGCTTCATAACTCATCTCTTCTATGATAAAGCTAGATTAACCTAGCCTATTACCTTAAAGTCCCTGTAATTAGGATCAAATAATAATTGAAAATTCATTCATGGGATAACATGCTTACTACTTGCCATTAGTATGTTAGAACTTTTTGCTCTTGGTTAAATTTGCATGAGCACAATCATCATATCTTTCAATACCATGAGGATGAGGATAATGTATCTCAGAATTTTTTCTAACCATTTCAACAAATTGTTTTAAATGTGCTTTAAGGGAAATGATTCATATTGGTCTTTGTGAGAACGTGAAGATACCCAAGTAATTTAAAAAGTAATTAGAGGTTTAAAACATCATGGGAATTTGATAATATGACAATCAAAAAGATATTTTGTATGATGGAGAGGCTTAATGGAAAAACGACATACTCAGAGAGAAGAAATATAGAGATTTTAGTTGTTCAGCTATTTTAACCTAAAACCACTGAAAAGAGAACATATTCACTATCATCAAAGGATTACAACTCACAATGCCTTCCGTTTTTGAAGAAAAAAGATAAATTCTTAGAAGTTTCAGAGAAGATATGGGAAGATTATAAGGAGTTGTGAGGATTTTGATAGCATGTAGGTGTTATCCAAAGGAAATCCTCATCTTCTCTGGATGAACTTTTATTTATATACGTCTGTTTGAATTGGCTGAGAAGTGACAGATGGCCAATGCACGTGGTAGCCATGCACACAAGGAGAATAACAAGCATTGGTTTGTCTCTGATTCGAATGGCTAGTATTTAAGATTGCAGCTTTCAACGAGTCCACATTGTTGATGCTATCAGCCATATGAAAGACAAAAAGAGTAAAGGAAGACCGGAATAGAATCCAATCAGAATATGAATGGATGATGTCTTATGGCTAACACTTGTACGGACTGGAGATTAGTGGCTTGCAGAGGATGATTTGTTTCAAGCAATGGATGTTTAATACATATATGACCAATATAATTATGGGTTTGGCCATTTACGGTTCACCATGGGTGCATATGTTGTCAGAGAATTGTTCATTAGAAGAAAAAAAAACAACAACAACATTTGAGATACTTTTTTGAGGACCTGGTTGTTCAAACTATGGCTTTCAACATAACAGGTCAAACATTTTAAAAGGGGCTTTAGCACATTATAATTAATGAGAAGAAAGGTAATGACATTTGACTCTTTGCTTGAAAAAACTGTGTTCTGGTTATACATTGTTCTTCAAATTATACCACTTGGAAGTTTTATTGTGAATGTCTTTACGCTCAAAATTGACGAGAACAAAACAAAGAGGTCTTATAATGCTTACATTATTGCTACATGAATCTGAATTATTTCCTTTTGTTATGTTTATTGATAGTGATCTACATTTCATCACCTGTTGTCTCCTAATTGACAATCAACTTGCTTAGATTTTTTTATAGGGCCCATCTTAGTCCTTTAACTAACTCTTCCTTTTAGCCACTTCAAAGTTACTGTTCAGACCATTGTGCAGCATTTTTATTGGATGAAGGATGATATGGTTGATATTGAAGATCAATTCTTACATTGCATCCAAAACTTTATAATTACCCTCATGCAACAGCTAGAGTTCGTTTGAAATTGCTTGATTTCAAAATGTTATGGTATTTGATTGTTCATTTGATGTAATAGATTGAAGGTTCCGCTTTACATCACCTTCATTCTGTTGGATTTTTGCATGATGCCTCGTAACCATTTATTTGCATGATTGATTGTTTGGTAAATAAATTAGTTTTTTCTTAACAAAATGGATTAACTTGCTAAATAACTTTGTGTTGGTTTGCATTCAGGTTGTTTGGTTTGAACTAAAAGAAAGATCTCGTCCTATATTGACTACCAAAAACCAAACATTAAAGATGAAAAGTGTCTATTTAAAAATCCATATTATTTGACCCTTGTTTTTGGCTCAATTCAATGGGCAAATTTTCTGCATCCAATTGACTGTATAAATACCATAGCAATGCAATCAAAAGTTGAGAGAGATGCATATATGAGTTTTGAGATTTTTTTAGCATTATACATAGTGTCTTGTACTCTTGTTTTAGGTTCAGCAACTATACAATGATGGTTGCCTTTATCTGATGATTTTTGTTTTTTGTTGATCCCAATATGATGCTTTTGAGCTGAATTTTCTGAGGCTTCATTTGGGACGGCTTTCTTATTGCTTCTTAAAGCAGCTTTTTAGTATAAAAATTAAAATGTTGTATTAAAAAGCTGTTTTAAGAAGCATTAAGAAAGTCGTCCCAAACAAAGTCTAAATAATCTTAACAAAGTGAAGAATATTTTATAGTCTATCAGTTTTTATAGTGAATATGGAGAAGTTCTTTAAAAAAAGAAGAGTGGTATATTCTAGTCTGGTTGGAGATAAAAAATCTAGAGCAGACGCTTGCCTCGGAGTTTGTATCTTTTGTATGGAGAGCCAGGGAATTGGTGATCAGATTAAGATTCCTGTTGAAGGTTTCTGTTGGGCAAATTTACATGAGTCTGTAGCGTTGAGAAAAGTTGTTGATTCAGCACGCAAGCAAAAGGACTACCTCGGGTTGAAGTTGGGTGGTGTAGTAGGCATTTGGGGAGACGCATGAAGCATGCAGTCTCAACTCTTCTTGTCCATTTTTATTAAGATGGAGTCACAACAAGTCATCTTGGCGGTAAATACATATCAAGATTGAGATTTATGGGATATTTTTACATTTACGCAGTATATTTCATATTTAGCGCAATTGGATTAGCATTTTAGATAAATGAAATTGGTTTACCTTAGCATTAAGTACTTCTGTTTTTTTTACCTAGCCTTCACTACATCTACTTTCATTTCTAATCCGTATTCTTAGTTGGAAAAAAAATTTCTGCCTCTCAATGTCATTAGCAACTTGAACTTGGATATGTACGTTTGCTTTATACAGTCTCCTTCTAAAAAAAAAAAAAACATTCTTGTAACCTTTATATGGAATTCATCTAGCTTGACCCATATTTTCTGATTTGTTTACATTTTATTGCCAGCTATAGTAACTTCTATTTTTTTTTTTTTTTTTGCGAAAATGTAGGAGAAAATGTTCTAAAGAAGGAAAGAGAAGTTTCAGATGCTCTGTACAAGAAACCCCATGTAACAATGATGACGTATCTAGAAATCTTTTGTCCGGTTTTGCTGCTTCAATCATGTTCCTTTCTCTACCAAACCAGGTTATTAACAAGTTCATTATTTATAAATATTTGTTGTTAGGAAGGGGTTGGGTTGAGGGAGGTGGATTAGTTAAGAGTAAGAAATACTGAAGAAAAAGATAGCAGTCTTTAGTGGGGTTTTCTACTTAATGAATGGGAACAGACATACAAGACATTGGTTATCTGCTTTAACATTTGAAGACTTGCATGGTATTGCCTATAAATTATGAAGTGTCAACTGAGAGTGATGCAAAACGACTAAGAGTTTTCTATCATGATTATTATGATGCATATTATATTTTCATGCAAAGAAAAATTGAGGATTCATAGATCACAAATGACCAATTATATCTAACACCTCACTATCTTCAAATGAAAACAAGCTATATTAGTTAGCGCAATTGATAGTGAAATGGTCATATCCATGAGTTTGAACATGAACTTGAAAACAAATAATATCAGGGAGCAAACTAATTAATTTTCACAAAATTATATTTTTTATGCCAACCCCAACGCCAGTCCATTAAAAACTCCTCAACCTTGTATGAATTAACTTAAGCTAAATCAAGATTGAAATCATGCAAGCCAAATAAATTAACCTACCCATACCCAAGAATGGTAATGCCACAATCTTAATCCCATTTATGCAAATGCCACCAATTCAGAGCCCAATCTTAGAGGACCCGCAACAATGCATGTACCATTTCCTACAAAGAAGATTATAAATATATTCCTCGGGAGAGTTATTTTGCTATCATTATTGAGCTAAAAAAAAAAAGATAGAAAAAGTCATTAAGAGTTAAATGAATGAAATCTTGTAAACTTACTACCAACACATCAAACTAGAAGAGAGGATTAGTAATTTTCTTTGTAAAGCCAAAAATCTTTTCCTGATTGTAGGGATCTTTTTTTTCCCCTGCTGGCCAGGTTTCTGCTTTGGAGTTGTCTGCTCCTCAAAACTTTTTCCAGCTTGCAAATGCATTGGATAGCAGTGCCCTTTTTAAAGGCGAAGAATCTCAAGATCAAGGAAGCCAAGTGATGATGATGATGAGGGGCATGACTGCCAAGAATTTTGATCCAGTTAGATATTCTGGAAGGTGGTTTGAAGTAGCTTCACTTAAACGTGGCTTTGCAGGCCAAGGACAGGAAGATTGCCATTGTACTCAGGTTATTGTTTTGATGTAATGATTTTTCTATCTTGAACCAATGATTACAGGAATCTCACATGTATATATGACTTTATTCCAGGGAGTATACTCCTTTGATGCTGAAACACTTTCCATTCAAGTTGATACATTTTGCGTTCATGGCGGCCCTGATGGCTATATAACTGGTATTAGAGGAAAAGTCCAATGTCTTTCATTGGAGAACATGGAGAAAGCTGAAACTGATTTGGAGATGACAGAAATGATTAAAGAGAAATGCTTCCTTCGCTTTCCAACTTTACCTTTCATACCGAAAGAACCATACGATGTGATTGCAACAGATTATGATAATTTTGCTCTTGTTTCTGGGGCTAAAGACAGAAGTTTTGTTCAGGTACAACTATATCATCTAAGGATTCGTTTGGGACATCTTTTTTGCTACTTTATAAAACTGTTTTTTAGCAAGAAATTTTTGTACTAGAAATCTGTTTTTGAAAACAGCAAAGAAGTTGTCCCAAACAAAACCTAAATCTATCTCAAAACTTGATTTCTGACTCAATTTTTTTTTCTTTTTCTTACCTATCTTACATTCAAATCATTGAATGCTACTTGTGAGAGACTTCACAACAGATTTATTCAAGGAGACCTGACCCTGGAGCGGACTTCATCAACAAGTACAAATTATATTTGGCAGATTTAGGCTATGATCCAAATAAGATCAAAGATACTCCTCAGGACTGCCAAGTTATGTCCTCTGCTCAGCTTGCTTTGATGATGTCACGTACAGGAATGAAGGAGGCTCTGACAAACCAATTTCCAGATCTGGGGCTGACAGGACTAGCAATTAACCCATTCACAAGCATTTTTGATACTCTTAGAAAGCTTCTTCAACTGTATTTCAAGTAAAACTTTATCAAGTAATCTGATAGTATAGTAGGGTTTGAATGCAAGAAATATGGAACAAGCCTATGAATTTGTTCAGATTTCTCTATTTTTTTTTTTACTATGAATTCCCAATTTGTGGGTAACTGCAAAAATTCAGAAGAGTGATGATGCCTTTTGATTATAATTGGACAAAATTGCCTCATAATATGGTTAAGGTCATTAAGGTTTCGTTTGGAACGGCTTTCTTCCTATTTCTTAAAACAACTTTATAGCATAAAAATTAGAAAGCCGTTTCAAATGAAGCCTAAATGTTTGATTTTGCTGAGTTTCGAAATATATTTAATTATTTTTTAAATTTTTTTTATCAGAATATTTTAACCTTTTTTTCTTCAAAAACCTTTTAAGAAAGTCAAAATCAATAGGAGCCAAAAAATGCTAGAATTTTGCCAATGCAAACGCAATTATCTAGCCTTTAAAGGTTGGCAATTTTGGGGAAACTCCAATCCTTATTTATCTTGCCATGATCTCTTGATGCGGACATCCAACCGTCCATGCCTATCCGAGGAGGAGCTAAAGATCGACGGCCGAGATCCCTTCAATTTATCTTATTTTAGTAATTGTAATTTTTTTTTAATTATGCATTTTTTCTTTTTTACCCTTACTTAAGGGATTTGTTTTATGTAAGCCCAAGGGGCAAAATTATCTTTTAGTTTCTTTTAAGGCCTATATATAGCGACATTTGCTCTTGTATTAGGAGGATGGAATTATAATAAAATTTGTGTGTTTGCACTTGTGTTCTTCTTGAGAGAGGACGAGAGTGAAATCCCTATGGGAGGGAGACGGAGTTTCCACCAGCCGCAGGATGGGTCCGGGCTCGTGGCGTGAAGTCCCTTGGAGAAGGGCGACGTAGTACCCTTCAGCCGCAGGATGTGTCCGGGCTCGCGGTTGTATCTTTAATTTTTTTATCTTTTTTTTTATTTTGTTCCCACCTATTTTTTCTAGTCGTTCATCTTTTTCCTCTACTTCCGTCTACCATCGTCGTCTCCATTTCTACCATAAGCCGCCGGCCACCTCACTCGAAGATCCTCCAACCGCCGGCCATGGCTCATTAGCCGCCAGCCTCATCCTTTACCCTCTCTTCCTCCTTGGAATAAAGAAGTTTCCTAATTAGGAGAGACTCACAATTAATGACAATTCAAATTCAAAATTTGAATTTGAATTAGCATTAATTACTCCTTAAATTCGTCCCTCCAATTAAGCCAATAACCATTAATTTAAATTTGAAATTTAATTTCAGATTTAAATCAATTAATCACCTAATGCTCCCAATTAATGACAATTCAAATTCAAAAATTTGAATTTGAATTATCATTAATTACTCCTTAATTTCCTCTTCCCCCTTCCCCCTTCCTTTGCCTAATTAAGAGCCAATTAATGCTCCTAATTAACTCCCTCATTCACTCAAAAGCTCTTGGGAAATAATTCAAAAATATGAGATTTTTTTTTCTCTGTTTCTTGGCCGAAATCTCAAGGCTACCGTCAACTCCTTTCCAAATCCTATTTCTTTTATTTCTGGAATTAAATCCCGATTTCCCAACTTCTCTCTTACCCGCTGCCCCCTAGTTCTCCTCTCCCCTTAATTTGATTTTGATTCAATTTGCCACCTAAGCATTGGAAATGAACTACTGAGGCTCCCCACAGCTGTCCACGAGATTCTCCACTCCATCCTCCAATATCTCAGCCGCTCATTTGGGAGAAATCCCTGGAAATTCCGCCTCCTGAATGCTGGCAAGATTTCTGGATTGATCCCTCCCACAATCCTAAGGTTGGAATCCATGATAGCTGCCGTCCAGAACGTCCCAAGCAATAGAATTTGCTGTCAGATTTTGGAGAATGACAAATCTGAAATTTTCTCAGATTTTGGGATCCAAAATCTGAAGTTATTTTCAAACTTTGGTCAAGAGGCTTGGAGTTTATTTTCTCTTCCAATTGCAAGAGATGTTTGGAATTGAAACTGTTTTCAGGTTCTACAAGAGTTGATGCTTGTTCTCCCTCCTCTTTCAAGAAAAAAAACTAAAACCTCTCAGATTTTTTTGTGAAATCTGAACTTGCTGTCAAGAAAAATTGGGGAGGAGATTTGTCCCTAGCAAAGCCCTTCCCGTTCTACATCATCTCTTCTAGGAAAATTATAGATGATTTAATCTTTGTTTTAAACACGTAATTCATCTTGAACTACTGGTTGAGAGTTTTGATTATCAATAGAAAAAATTTAGATTTGAAATTTGCGTATGTCATGTGTGTGTGAATGTTTTCGTTAGCTCAAAAGTAAAAAAAAAAAAAAGAATCCCTTACATTACGAATCCATAAATATTTCCAAAGAGAAAAATTTAAATTAACCTTAACTTCTTAAGCTACATTTGTTTGCTTTAAAATAAAAATATTATAACATTATTTTAAAAAATAATAAAAAAGTTGTTCAAAATGAAATGTAAATCTCATAGTTTTGATATCTCTGTTAGACATGTAAAAAAAAATTCAGATCATGTCTAGACAACTTAGACAAGCAGGATTTCACATCTTTTCGATACAATGTAAATCATATAAACAAAGACAACAATATTGTAGAAAGCTAACATCAACATTGGCACATACTTTCTTCCAAATATAGCAAATTACTTAAACTCAGACATCAGCTGAATAGTAGCAAATGTTCCTCCTGACTTTCAGTTGTAGCAAACATCGGCTCTCAGAATCTCTTCTGGAGGCTGCAAATGTTCCTGATGTTAGCTAGCACGTAACGTACATATAACAACAACAACAACAACAAAGGTAAAATAAAAAAAGGTAAAACTTTTCCTCCTGACTTCAACAAATGCAATTTCCTGTAATGAACACACGAAAAGCTTCGATCAATGGTTCGTTTTCTCTTTACTATTCTCTCGCGACTCACGAATTACGATCTCAAGCACGACTTTCATTTTCCCTTTGGCTCCTCTCTCGTCCCCAAACGAAGGCTGTCAATGACAGATATTTATGTCTTCTAAGTTCTAAGGGACATGCTATTGCATTCTTAATTTTCATTTTACAACTCCTATTGGCTCCGATAATGGGCAAATTATTACGTTCGGTGTCTGGATTCGTCCGGACACCAATCCATACACGCCACGTCACCAAAATGCACAGGGACCTAGTGTATTCGGGTGACATGGCGCATATGGATTGGGTGTCCGGACGTGGACGTAATAATTCGCCCCGGCAATGAGACGGCAAACGAAACTATTTGAATATATTCTAATAACTATTTTAATTTAGACGACTCTTAACAAAATTTCTGGTTCCGATTTAAAAGGAGAAGAAAAATCGGCCTCAATCTTAGGCGAAAGAAAAGCAAATGTGAGAGAGTTATACAATCACCTTCTGTGGTGTTTCAGGGCCAACCTTCGCCCGGTTCCGGCCCAGACGCCTTCGAATGGCGCACAAAGAGGACGCAATCCTCCCCATAGAACGGATGAAGGAAGAAACGTCGATTTCATCGAAGGAAGATGATTCGTGGAGATGAATGGAGCAAGGAATGGAAGCCATGGCTAGGTTTCTTTCTGCGGGAAGGTGGAGAGAGAGAGAGGGAGAGAGAAAAGAGATTAATTAAAATGTTTATTTTTTATAAATAAAAAATGGCGATCTTTTTTAAGATAAATGTCCAAATTATGAGGTCCAAAAAAAAGATTAAGCGAAAATTACGACAAGATTACAATTTGATACGTGTCAATCTTTTAGTGGTGGATGTGAAAGAGGTGGGAATAACTGCAGAGACCGTTAGAACAAATCCGAGATCAAATCTTCTTTGTCGCTAACTGTAGAGATATGATGGTATGATGTACATGAAAATATGATCGCATTTTTATGATGTATATGATGGTATGCTGTGCTTCAAACTGACGACCCTCCATCAGATTCTGCCTTTGATGAATCTGTACCCACGGCCGAAGATCCCCCTTCAAAATAGGGATATCTTTTAAATTGAAATTGTTTAACAATTAATTAAGTAAAATAAAATCAAAATAAAAAAAAATTATGACTGATGCCATTTGTTCGGTTATGTGGATCGGATATGTGACTTGGGTTGAGTCTGTGGGTTTGTGGGTTGGATTGAGTTGGTGGGTTTGCAGGTTGGATCGGCGCCAATCAGGTCGGTCTGCAAGTAAGTCGTTATCTAATATGGGGCGGATCCCCACTCACTTGAGGGTGGGCAAATGCTCTGCCCACCCTAAAAAAAAAATTTATGTAGAGAAAGGATAATTTTGAAACTCTGCCTCCTCTCAAAAATAAAAATTTGCCCATCAATCCTGGTCAAACGGGGTTTCGACCAGGAAATCTGGTGTTCGCTCATGTCGTCTGATTCCAGCTCTGTCTTGTAAATCCTCGCACCATATGCTTCAATCTTTCAATTTGAGAAATTGAACTCTTATAATACCGAAATGACGCGTTTCTCATATGTATTCCTCTCCTCCTAGTATTTTCCTAAACCCCAAACAAAACAAAAAAAGTGCATTTTCCCCATGTATTTCCACAATCTAGTGGATATGTCATTTACTGGTAGACGAGCTTTCTCTTCCCTGTTTTGCCTATCGAATAGGGCATTCTCTCAGGATCTTATTGAGCCCTCTTGAAGCAGTAGTATTTTGCATTCCAAACACACTGGCCCTGGTGAGTACATCTAAGACTGTTGTAAGGTGCGATGGAGTTCCTTGTTCTTAAAATTGAACAGTGTAGTCCAGTCCAATTGTTGTATGCGTGAGTCAAGGGTATTTTGGATCTTCATAAGTCCAAGTGAAAGGAAATGTTTGTGACTTATTTGTGTTTGATCATACAAAATTTGCAAGAAAAAAAAATTTCGCTTCACTGTATAAGTTTCACATAAGAGATGTTCAAGGCCGTTTAGGAAAGTGTTGGCTCTTTGAAATTTTTATATGTAAGTTGTCATGTATACTTTAACGTTTAATTATTCCTTTTTTTTTTCAAGTTAGTTAATGTTTAGCTAATTTATTATTTTTTTTCTAAGTTAGAGTCTAGGTTCAACATAACTTACATGATTATGTTGCGAACCCTGTCTGGCAGAGGGCAGAGCCAATAACAGAGAAGAAGGAATAAAGGTAAAGGTATCTTATTCAATCAAATAGAGTTTACAGACTTATAAATAGGGAAAAGATAAATGGGGTTATGATGACCCCTGGTACAATATAACTATCCTGTCACGCCCCAGAATCTAACTTGGAAAGAATGTCGATCAATTCGCAACAATTTACCAGAGTTATCTATAAATCCTTCAGTAAGCATTCTATCCAACATCTATAACATTGAAAACTTCAATATAACTGTCGATTCATATCACAAAACATCATATACAATACTCAGGAACTACACTATCAATACAAGAAAGGAAACTATCCTGTCCTGAGTACAAAAGAATCATCAATCTAACAAAAGCACTAAACCTGTAGATCTGGATCAATGCCTATCTCCTGCTCCCGAGCCCTGACCTGAAAATATCAACCACATATAATGAGCTTACAAAGCCCAGCAGGTCACCAAAGCCTACAACTGAAATCAGAGCACGGCAATGCGATCAATATGCATGTCAATCTATCAATCCGAAGCAGTCAATGGTCAATGAGTCTATGCAGCGGAAATCAATAGTCAATAAAACCAATCAATGCAGCAGCAGGCAATTCGATAAATCAACTCGATCAATCAAATCAACTAAATCAATCAACGTCGTCAATCAAATCAATACGATCAAATCAATAGAATCAGTAGAGAAAAGCGATACGAGACAAGGATCTATAAAACAGTCAATGCGATAAAGAACAGTAGCGACAGTGAATCTATAAGTCTATAGGCAGCAATACGATGAATCTATAAGCAGTAGTCAATGTCCATGCTATCAATGCAGTATCTATATTCATCCATTTCTATATCAATGTTCAATGTCGATGCACAGAAATCGATCAGTGAAATCAATGAAATCGTACGATCTAGTAAATCCAATCAAAGTCGATAAAGCAGGAATTTATAAAACAATACAGTAAACATGCAATTCAATACTATATACTGAACAAGTACAATCTACTGGCTATGTTGCTGTTGTAGAATCCATATTGCTGTTGTAGATAATACATTGGTTCAATCAAGAAGAGTCGTCACTCTATTGCCCGTCGGCATATTAATAAACTCCTTATAACTCCCAATCGTTATATCAATGATCAATGGTTTAAAGGAAAGCTCGTCGGCCCACCATCCTGTACAGGTATCAATCAATCTTCTACCAATGTTCAACCAGGTTCCACTTGCGATCAGTATCAATAGTCAATTCAATCAATAAGCAATTCAATAGTCGATATTAAAGCAATCATATCCATAATCAATGCATGTCAGTTCAATCTATCAATCTCATACAATTCAGGAATCGTACGAAAATCGGGCAGCATAACGGTAGTATACAGAATTTACACAAAAATCCTGCAAAAAGACACAGTTTCCAAATCTTTCCAAATTACAGTAGAATATCAATAGCGTCAATACAAGACTATCGATCTATAAAATCCAAATCAAATCAGGTCCTGATATTATTCTATTCAATTAAAATCGATTAAAATCACGTAGAATCAATTCCGACCGGTAAAATCTTCGTAGAATACAGTCAAATCGTGTACAATAATCATATCTATAACATACTAAAAGTTGTGCGGTGGAAGTTGTGTCAAATCAAAACCATGTCGAAAAGTCAACTTCGAAAACACAAAACAGATCATATCTCGGTCAAAACACAAAATCTCTGAAAACAGAAACAGGGTTCGGAGTCCTTACCACGAGATCTTCACTTTTCCCAACAGCAGCGTCGGACGAAAAGCGCTCCGCGGTCTCCGAAAATCAACTTTTCTCTTTTCTTCCTTTCTCTTTCTCTCTCTACAAAATATCTGATTTTTAAAAAATGATTTTCTCTCTCCTCAAAACGAGCTCATTTCCTTAAGTAATGCTCATATCGGCCCGGCCGATCGTCTCGATCGTCCTGGACGATCAGACCAATTCTGGTCGTCCTGGCCGATACTCCAGGGCGATGATCAGGACGATTTTAGGAACAGTGCAGATCGTCCTGGACGATCTCAATATCGTCCTGGACGATTCTGTCCAGAAATAGCTCCAGAAATCAGCTGTTTTCAATGCACTGATCGGCCTGGACGATCCAAATTTCGTCCTGGCCGATTCTGGGAGGAAAATCCAAATCAGAGAGGAACAGTAAGGAAACGAGATATTACAATCTCCCCACCTTAGAAAAATGTCGTCCCGACATTTCCCTACAGGTGCGAAGCAGAAACAACGATGCAAAACAAATCGATCAAAATCCAAATCCAAAACAAAACTCATCGAAATCCATACAGAACACACAATGCAATCAATCCAATGTCAATATGCGATGTTCATATGTTAATATCAATCGGTTAGTCAAATCAATCTTACCAGTAGAATCTTCTGGTCGTTGCTGATCCTGATGCTGTAAACTCTGTAGACTGTAGATGCGTGGCACCACTGGAGGTCGTGGCGCAACTGTCTCCCTCTGGTCTCTGACAGTCCTATCATCAATCCTGTTTGCTGATCTCTCACTGTAGGCCCTCGAGCCAACAGTCCTCTGCTGTCCTGTACCCGTGCCAGAACCAGTCCTTCCATCCAGTCCTTTCTGAGGACACTCTGCTGCTCTGTGTCCTTGCTGTCCACAGTGAAAACACTGTCCCGTCAATAGGTAGCACTGACCTGCATGTCGTCTACCACAATGACTGCACGTGCCAGAACCACCAGACGATACTATCGATGCAGATCGTGACGCAGATCCCGATATAGATCCCTTCGAACCCTCATACCTGCTTCTCTTCTCTCTATCTCTGGAATCATCTCGTCGTACCTCATCTCTTCTCCTCCTGGTATCCTCGTACCTCGATACTGGTGCCGACAACTCAATCTCTATCAATCGGGCCCACTCCACTAGCTCAGAAAACTCGTGGATCCGAAAAGGTACAAGTGGTTGCCTCAGCTCTCTATTCAATCCGTGCAGAAATCTATAACATTTGTCTTCAGAAGTAGGAATCAAGTGAGCAGCGTACCTCGCAAGTGCAGTAAACTCGGACTCGTACTGCATCACTGACTTGCGGCCTTGCTCCAATCTCATGAATGCTTCCTGCATCTGTCGCTGAGCTGACGGTGGTACAAACCACATCCTGAATACTGTAGTGAACTCATCCCAGGTGATCTCAGCATTGGTCTTCCCCTGGAATTTCTCTCTCTGCTGTCCAATCCACCATCTCTCTGCCTCACTTTCCAACATGAATACTGCCAAAGGTACTTTCCTGTTCCCCGGACACTGCATACTATCAAAAATCTTCTCTATCCTCATTATCCAATCCTCAGCAACCTGTGGTCCTACAGCCCCTTTGAACAACGGAGGCTTCAGCTTATGAAACATCTGCAAATGTCTATCAATTTCTTCCTCTTTGCTCCCACTCATCTTGCTCTGGGCATCTCCCATAACATGTGCAATCGCAGTAGCTAACTGCATCATACTCTCTGACGGTACTGGAGATGCGCTGTGCTGCTCATTTGGTACACTGGATTCTGCCGGAGGATCCATATCTTTTCACCTGCACAATTCAAAACGAATGATACACACATGCAATGATGTATGCCAATGAAGCTCTTAAGCTACCCAATCTACCCAATCTCTCAATCCAATCCTACAACTCTGGTAACAATCCATTCTTCCAATAACATTGCTCTGATACCAACTTGTCACGCCCCAGAATCTAACTTGGAAAGAATGTCGATCAATTCGCAACAATTTACCAGAGTTATCTATAAATCCTTCAGTAAGCATTCTATCCAACATCTATAACATTGAAAACTTCAATATAACTGTCGATTCATATCACAAAACATCATATACAATACTCAGGAACTACACTATCAATACAAGAAAGGAAACTATCCTGTCCTGAGTACAAAAGAATCATCAATCTAACAAAAGCACTAAACCTGTAGATCTGGATCAATGCCTATCTCCTGCTCCCGAGCCCTGACCTGAAAATATCAACCACATATAATGAGCTTACAAAGCCCAGCAGGTCACCAAAGCCTACAACTGAAATCAGAGCACGGCAATGCGATCAATATGCATGTCAATCTATCAATCCGAAGCAGTCAATGGTCAATGAGTCTATGCAGCGGAAATCAATAGTCAATAAAACCAATCAATGCAGCAGCAGGCAATTCGATAAATCAACTCGATCAATCAAATCAACTAAATCAATCAACGTCGTCAATCAAATCAATACGATCAAATCAATAGAATCAGTAGAGAAAAGCGATACGAGACAAGGATCTATAAAACAGTCAATGCGATAAAGAACAGTAGCGACAGTGAATCTATAAGTCTATAGGCAGCAATACGATGAATCTATAAGCAGTAGTCAATGTCCATGCTATCAATGCAGTATCTATATTCATCCATTTCTATATCAATGTTCAATGTCGATGCACAGAAATCGATCAGTGAAATCAATGAAATCGTACGATCTAGTAAATCCAATCAAAGTCGATAAAGCAGGAATTTATAAAACAATACAGTAAACATGCAATTCAATACTATATACTGAACAAGTACAATCTACTGGCTATGTTGCTGTTGTAGAATCCATATTGCTGTTGTAGATAATACATTGGTTCAATCAAGAAGAGTCGTTACTCTATTGCCCGTCGGCATATTAATAAACTCCTTATAACTCCCAATCGTTATATCAATGATCAATGGTTTAAAGGAAAGCTCGTCGGCCCACCATCCTGTACAGGTATCAATCAATCTTCTACCAATGTTCAACCAGGTTCCACTTGCGATCAGTATCAATAGTCAATTCAATCAATAAGCAATTCAATAGTCGATATTAAAGCAATCATATCCATAATCAATGCATGTCAGTTCAATCTATCAATCTCATACAATTCAGGAATCGTACGAAAATCGGGCAGCATAACGGTAGTATACAGAATTTACACAAAAATCCTGCAAAAAGACACAGTTTCCAAATCTTTCCAAATTACAGTAGAATATCAATAGCGTCAATACAAGACTATCGATCTATAAAATCCAAATCAAATCAGGTCCTGATATTATTCTATTCAATTAAAATCGATTAAAATCACGTAGAATCAATTCCGACCGGTAAAATCTTCGTAGAATACAGTCAAATCGTGTACAATAATCATATCTATAACATACTAAAAGTTGTGCGGTGGAAGTTGTGTCAAATCAAAACCATGTCGAAAAGTCGACTACGAAAACACAAAACAGATCATATCTCGGTCAAAACACAAAATCTCTGAAAACAGAAACAGGGTTCGGAGTCCTTACCACGAGATCTTCACTTTTCCCAACAGCAGCGTCGGACGAAAAGCGCTCCGCGGTCTCCGAAAATCAACTTTTCTCTTTTCTTCCTTTCTCTTTCTCTCTCTACAAAATATCTGATTTTTAAAAAATGATTTTCTCTCTCCTCAAAACGAGCTCATTTCCTTAAGTAATGCTCATATCGGCCCGGCCGATCGTCTCGATCGTCCTGGACGATCAGACCAATTCTGGTCGTCCTGGCCGATACTCCAGGGCGATGATCAGGACGATTTTAGGAACAGTGCAGATCGTCCTGGACGATCTCAATATCGTCCTGGACGATTCTGTCCAGAAATAGCTCCAGAAATCAGCTGTTTTCAATGCACTGATCGGCCTGGACGATCCAAATTTCGTCCTGGCCGATTCTGGGAGGAAAATCCAAATCAGAGAGGAACAGTAAGGAAACGAGATATTACAATCTCCCCACCTTAGAAAAATGTCGTCCCGACATTTCCCTACAGGTGCGAAGCAGAAACAACGATGCAAAACAAATCGATCAAAATCCAAATCCAAAACAAAACTCATCGAAATCCATACAGAACACACAATGCAATCAATCCAATGTCAATATGCGATGTTCATATGTTAATATCAATCGGTTAGTCAAATCAATCTTACCAGTAGAATCTTCTGGTCGTTGCTGATCCTGATGCTGTAAACTCTGTAGACTGTAGATGCGTGGCACCACTGGAGGTCGTGGCGCAACTGTCTCCCTCTGGTCTCTGACAGTCCTATCATCAATCCTGTTTGCTGATCTCTCACTGTAGGCCCTCGAGCCAACAGTCCTCTGCTGTCCTGTACCCGTGCCAGAACCAGTCCTTCCATCCAGTCCTTTCTGAGGACACTCTGCTGCTCTGTGTCCTTGCTGTCCACAGTGAAAACACTGTCCCGTCAATAGGTAGCACTGACCTGCATGTCGTCTACCACAATGACTGCACGTGCCAGAACCACCAGACGATACTATCGATGCAGATCGTGACGCAGATCCCGATATAGATCCCTTCGAACCCTCATACCTGCTTCTCTTCTCTCTATCTCTGGAATCATCTCGTCGTACCTCATCTCTTCTCCTCCTGGTATCCTCGTACCTCGATACTGGTGCCGACAACTCAATCTCTATCAATCGGGCCCACTCCACTAGCTCAGAAAACTCGTGGATCCGAAAAGGTACAAGTGGTTGCCTCAGCTCTCTATTCAATCCGTGCAGAAATCTATAACATTTGTCTTCAGAAGTAGGAATCAAGTGAGCAGCGTACCTCGCAAGTGCAGTAAACTCGGACTCGTACTGCATCACTGACTTGCGGCCTTGCTCCAATCTCATGAATGCTTCCTGCATCTGTCGCTGAGCTGACGGTGGTACAAACCACATCCTGAATACTGTAGTGAACTCATCCCAGGTGATCTCAGCATTGGTCTTCCCCTGGAATTTCTCTCTCTGCTGTCCAATCCACCATCTCTCTGCCTCACTTTCCAACATGAATACTGCCAAAGGTACTTTCCTGTTCCCCGGACACTGCATACTATCAAAAATCTTCTCTATCCTCATTATCCAATCCTCAGCAACCTGTGGTCCTACAGCCCCTTTGAACAACGGAGGCTTCAGCTTATGAAACATCTGCAAATGTCTATCAATTTCTTCCTCTTTGCTCCCACTCATCTTGCTCTGGGCATCTCCCATAACATGTGCAATCGCAGTAGCTAACTGCATCATACTCTCTGACGGTACTGGAGATGCGCTGTGCTGCTCATTTGGTACACTGGATTCTGCCGGAGGATCCATATCTTTTCACCTGCACAATTCAAAACGAATGATACACACATGCAATGATGTATGCCAATGAAGCTCTTAAGCTACCCAATCTACCCAATCTCTCAATCCAATCCTACAACTCTGGTAACAATCCATTCTTCCAATAACATTGCTCTGATACCAACTTGTCACGCCCCAGAATCTAACTTGGAAAGAATGTCGATCAATTCGCAACAATTTACCAGAGTTATCTATAAATCCTTCAGTAAGCATTCTATCCAACATCTATAACATTGAAAACTTCAATATAACTGTCGATTCATATCACAAAACATCATATACAATACTCAGGAACTACACTATCAATACAAGAAAGGAAACTATCCTGTCCTGAGTACAAAAGAATCATCAATCTAACAAAAGCACTAAACCTGTAGATCTGGATCAATGCCTATCTCCTGCTCCCGAGCCCTGACCTGAAAATATCAACCACATATAATGAGCTTACAAAGCCCAGCAGGTCACCAAAGCCTACAACTGAAATCAGAGCACGGCAATGCGATCAATATGCATGTCAATCTATCAATCCGAAGCAGTCAATGGTCAATGAGTCTATGCAGCGGAAATCAATAGTCAATAAAACCAATCAATGCAGCAGCAGGCAATTCGATAAATCAACTCGATCAATCAAATCAACTAAATCAATCAACGTCGTCAATCAAATCAATACGATCAAATCAATAGAATCAGTAGAGAAAAGCGATACGAGACAAGGATCTATAAAACAGTCAATGCGATAAAGAACAGTAGCGACAGTGAATCTATAAGTCTATAGGCAGCAATACGATGAATCTATAAGCAGTAGTCAATGTCCATGCTATCAATGCAGTATCTATATTCATCCATTTCTATATCAATGTTCAATGTCGATGCACAGAAATCGATCAGTGAAATCAATGAAATCGTACGATCTAGTAAATCCAATCAAAGTCGATAAAGCAGGAATTTATAAAACAATACAGTAAACATGCAATTCAATACTATATACTGAACAAGTACAATCTACTGGCTATGTTGCTGTTGTAGAATCCATATTGCTGTTGTAGATAATACATTGGTTCAATCAAGAAGAGTCGTTACTCTATTGCCCGTCGGCATATTAATAAACTCCTTATAACTCCCAATCGTTATATCAATGATCAATGGTTTAAAGGAAAGCTCGTCGGCCCACCATCCTGTACAGGTATCAATCAATCTTCTACCAATGTTCAACCAGGTTCCACTTGCGATCAGTATCAATAGTCAATTCAATCAATAAGCAATTCAATAGTCGATATTAAAGCAATCATATCCATAATCAATGCATGTCAGTTCAATCTATCAATCTCATACAATTCAGGAATCGTACGAAAATCGGGCAGCATAACGGTAGTATACAGAATTTACACAAAAATCCTGCAAAAAGACACAGTTTCCAAATCTTTCCAAATTACAGTAGAATATCAATAGCGTCAATACAAGACTATCGATCTATAAAATCCAAATCAAATCAGGTCCTGATATTATTCTATTCAATTAAAATCGATTAAAATCACGTAGAATCAATTCCGACCGGTAAAATCTTCGTAGAATACAGTCAAATCGTGTACAATAATCATATCTATAACATACTAAAAGTTGTGCGGTGGAAGTTGTGTCAAATCAAAACCATGTCGAAAAGTCGACTACGAAAACACAAAACAGATCATATCTCGGTCAAAACACAAAATCTCTGAAAACAGAAACAGGGTTCGGAGTCCTTACCACGAGATCTTCACTTTTCCCAACAGCAGCGTCGGACGAAAAGCGCTCCGCGGTCTCCGAAAATCAACTTTTCTCTTTTCTTCCTTTCTCTTTCTCTCTCTACAAAATATCTGATTTTTAAAAAATGATTTTCTCTCTCCTCAAAACGAGCTCATTTCCTTAAGTAATGCTCATATCGGCCCGGCCGATCGTCTCGATCGTCCTGGACGATCAGACCAATTCTGGTCGTCCTGGCCGATACTCCAGGGCGATGATCAGGACGATTTTAGGAACAGTGCAGATCGTCCTGGACGATCTCAATATCGTCCTGGACGATTCTGTCCAGAAATAGCTCCAGAAATCAGCTGTTTTCAATGCACTGATCGGCCTGGACGATCCAAATTTCGTCCTGGCCGATTCTGGGAGGAAAATCCAAATCAGAGAGGAACAGTAAGGAAACGAGATATTACATATCCAATGTCACTTTTGTTTATATGCTTAGATCTCCCCTCAAATTGATCATGAGGCAACGAGATGTTCAATTTGTTGCGAAGAGAAATGAAGCGAGCTGTAGGAAGTGACTTGGTGAAAATATCAGCAATCTGATCGATGGAACTGAGATGAATAATCGAAATCTGGCCGGCGTCGAGATGATCGCGGATGAAGTGATGATCGATCTCGATGTGCTTTGTGCGGGCGTGGAAGACGGGATTGTGAGCCAGCGCGATCGCCGAAGTGTTGTCGCAGTGAATGACTGTAGGGGATGGTTGCGGTATTTGCAGTTCCTCAACAAGACGCCGAAGCCATAGAACGTCGGAGACAGCAGTGGATAAAGCCCTATACTATGCTTCAGTGGAGGATTTTGCGACGGTAGTTTGCTTCTTTGAGCACCAGGAGATGAGTGTGGAGCCTAGGAACGTGCAATGTCCTGTAATTGACTTTCTATCGGCTGAGTCGGCAGCCCAGTTCGCATCGACGAATGTTCGCAGCTGGAGTTCGTCGCGAGTAATCTGTATGCCGAGATTGAGAGTCCCTTTGATGTATCTGAGTAGTCTTTTTAAGGCCTGGAAATCCCGAAATGTAGGACTGTGCATGTGTTGGCATATGGAGTTGACGGCGAAAGCAATATCAGGACGCGTAATGGATAGATACTGTAGGGAGCCAGCTATGGTGCGGTAAAGCGTTGGGTCCGAGTAGAGCTGTGTGTTGGAGTTGGTCGAAAGCGATTTGGTTGTCATGGGAGTGGCCGCCGGAGTGCAGTTCGAGAAACCGGCTTTCTCCAGAATGTTGTGAGCGTAGTGTGATTATTGTAGAAGAATGCGGTCCGGTAAGTGTGTGATCTGTATTCCCAGGTAGAGCAATACGTCGGCCATTTGTTTGATTTTGAAAGTGGTCTGTAGATGAGCTAGAAGGCGATCGAGAGTCGCCGTGTCATTTTCTGTAAATAAGATGTCATCAACGTAGATTAGGAAGTATAGATGAACGTTTTTATTCGTATAGAGTAATAAGGAGGGATCGGAGCGACTAAACCTGAAACCGAATTGAAGAAGAAATGTGGTGAGTTTCTTGAACCACTGACGCGGAGCCTGTTTTAAACCATAAAGGGATTTGTGTAATTTGCAAACATGACTAGGTAAGTGCGGATCGACAAAGCCAGTTGGCTTCCTCATGTAGACATCTTCGGAGAGGTCGCCGTGGAGGAACGCATTGGATACGTCTAATTGTTTTACCGTCCATTTGCGATGTAGAGCGAGCGTGAGAAGAATTCGAATTGTTGGGACTTTGGCGACCGGACTGAAGGTTTCGTTGTAGTTGACGCCTTGTTGTAGGGAGAAACCTTGTGCGACAAGCCTTGCCTTATACTTGTCGATTTGTCCAGACGGAAGAGTTTTTATTTTGTACTTCCACTTGGAGCCAAGAACTGGCTTGTTGACCAGTTTGGGAACTAGCGACCAAGTCCCTTGTTGTTGTAATGCGAGGAATTCATCGGACATGGCAGCCCGCCATTGTTGTTGTTTGGCAGCTTGAGTGAAGCTGGTAGGAGTAAGGTGAGTCTCGGTGGCGAGTAGGTCTAGTATGTGCCTTGGTTTGGTAATACCAGCCTTTGATCGGGTGGTCATGGGATGAATCAGAATGTTAGATGTGCTCGAGTCCGATTGAGAGACTTGATCACTAACAGAATGAATGGTGCTGGAGGAGTTGAGAGAGGGCTGATTTGAGTGGGTGGTAATAGTGCCTGGAACTGAAGGAGTGCTGGATGAAGTTTTGGAAGGTTGGGGAGTATGGGAATTATTCTTTATGGTGGAGTGAGGAATTAAGAGAAGAGGAGGAGTAGAACCGATTTCTTGGACAGTAGTGGATGGGTTAGCCGAGAGATCTTGGGCAAGAGAAAAGATATTTTCATGAAATATAACGTGTCTTGAGATATGTATCTTACCTGTGGTCATGTTGTAGCATTTATAGCCCTTATGTGCTGAAGAATAACCCAAGAAGAGACATTCTTGGGATCTTGGAGACAGCTTGCTGTTGGTGTATGGTTTGAGCCAGGGAAAACATAGACACCCGAAAATGTGAAGATGAGCATATGTGGGAGTGGTACCGTGGAGCTTCTGGTAAGGCGTTTGGTAGGACAGTAATCTTGTAGGGATCCGATTGATTAGATAGTTTGCGGTGAGGAGAGATTCTGCCCAGAAGCGATGCGGTAGAGAGGCAGTTAAAAGAAGAGTTCTTGTGATCTCCAACAGATGTCTATGTTTTCGCTCAGCTACTCCATTCTGCTCTGGGGTGTGAGGACAACTGAATTGCTGAATGATCCCCTGAGTGGCTAGAAAATTTTTGAAGTTTGTACTCGTGAATTCACCCCCGCCGTCGGATCGAAGAACTTTCGGTTTGGTGTTGAACTGAGTATTAATAAGATTGCAAAAGTTCTTGAATTTAATAAATACTTCGTTCTTAAAAACCATTGGGTAAATCCACGAAAAATGCGTATAATCGTCAACGAAAAGCACGTAATATTTAAAACCATCTAGGGATGCAAGGGGAGCTGGACCCCAGACATCCGAATGGATTAAGTGAAACGGAGCAGAAGAAGTAGTTTTGCTATTATTAAAAGCTAGTTTGTGGCTTTTAGCCATATTACAAATTTTGCAAACATCTGAAGAAGAAGCAGACTTAATGTCCGAAATAGATTTAGCTAAAATTGACAGAATTTTATTGTGCGGATGTCCCAGGCGATTATGCCACGGGTTGAACTTGGCTCTTGTGGTTTGTAGTGCGGAGATAGGGACGGTCGGAGAGGGTTGGAGCTGGTATAGTCCGTTACGGAGACGCCCATGAAGTAGAGGTCGATGATCCTGCATATCCTTAATGGTAAACCCATTAGCATCGAAGCAGATACGAATGGAGTTATCTGTAGTTAACTTGGAAACAGAGAGAAGGTTATATTTGAGGGAGGGAACATGAAGTAAATTGCTCAAATGTAGCTTACGGTCGGTGTCGGGTAAAGGAAGAATTCCTTGCCCGGTGTTGTGGATCGGAAAAGAAGATCCATTTGCTATGGAGACGACGTCTGATCCGCGGTAGGAAGACGGGTAGTTGATGTTGGAGACGTCCGGCGTGATGTGTGTCGACGCTCCTGAATCAAGAACCCATTCTTGATTTGAGTTGGATGCGGATTGAGCAAGCAGAGCTCTCGGCTGGCGGGATGTGTTGGGAGCGTAATTCAGATTACATCTATGCCAACAATTGATAGCCACATGACCTTGTTTGCCGCAGATTTGACAGGTAGGCCGAGTGGACGAGCTCCCTTGTTGATTTTTATTGGCAGTGTTGAACGGAGAGGGGGAAGAACCAGTGTTTCTGTTCTTGAAGAACTTCTTGTTGTTTCTTGATTTGTTGGAGGAAGCGTTGGAGTAGAGAGCCATCGGTTCTGATGAGTTTGCGCTTTCTTTGCCAATTTCTTGTTGTACGTGGATCTCTTCGCTGCAGAGGAGCGAATACAGCGTGTCGAGATCAATGGAGGCACACGATGTCCGGATCGATGTCTTGAACGCATTGTATGCGGACGGTAGACCGTTGAGTATGTATAATATAATGTCTTCTTGTTCTATGTTAGATCCCGAGGCTGCAATGGTGTCCACGATGAATTTGATTTAGGCAAGATATTGTTGCATAGAGCTTTCTTTCATCTGGACGTGGTGAAGCTCATTTTTGAGCTGAATGATTCTTGAACGACTCGCCGATTGAAATCGTTTTTCCAGAATGATCCAAGCCTCGTGAGCGGTGGAAGAAGAGATCACGTATGGCAAGATAGACGGTGAAATTGTGGAAAGAAGAGCTGAGATTAGATTCTTGTCTATGAGGTTCCAACTTGAAAAGTTGGGGTCGGTAGAATCAGAGGGGCAAACGGAAGATCCGGTTAAGTGCCCGGCGAATCCATTTGCAGTGAAATGCTGAAGAAGTTGGAGTCGCCAGATTGAGTAGTTGTCGGAGGTGAGTTGCGTTGGAACTAGGTTCTTGAGATTAGATATCAAGAACTTTAGAGGAGCCGGTATGATGAAGTCTGCGAAGGGAGAAGAAGAAGAATCAGTGTTTAGAGCTTGACGCGCCGACGAGCTTTGATCGGTCATGGCCTGCTCTGATACCATGTTGCGAACCCTGTCTGGCAGAGGGCAGAGCCAATAACAGAGAAGAAGGAATAAAGGTAAAGGTATCTTATTCAATCAAATAGAGTTTACAGACTTATAAATAGGGAAAAGACAAAGGGGGTTATGATGACCCCTGGTACAATATAACTATCCAATGTCACTTTTGTTTATATGCTTAGAGATTATACTTTAATTTATGTTATTAAAATCAACATTAAATTGGAAAATAAATGATAAAAAATTTTATTATAAATTTGGAAGCATTATATTAGTTAAATAAAAAAAAAATTATTACTATTTATTATTAATATTAATATTAATATTATTATTGTTGTTGTTTAATAATTTAATTAACTAAAATTTTGTCCACCATGAGAAAAATAGCTGGGGTGTATCTAATGACGGTGAGTAAGTCGTTACCTTATTGCGTGATTGGTCAGTCGTTAGCTCTTTTCAGAACTTGCACGGCAGATAAATACATATACATTTTTTTTACATACATACATACATACATATATATATATATATATATATATATATATATATATATATATATATATATATATATATATATATATATATATATCATTAAAAAATTATCTTGATTGGGCATGAATCTTGAGGCAAAATCAATCAGGAAACTCCAAAAATAAATCCGGGATCGCCTGAACTCCGATTTCAGCAAACTTATAGTCGAACTGAGCGTCTCAGAAACACGAATCCAACGACACCAAATTCAACTCAATCTGAGCCCAAATGAGCCCAAATCAAGCACCCAAAGTGCTGTTGGAAAGTTCATATCGCAATTTGAGTTACCAAACGGTCTCCGATTTTGACAAGCTTATAGTCGAATCGAACGACTCGACGAGACGAATCCAACAAGACCAAGATCACTGAATTCCGACATCATTAAGACCTTCAAATATCTGACGAACAGTCCATGATCAAGGGATTCAATATCAACCGTCCATTCAACCACTCCCTATTTGCCCCTGAGCTCACACCTATTTACAAGCTATGCCACTTCAGAAAATCTATAAATAGACCCCTCATTTCTCATGAGAGGGGACCCCAAGCAAGAAGAATCAAGAAGAAGAGAAGATAGAAGAGAAGGATAGGAGGGAATAACTCATCCTCGACTATCGCCGGAGTTCTTCCCGCCGCCTGAGTAACGCCGGAATTCGGCCGGACATCCGGGCGACGCTAGAATTCTTCCTAAGCAACATCAAAGTTCTGTTCGATGCCGAAATTCAGTCCAACTTTCAGACGACAACTGAATTTTTCCCAATCTCCTTAGTGACGCTGGCACTCTGATCAACTTTCTAATTGAATCTCAACTTAGAAGAGATTCATTGTGATCCGATCGTCCTAACTTTGTGGACGAGTCAGCCTCTTGTATTTCAAACAAAACACAAGTGAAACTATTTCAACTGGGTGAGGCCCTGTGGTATTTTCCTTTCAGGGTTTCCACGTAAAAATTATTGTGTTATTGTTTCTTCTCTGTTTTTGTGCTAGATATCCGTACAACGCTAAGACGAAAATTTCTTAACTCTACCGTCGTGTATATTCTAGTCCGCAACAATATATATGCAAATTTATTTAAGAGTTTTTTTTAATTTTTTATAGTATAATTTATAAAAATAATCATTTATAATATATATTAAAATTTTCATTTATTATAAAAATATGAAAATAAAAAATGCTAATTTAAAAGAGAGAAAAAAGTTAAATTAAATTTTTTTGACATTTTTTAATTTTTTATAGTATCATTTATTAAAAAACTAAAAAAATATTTATAAAAAAAGGGAAAAAAATCAAGTCGTTAGTTATGCTAATAATATATATATATATATATATATATATATATATATATATATATATATATATATATATATTAAATTTTTATTTAACTATTTATCTTCTGTCTTTTTAAGTTTCCTTTTTATGTTTTTTAAATATAATATATATTTAAGTTTATAATCTTACTTATTTATAATATCATTTACTAAAAGAAATAGTTAAAAAAAAACTGCAAAAACTGTTAAAATAATGCCAATTTGTTTTTCTTTTTAATTAAAAAAATTTAAAAACAAATAATTAAGAAACAGTTAAATAAATTAAAAAAAAACTGTAGAAAGTTTTCTTTTTTTCGTTTTTTATAAATACCATATGTTTAATTTTATATTTTTACTTGTTTATAATATCATTAATAAAAAAAGAAAACTTAAAAAGAGAAAAAATAAATAGTTAAATTAGGCGACCCAAGTCACATGCTCGATCCATATAATCGGCCAAATGATATTATAACAAAAAAAAGCTAACAAAAAATTGAAAAAATAGAAGTAAAAATTTCATCCATTGATTGATATGTGGGGCCACAACCAGAATTTCAAGCCATAAATATTCTACAATTATTACTTATTGAGGTTAAGAAAAGCTGCAGAGACATTAAGTGAAAGGAAAGGCTCAACTACCTCTCACAATCACGACAGTTGTCCAGACCAAAGAAAATTATTTGGCCAAGTTCTAAATTTGCGTATGGATCACTGCTCTTTTACTGTGCTTTCGATATATTTTTATAAAAGGACAGTTAATACATAATTTTAATTGCATATTATCTGTCATTTTACTATCCTTTTGATGCGCTTTTATCCTTTTACTGAGTATTTGCAAAGCGCATCAAAAAGGCAGCAAATACTCAACGAGTAAGATATTTGTTGTGCTTTTGCTACACTTTTGCTTTGTTTTTGCAAATACTCAACAAAAAAAACAACTAATTTGCAATTAAAATTATGTATTAGCTTCCCTTTTGCAAAAAAATATATCAAAACGTAGTAAAAGCACATGAAATGCGCATGGAATCCGGACGCAGATTTAGGTCTGATGACCGGACCTAATAATTTCCCCTAGACCAATTAAGCAAGAAAAAACCTTCAATTTCCATAGCCCATCCACAAAGAAATCGAATCATCAAGCAATCTTAGTTCACAAATGTTTTAAATATTCAATTCGGATTTTGTTCTGAATTATGCTACATTATTTTTATATTCTTAATATTTTTACACTGCATTAGAGAGCTCCTGAAGCTGCCATAAAAATGGCTTCTCCATTGGAGATTGGAGCACAAGGAACCATTGGCTCCCTCATCTCACATGAGGTTGAATACTTCAGGAAAGTAGATCTTGGTGATTGGAGAAGTTCACAGCGCATCAAATCTTCTCCTTCTTCTTCAGAAAGCAACAGCTTCAAACTGAAGAAGGAATCTGATTCCAACAATGCGAAGAAGAAGAAGAAGATGAAGGAGAAGAAGAAAGTTAAACAAGGGAAATATTTGCCTTCCATCTGTTCAGCAATTGAAGTATCTGAAAATACTTCCAGAAAAGAAAGCAGGATTTTTCTACAGAAGTAGGCAATGTGTTTATGAATTGCATTTGAAGAATCAGCCTTCAGACGTATAAGGAAGTAACCATTTTTCTTTCTTCATTGTTTTTGATGAATTGTAGGCTTCAGGTAGATGAGTTCAGGGAAGAAAAAGTTTATCAATAAGATTTGGAATAATGAATTCAGATCTGACAGGGAAGACCATAGATGCACAACTTCCTTATTTCTTTCATTTCACGTTTATAAATTTGTATCATTTTATTGATTTGATCATAAAAAATTTCTTGTGCTCAAGTTAAAGTACCATCATGTAACTAAACTCAGGCTTTGTTTGGAACAGCTTTTTTACTGTTTTTTAAAATAATATTTTCGTACTAAAAAACTACTTTAAGAAGCTGTAAAAAAACCGTTCTAAACGAAGTCTTTGCTTTAATTAGCTTATTCTTAGCCTCAGCCAGACAGGCCTTCGGATTCATTATGAACAATGGCTTGCAAATGCAAGAGCTCGATGAGTAATGCTTAGCAAAAATTTGAAATGTATTGAGCAAATTTTTTCTCCTCTATTGTATAGTGCATCATCATACATTTCAAGAAGAGGAATTAATAATGGTGATGAGAAGACCAATTCTTTCTCATATTTAAATATTTTGACAAACTTTCAAACATTTTCTCAACTAACACTCATATTTAAATTTATAAGCTTTAATTCCCTCTTTTTAATTATAATTTGAGTAGCATAATAGTATTTTAATAACAATAAATATTGATATAAAATAATATTTAATTTTCATAAAATCTTTGATGCGAATATTATTGAAAATAAAATATAGATACACTTTTAACATAACAATATAATTGATAGAGTCTAACATATCAATCGTATTGTATTGGAATCTGCTTGTTCTCGAAAGCTGAAAGATTTCTTCATTAATGTTGTTGCTGAAGCTTCTGATATTGCCAACTCAAACAGCTCAAAATGAAGTGTAAGATTGACTAAGGCTTCGTTTGGGACGGCTTTTTTATTGCTTTCTAAAACGGAGTTTTACTACTAAAATAAGTAAAAAAAGCCGTCCCAAACGAAGCCTAAGGCTCCATTTGTGACGGTTTTTTTGCTGCTTCTTAAAGCAGCTTTCTAGTATAAAAATTAAAATTTTTACCTTAAAAAGCTGCTTTAAGAAACAGTAAGAAATCCTTCCCAAACAAAGCTTTAATGACATATAAAAAGAATAGAGTTAACAATGCACATTTTTTACCTCTAGAAAGGGAAATAATAAGATGCAGGTCATGAGTGTAATCAATCAAGGGGTGCTCAATTGAATCCATTAATATGATGGGAGCCATTGTCATGTGAGGAGAGGATGAGGAGAATATAATTGTAAAATTCTAGGTAAGTAAATGAGCCTTTGTTGGAAAAAGAATAAGGGGGAGAAATTGTGAGGAGAGAAGAGAGAAATATTATAGTCTCATATAAGATTACATAAATGAAAATATATAATCATCGTGTAAGTGAATCATCACACTGATGACCTTGCATCATAATACCCAAGAAAGTTGTATTGAGTAATAAGGAGAGAAGCGAAGTGCATTAAGGAAGGAAGTACAACACAAAAACTATAAAATTTATCCAATTATGTGGAGAAAGGAGAAAAGTTTATGATGATTTCTCATGATGTTCAATTCTTTGTCGTCCATTCAAATTCAAATCTTTTGTTGATTGTTCATTTTTTCCCTGTCATTGTCCACATCTAGGTCCCAAGTTCAACTAAAATTTCGGCTACCTTCCAACTTCTCTGCCTTTTAGGGTAAATATGAGAGCATGAGCCATCCCACTGCACTATTCTTCATATGTATAATAGATATAAGACGTAAGACGACATCACAACCGTGAATCTTCAACCCCCACCACATTACAAAGAGTGCACATGTATATTCAAAGTACCTATTTGAAAATAGTCTTTCCCCTTAAATTTGTCCCCGCGACCCTACGAAAAAAGTGTACAAAGCCTACACACCTCACCGTAAACATAACACCGAGCTCCCTCACCATATTATGAAGAGCGTATATAATTGATGTATAGTGGATTCCCCGATGCACTACTAGCGCCAAAAGTGGTATTTTTGTTTAGACCTAACTCCTTAACCCTAAAGACAATGTTGGTGTGATTACAACAAAAATGCACAAGATATAAGAATTTCAATTTTTTTATTCTCGCATTTTCTAATTTTTTTGGTTTTCTTTTTCTCTGTTTTTTTTTTCTTTCTTTCTCTTTATATATATATATCCATGAGAGAAAAAATTTAAAAAAAAATTCATGAGAGAGAGAGAGAGAGAGAGAGAGAGTGTTTTGCTGACTTGTAAGAAAACTACAAAAAAGCATAAAAGGAATGCAATAATGAAATGAATAAACCAAAACAAACCTAAGCAAAATATTCAATTATGAGAATATCTACCAAAATCTTCTTCCATAAATAGAAGCTTTACTAATCAACTACAAAATATCCCAAACAGTGCCAAACAAGCGAATTCACCATATGACATGTGGATTCAACCACTCTCAGATCTTTACACTAGCAAAACCTCCATGCCTGTCATAGCTCATTTGCTTTAGTTGTAAAAAAGCTAGATTTCCACATTACCACAAAGAAACACCATAGAAAGCCTATATCATTCTGATTTCACAACCTGAAGATCTCCCTGTTGCCAGCCTGATAAATAACAGTACTTTATTTGGCTATATTTTAAACCATAAAATTCAACTCCACAAAAAATAACTCAAAATGGAGAAATTATTCTGTGCATATGTCAAACAGTTCACCGTCCGGAGACAAATCAAAATATGCCACATCAGCAGTATTGAGCACGGTACTGAGCGCGCATTCTTGTTGGTCTCTGGACAGCGTTCGGCGTCCGCACATAATAATTTGCCCTCAGAATGGCAACAAAACACTAAATAAAATCATATGCAGAACAGAGCACTAAAATCACCATCAAACAATAAATAGCATATAAAAGGCAAGAAACATAGACCTGAAGAATCCTACTACCGATATTCATTAATAATTCTACAATTTACATATTTACATGGATAAATAATAACACAGCAACCCCAGAAGTGCGCAAAAAACCTGAGGCAGCTCCTGCTACAGCTATTGACTGCTTCTAAGTAAATGAAGATGTTACAAGAAATACTACAAAAAACGATTAGCTCTTGATATGCTTGTAACATTTACATCTGCTGAAGAGCAATCATGTTTTCCATTAAAATTTATTGCTACAACTGACCCAAGCGCTCCTGCCAAATACATAAATAACATAATAGAATGTCAACATATATGGCTGTTGGAAATGCATGGCAGAGAAAGAAAACGCAAAATAATTAAACACAATATAGTAACTCATCAATGCTATATCCGTCGTGTGTTAAAATTGCACATCATTTTCATGAGAAAGCTCACTGAGATGGAAAAATAAAACAAGTTTGGTGGGATGAAAGTTGGCACTAGAGGTCAACAAGTTTATTTGATAGCCAAATCTAGTTGGGTAAAAAGCTTGATCAGGCAAGGTTTTTCCATGTCAAAGGATGCGTATAGATTGATAATTCAGTCAAAAAGTGCAAATGATAGAGCATATGTTATAAAAAGCATATTATGCAGAAGATTTGAATCTTTAAATGCAAACATGATATGCAATGGAGTTGGGTTAGACTGGCTTGATGGTTTAATTAAAAACTATACTTACCAATAAGTAAATTGAATTTCATTTGGGACGGCTTTTTTGTTGCTTCTTAAATCAGCTTTTTAGTATAAAAATTTTAATTTTTGTACTAAAAAACTACTTTAAGAAGCAACAAAAAAGCCGTCCCAAACGAAGCCTGAATTTACAGTTGGGAAATAAAAAAGCGAAGTCCAATAAAAACACTTTAACATAATGCCTACCCAAGCAGGTCGGGTTCAGCTTACTCTGGAAACCAGTTAAGAAGTAAATCAAGCCAAAATTGGATAGCTATTATGCATTATAACAATTAATATAAATATTGGACATAAATAAAAAATAATTGATGTTTGGGAGGGAAGAAAGGGAGAAGCAACCTAAAAAGTAAAAGTCTTTTGAATTTCCTTTATATGTTTTGGTGGCAAGTCCACATTTTTTCCTTGACATATATTATTATTAAGCAACATTCATCTCCAACTGCCATCTTCACCATTCTGACAACCGCTTTCCAAAGGCATCGTGAACACCCAGGAAATGTAGCTAGAAAGGCCAATTCTATGAAGTTGTGTGATGTGGATGCAGAGGCAGAGCAAGAAATTTGTTCGGGGGGGGGGGGGGGTTGTTCTAGAGGACATGACTCGTGAGTCGCGAGAGAGGACTAAGGGAGAAAACGAACGATTGATGCTTTTCATGTGTCCAGAAAAAATGTTGTAGGCTTCTCTGGATTAATAAATAGGTTTAAAAGTAAAAATTACACAAATTAGAATAGGTTTTCTTGTTGACAGAATTGTAGCTCTATTAAGCCACTAAAACAATCAGCTTTAAGCCCTTTAAGCTTTCAGTTTTAGCTTTAGTATGGAAGTGGAGAGAGGAGCTGAATATACATAATATTGATTTAGTTGGGTGCGTTGTCATGAGTGTGCGGCCGCAGCATTTTCGTTGCGCAAAAAAAAACGAGTAAAAGCAAAACCCTTCACAGTAATTAATTAGATCATTAGCAGTGCAAAAATAATTAAATAATTGGATGATAATTTAATATTTAATAATTAATATTAAATAATAAATAGTTAGTTTATGATAAAAGTTTTAATAAAATCATATTTAAATAGCTAAATATTTTAAATAATAATTAATCAAATAGTCCTGTAACTCTAGGTCAAAATCTCTTTTCATCATTCTTTCCACATTGGAAAGTCATTCCTCCCTCTCCCACATGGATGCCTTAGGGTCTAAGGGTTTATGAATTCGAATATAAGATGAGACGCTAAAAAAACGCTTAAAATATCAAAATTCACATTTTCCAACTTTAATTTAAGCAAAGAACAATATATTTAAGGAAAAATGGGATAAATATATTTCGATGCAAGATCAAAAAAATGTTCAACACAAACAAAAATTAAAAGCTGCAAAATCCAAATTTTCACAAGAAATCCAACAAAGAATATAAAATTTGAGATTGACTGAAATTCATACATTACAAAAATCTTAATGTATCAAATGTGGCAGTCTCAAAAACAAACAAACCAATCATTTTACAATTTAGACGGAAAAACAAGAAAAAAAAGGAATTGTAAGATCGTATCGCTATAAGATCTATAATTTACTAAACCATACACTAAATTTTACATTTCTAAGAGTCAATTCTCTATTTAAACAAAAGATGATCCATGGTTCGTCTTTTATATGTGGTTTTTACAGGCTGTAAAGATTTTCCAAATTTGCAACAATGCGGCAGTGCTTGATTGTAAATAGTATTAGTTGAGCATCCTCATGTTTGCAACACTTAACTTAGTATTATGCTTCTTTTTTAATGGCCAACATTCGACACCATAAAGCACTGCAGGTTTCACAACCATTTTATAGAATTTTCACTTAAGTTTGAGGGGGACTTTTCTATCGCACAACAAGCCCGATGCAATCCTCCACTTCAACCATCCAACTTGAATTCTGTTGATAATATCCCATCTATTTCACCATCAGGTTGAACAATAGATCCAAGATATCTAAAACGTGTACTCTTATTAACAACAAATAAAAATCTCAAAATGATCCTTAGAATTTTTGTGGGCAATCCTAGACGATTGAATGTGTCTAATTTATCCCTTAACTCTTCAAACTTTATCCAAACTAATCTCACCGTTAGAATATGTGTAAATAGATGGATAGTTCCCACGGGAGATAGAATTATAGGGAATAGCTATCTTTTGTGTTTTTCTATAGCTTCTCAATTTTTTTTCTTACCATAATCACTAAATTTCATTTCTAACTCAACTTTGCTACTGAATGAGAAGAGCTAGAGAACGGAGACTGGAGGTGTGCATAAAGAATAAATAATGGAGATCATGATGACTAGCAGACGAAGAATGAAGATGGTGATAAGCAGTGCAATGAAAATAGGATCACTGAGAAAGGTTATTGTGAAGACTACGCCTCGCTAGAAGAAGCCGAGGCTTGTAAGAGGAAAAAAAATAAACTTCTCAGGTCCTTCTCCATCTTAGTTGCTTGAGGATTAATGTTCATTCATCATTCTCCACATAAATCATCCTTCTCGAATTAGCACCCAGTCATGCTACACATTAAGTTTCTATTAGACCTCACTAGTGCAGATACTTGTCAATCTCAATCTACTTGGAGGACAGCCTCACTTAAACAAAAGGTTAGATTTAATAACAATAAAAATAAAAATTTAAACACCTTATTAAATAGTATGAAGTTGTTCAACAGATTTGATCTCCCAGCAACATCTCCTGAGTAAACTTTCCATCCATTTATACAAGAAATTTAACCGTGAAACTAATTTGGGCCAATTTAGAAGGATTAAGAGATTAAATTGAGAACATTTATTAGTTTCAAACAAAAATGCCCCTAAAATAAAAGTTTAAAGACCAATTTAGACTTTTCTCATAAAAGGTGGTTTGAGGCATGTAAACAATTTGTTGGTTGCTTAAAAAATTTCTACTTAGATGTGCAACTCCTTTTTCTTTGAAGAATCAATTCCTTAAATCAAGTGAAATAATTAAAGAATTATCATAAATAATATCTCTTTGTATATGAGTGCTTTCTTTTCAAGTGAATTATTTTCCTTTTGTTTCAATTCTCCTTTTCTTCTTTTTTTATTTTTAGTTTCAAAGTAGGATTATATTCAATCATATTTACTAAAATTTAATTCATACTGAGATTTCTATCGTGCTTTCAATGTCATCAACATAGTGATAGGAAATACTTGAGTTCGCAAGTAACCCTAAGGTAATACTTGAGTTCGCAAGCAAACCTAACCCAAATCGGCACACAAATAGCGCAAAAACAGCGGAAATAGGGAAGAAACTTGTAGGAAAACAATTGCAAACGATTGTATTCCACTAGTAGGCAATCAAAACCAAAGCTCGATACAATGTTCTTCAATTCGAGAGGAAGAACAACTCTCCTACAATCTCCGGCAACGCCGAGAGCCCAAGCAAGAAGACCTAGAACTCAAACTCTTTTCAAAAGCAAGATAAAAAAAACTAATCCCCTCATAACTCCCTATTAATACAATCAAATTCAAAATAAAAGTAAAAGGACTACTCTACCCTTCCTTTTCCCTCCCAAAGCACTTAACCCAAGTTTGAATTGCAAGTGGACCCCACTCCTTGGCCCCCTCTCTCTTCCGCCCGGCCCTGTGCCCGTCTCCGATAGATCTGGACCAGCTGGGCCGGTCCAGGTTGAGCCGGTCCAAGGTGGACCGGCATAACACATAGTCATTATTTTTTTGAGTTAATAGCTTCCATCCTATAAATTTGGTATGTTTGTTGCATGATTGTTTTACATCTAATGTTAAATTTAGATTAGAAAACCTATACCCTAAGAAATCCTAAATCAAAATCACTACTAATTGTAAAAACAATAAAATAAAGCAGGTATAAGCTTTGCAGCATTGGAACTAATTGAAAAGCTCCACGAAAAGGTAGAGGTTAAGCATTATGAACGTGGTGTCCAGTAGAATTGCAACAAGCCAGATTCTGACATGCTGCTTCTTTCCAAACAATCTAACCCAAATTATAAAAGCCAGTTAGACATGCAGCTACTCATCTAGCGTTATAAACCAAGCTGTTAGATTAGGTGTTGTAGAAATTAATGTAACCACCGAAGTTAGTGAAATTCTACAATCCAGCACATTAATAATCTACTCAAGCTATATTGGTGACACAAGGCGGGAACAATTCATCAAATTGACAAGCTAAAGTTACAACCTGTTTGCAAAAGATCCGCAACTTCATTTTTTTTTATAGACTAACTGGAAGATTCAAATGAGAATTGATCTTAACAGGACACAATGGAGGAAAATGATTTATGTAGCCATCCCCACGTAGTGGATAAAGGCTTGATGTGTTGTTATTGTATGGTTCAACCAGGAGATTCAACATGCGGACAAGATATAGAAGTTCATAAATAAAACTGCATGGATTTCAACCAGTGGCATAGGCGTGCATTAAGTTACAATGAAAAAATTAGCTTCTCTCAATTCCTAGCTGCAAATAAAAGACAAGAAAATACCAAACCAAACATAAACTAGATCATCCATTAATCCAACAATTTAGAGTGAAAAGAGCAGTTTGCTTCACAAAGCCCTTTCTTCTTCCAAACCTTAAATAAGCCAGTGACCTCAACTACTTTGTCTTCCATTTCCTTCACTTCAAACCTTCTTCATCATTCAACTCCAGTCAGTTCAGCATTAATGCACCCTAATTGCAAAAAAGTCAATTTCTGGGAGTACATCTAATGAGGTTAAAAAATTAGGCCCCTCTCCTAAAATAAATGAAGAACATATACAGTACAGAATAATACAAAGGCCGAGTCAAAAATAAAAATAAAATAAAATAAACATTAAAATAATACTTCCACATTCATTATAACAAACTTTGAAGCCTAATTGCCAAGCGAAATATTATTTATTAAGAAAATAAAGATAATTTAATTTGCACTTTAAAAATGAAATTAGAGTAAGTCTTGAAAAGCACTCAAGTTATACTAGATGGCAAGTCTCAATCCATATTTCAAACCTGAAGCATCTGCATTAATTTTGGATGCTGCTCCAGCAGTTGGCAGAGTTTATCTCGATCACTCAACAATGACTGCCAAACAAAAGACAAAAGAAATATTTATCAGTAAGATTTATCCCAATTATTAGGGTAATTGGGTTAAGATTACATTATCGACAATCAATTAATCACGCAAGGGAATATCAGTTCATGCATTTGAAATTAAAATGTTTCTGACACCAATTTGGGCTCACACCCAACACCACCTTGAGATCAAAATGCATTAGATGTTGAGAAATACATGCACATTGAGCTCCAGGCTTTGGATGTGAACTCAAAGTAAACGTGAAAGCATTTATCTTAGGATATCATAGAAGGGAATTAAAATTCCTACCTGAATGGCTTCTGGAGAAGAAAAGTATTGCTGTAATGTCATCCCTGAATCCTTTTGCTGCTGAGCTATATTTTCAGACTCTTGAATTGAATTTCTCACCTGTGCTGCAAGGGGAATTTGAACAGGATGTGGCATGTGTTCTTGCTGAGGTGATGGATAAAAAATTTGTAATTGAGGGAGCTGCTGTTGAATATGGACGGGCTGCATTTGAACTTGAATAGTCCCTTGAGGAAGAGACATCACTTGGTCGAACTGTGGCTGTGGAACCTGAATAGGAAGCCCAAGGTTCTGAGAAGGATGAGGCGCACGTGGCTGAGGTGGCGGCGGCAGTGGTGGTTGCACTGGAATAGACTGGAGTGAAAGTGGAGGATTCGGCACACCAGGCTGGGAGTTGCTAGTAGGGTTCTGACCATGTGGCTGAGGAGGTGAACCAAAAAATGTTCCAGCAGCAGCTGGTCTATTGTTCAGCATTGCTGGTGCCAATGGAGGTAGTGAATAAGAAAGGCCAGCGCCTGAAGCAGAGAAGATTCCTAAATCAGTAATAGGAGTAGAAAGTTGAGGAACCTGGCCTGCATTTGTGGATTGCAAATATAATGAAGTTTGGGAGCTAAAATTGGACGTTGATTGAGCTAGTGGTGTGGAGAACGGAGGTGGTGTAGGAGGAAGTGGCGGTGTTGGCCGTGCAGAAGTATTGCTGCTGCTAGGTGAGTCCGAATTCCACAAAAGTTTGTTATCAGCAAGAGGTTGAGCAGTTAGTGACACTAAAGAGCTCACTGATGATGCATTCTCTGAATGGCCCTGTGTGATTTAAAAGGAATTCAGCTGTAAATAAAAGAAGCAAAGGGAATGCATAAAGGACAGAATGTAACATAAAAGGATCTATTACTCTTACATGAAGATTTGTTGAACCATTGACATTAAAAGTTTGCACTGGATATCCTGAAATAAAGGGCGGCTGCATTTCTCTTACATTAGGAATATAATGGGATGAAAGGCCTTGCACAAGTTCAATACCTGGGGTTGACATGGTAGAGACATTTGGATGAGGCATAGGGGGGAGGGGTGGTTGATTGATAGGGAACTTGTGTTCATAATATCCAAAAGATCCAGAAGGCAAAGAGCCCAGAGTAGCTTTTTGTGAGCTATCCCTCTGAAGAAAGGTAGGTCCACGCAATGGCTGAAAGGTTGTTGTAGAGCTGGAATTTAACAAACTTGATGGGCCAGAAGTGGCTGCATTTGGGAGAATATCAAATCCTCTAGAGCCCATGGGCTGCGATACATTCTTTGATTCATCAGAATTCTGTGAAAAGGACCTTGTGTCTGCAGTAGTCAATGCAACAGTTCTATCTGAAGAAACACGCACATCTGGAGCTACTGGTATTTCAGTTGGCATAGTTCTCTTCAAGCTAGTTTCTGAGCGTGACTCAATGTCTTCAAGCTGAGTGCCATCATTTACGTCACCGTCAGTCTCCTCAACGACAGAACCAGGAGAACTTTCCCCAACTAGAGGGGTAGACTGCAGATTTTCATCAAGTTGAGGAAACGGTAGTCTATCTTCGGATCCTGAATCCTCATCAAACACTATATCAATGCCTTGAAGGTCATCATCAAAATCAGCCTTTAACTGCTGTGACTTGTCCAGTTTACTATTATCATTTTGATTCTCATGTGTTGTTTGCCTGACTAGTGTTGTCTCCCCAACAGTGACAAATACTGGACTTTGACGCTCCCTCTGCCTCGCTATAAACTCATCTACATGAATAGATGGAGGTCTCCCACTTGACCCACCACGCTGTGAAGAACCCACATGAGAACTACTATTTAAGCCATCAATATTTCTCTCTCTAGCAACATAATCATCCACATGCATGGAGGGTGGTCTACTTGTATTGGGCTTGCGTTGTCGAAATGTATCCCTTCGACTAGGAGCAGATGGATTGGCAGGGGTGGTAACCGCTCGCAAAAATGCATTTGAGCCAGGAGCCTCTGGTGCTAAACTGTCACGAGAGCGTTTAGCAGACATTTCAGTTGAAACTATTTTTCTCTTTCCAGTAGAACTTGGTATACGCTCTGATGAAGAATCGGGACATTCCCACATGAATTTTTCTGAAAGGCATCCTAGGGCAAATAATTCATTCTCTCCTTCCTTGTTCCAATTGAAATTCCAAATATGAGAAAATGCAGCTTCATCATCATTAGCAATCATGTCTGACAATGAAATCAATAAGGTTTTGATGTTACAGGGTGAGTTTCCATCACTTGATGAATGGGAACCTTCACATGAAATATCCTCCGGTTTAACTGGTGAAACGAAGGGAATCTCCAACAGAAGCAGCATGGACTTCACTAATTTCTTAACCTGTAGGAATAGGAAGACTTTGTTCGGATACACAATGTCAGGAACTATATTAAACACTTGAGAAGTATTTACTTAAATACCTTGTGCAAATCCAAATTCATAGCTGAAAATGTAAAGTTTTCCTTGCTAATTTTCTGCTCAAACAAAATTACCAACTTAAGTACATCTTGTGACTTTTCATCAGTCGACATTGCAGCATCAGGCAAAGCATCAGGGAGGCCAAAGAGACACCTCACCATTGAAACACCCGCAAAACTATCAAAACAAATAGAATACTCATGAATTTTAAAAAAAAAAAAGAGAGAGAATGCAACATATTAGTTGCAAAAAACAAAATACAGCAAGCTAAATTTTAAATAATTAGTTAACACTGGAGACAACCATCCGTGCCAACTGTGAATTGTGCAGACAAAAAAAATCTACACGAACTCCCTATTAAAGTCTAAAATTTCACATTTGAGGTGCCATGACTTTTCTCCAAGTATGAAGGAAGCCCGAGAAAGTTGGAAGAGTAATAGCACATCATTTTTAGGTTCAATTTGCTAAGTGCTCCTCAAATGTCAACAACATTCTGTTAAACTGAAAATAATATATCTTATGTCATCTTTTCATCAGGTAAAGAAGAAAAGAATAGTACAAACATCGATTTACTCTACACCCAAAAAAGGGGGATCTCTTCAGGAGCTTTTAGTTCCATTATTCATCTCAACAAAGTACCAAGAATTACAGAATTAAATTATGTTACACCATTCTTTTGGAAGAAAATCTTGAAATTGTTTCAGTGATGATAAATACAAAAAGGAACATGCATTAATATATCATCTTAGGTAGAACGAAGGTGCCACCTAATTTGGTTGATAAAGGCCTTACAAGTTGCTGCCAAGGTCTTGGGTTCAATTGTCACTACAACATAATAATCTTCCACTTGGAGGAATTAAATACAAAATCTTCTCAGGAAGTCCATACAAGTATATTTCAATCAATACACAAAAGTAACTCCAATATGACATTTCATGCAGGTTTGATAGTAGAAAGATAATATTAAGATACTTTTAAATTCAACCCTGTACTAGTATCCATAGGAAAATGAGCCAATCCACACCTTTTTGTCTAATTGAGAAGTAACATCTAATTCAAGTACAACTCTAGCTCTAGCTGTCTTGAAAGACGAGAAATAGTACTATCCACTTGCAAATGTTTTTACTAAATACAAAACCCAAAAAATACAAAGTGGTATGATTGAATTAATGCAAACGAAGGATGGATGCTATCAATAATAGAGTGATAGGTAGTTCTACAAAAGAGTCAAAATGATCATTTAAGCATAAGCATCAGGAAACCACTAATAGTAAAACTTTCAAGAGAAAATAAGCACCTAAATGCAATTTAACTATAAATTTGCGAATATTCTTCAAGTTGGGGCATGTAATATCCAAATTTACAAAAAAGTTAAAATGAAAATGTATTCTAAAAATTATACTCTATTTTCATACATACCAAAAAGTATCAAAACTATCTTTATAAATTTTAATTTTTTTTTGATCATTTTAATATATAAGTATATATAAATAATCAGACATATAGTATTTATAAATTAATTTAATTATTAAATAATTTCCTAAAATTATTTTAATTTTGTTTTAGCAAATTAATCTTCTGTATCAAAAATAAAATTTTATCTAAAATCTCATGACATGCAAGGGCTAATTGTCAAATGGAGAGTTAGGATGGCATAATGGATAATTTAATAACACAAATAATTATAAATATTTAAATAATTTAAGCTAACTTACCAAATTAAATATTTATTTATTTCATACTTATCTATTCCTTGTCAGCAGGTGGAGGTGAAAATAAATAAGGGGGCTTGGGTAGGCTCATCAGTATAGGAAAGAGAGAAGGAAGAGGGGGCTCTCCATAGTAAAACGAAGAAGGGAAAAAATAGGGTGAAAATAGGGAAAAAAAGAAGGGAAGAATAAAAGGAGAAGGGGAAGGGAAAAAAAAAACAAAAAAGAAGAGAAGAAGAAGAGGAGGATAACAAAAAGAAAGAAAAAGGCGTAGAGGAGAATTTAAAATTTTCTGTAAGAATCTATTTTAATATTTTCATTCACAAATTGAATTTAGATTCAGGTTTATAGGATTGAAGGTTTGAATGAGGGGGAATCATATCGGGGTAAAACTATCATTTAGGGTTAATTAACTCAACTTCAATTTGACAATTCAAGAATTTATATTAAATTGAGAAGAATTATTTTTATTATTTTCTTACGATAGAACAAGACATAGAGGCAATAAAAATAAGAAAAACAATCATGAGGAAAAAAAAGGAAATCAATAATTTAGGTGAGATCTTCAATTTCTAAAATAAGGGATGAATTGTTCCTAAATCTAATATTTGTACTTTTTTATAATTATCCTGGTTTGTTATTTATACATTTATAGAATTTCTTCACATTGAGCATGCTAAAAAAACCAAATATTATCAAAATATTCAATGCATATTACATGACTGTTGATTGAAATGATTTCAAATTAATTCTCATCATTTCAATAATAAGACTGTCTAATTTCATGCAAGGCTTAAATGAGTATTTAAACATTGGCTTTTACATGTATCATGTTTTACCATTGTTGCATATCATTATAAGTTGTTTTGTAAATGTATATATCAATAATAAAGAATTCTAAAGGTTTTAAATAATGAAGTTAAAATTTCAAGAAATCCTATGAAAGGCCATGTTATGTGAAATAAGCAGGCAAACTATTTGACCTGCTAAAGAAAATACATTATTTGACAAGATGAGCGTCATTGCAAAAATAAATAAATTCCTGGCTTGATACTGAAAAGTTGGAATGGACTAACCTATAAAGTTTCTGAAGTTAATGTATATTTCATGAAATTTTCTACATTTTATGAATTATTATATACATTTATGAAAATGATACTGCTGATGCATGCTAAATGTGGCAATTGCATGTAAGGAAAGCTGCTGTTAGACCGGTCCACTAGACCGGTCCAGCCGGGGCGGAGAAAGCTTCTTTTCTTTAGCAGTATCATTTTCATAAATGTTTGCAAACCTATAGGCGTTCCTATAGGTTTGCAAAGTACGTATTCCATATGCTTGGTATACGCATTCGAGACGCACGAAATACGCATTCCATACGTAAATCACAGTCCTTTATTTTTTTAAAAAAATTATTTAATTATAATTTAATTGATTCAATGCATTCCTTCAGTATGAATCATGTAAATACTCATTTTAGGATCGTTATAAAAGAATTATAAAAATTTTTCTCAATGAGACAGTATATGTGTACATCCTTGTATGGAGATATATGGAGAATCAAAGGTGTTTGGAATGCTTCGTCTCGTGAAGAAAAGAATCAGGAATCGTTGAATATTGTATTTCTCAACATTGATCTTTGATTCCTTGTTGTTAAGAAGGTGTTCCTATGAACTTGCAAAGTACGCATTCTATACACTTGGTAGACGAAGTCGAGACACAAAATACGCATTCCATACGCAAATCACATTCCTTAGTTTTTTTTTTTTAATTTATTTAATTAGAGTTTAATTGATTCAATGCATTCCTTTAGTATAAATCATGTAAATACTCATTTTAGGATCGTTATAAAAGAATTATAAAAAAATTTCTCCATTAGACATAGTATATGTGTACACCATTCTACACAAGTGATAGTTCTAGAGAGTGGGGGTTATGCTTCACTGGTTTAGCTTGCAATGGAGATATATGGAGAATCAAAGATGTTTGGAATGCTTCGTCTCGTGAAGAAAAGAATCAGGAATTGTTGAATGCGTATACCAAGCGAATGGTTCACGGGCGAAATCGCAAAAATAGCGGAGAAAGCTTCCGCCTGGGCGGAAGTCGTGCGAGACGCGCACTTTGCGGGACGGTTTCGGGAAGGAAATTTGAGGGAGTTTAGGAGGGAAATTGATTGCAGGGACTGTTTAGGGAATTCCTTTTGAATTGTATGCATTAAATAGTTGATTTTTCTAGGGTTTGAGTATCTTGAATTTGGCTGAAATTTGAGATCACTTAGATTTAGGTTTTCTTTGGGCTCTAGCGGCGTCTAGAGATTTGGGAGAGATCGATCCTCCTCTCGAATTGAGGATCAATTGTATCTTTGCTGTTTTATTCATCTACTAGTGAAATACAAGGGTTTTGTTTGGTTTTTTCTCATATTTCTCGTGTAAAACTCCTGTTTTCTCTGTTTGGGGGTTGTTTCCTGCTGTAGACAGCAATATCATCGCTGCAGTTTACTGATTTTGACAAGGAACACTTGTGAATCCAAGTGTTTCCTATCAGCTGCCTATCAACACTATAATTAAAATGGGTTGGCCGATAAAACATAATACTCTGTACAGGAGGATGGACCAACGAGCTTTCCTTTAAATATGGTTTGTGGTGTTATCCCGGATAATAGTCCATAACCGATTGACCGAATTATGCCGATGAGCAGAGGGCGACGACTATTTATAGATTATTGAAAATCACATGTAATGATAATAATGATGATTAATGATAAAAAGATTTAATAATAAGATTGATAGATGATGAATGAAAGGATGCAAAATACCACATTAAAGATGAATGCCCTGTCTTGTTGAGTCATATATTGATGCATGCATATATTAATAGTATGTTAAAGCATGCCATTGATGTGTGCGCACTAAAAGCATATGATATGAATATATGTGTTGATTAGATGGATAAAACTAACAAATGCTAATTGACATGTGATAGATGAGAGAGATGACATATGATAGATAAGATAGACTGACTACTGCTGACTAGTAATTGATAACAATGATTGTAACTGATTGAATGGCATTAGGAACATGAATGATAAGTAGCTAGACTGATATGACAATGTTACGCCACTAATACGATATAATACAATACAAGATATGTAACTGATGATAAATGACTATTTATCTGATATGATATGATTGTTTATATTGTGCATTGATTTTAACAATAGATATTGGTACTTTCTGGGCTTTTATGCTAATTATATAACTTTTATATACTTTCAAGTAATGATAAGAAAGCTTGAGGATGATTTGATGTACTGGCATTTAGTAGTCTTCCTCTTTTGTAATCATGTTCATTGGGTTGAGCTAGTTCATTGTGTACCATGACTATTATGTATATGTTATTTTGGGCTTGTAACAAATTATAAATATTGATGAATATAAATGTATTTATACTTTCTGATGTTTCTATGAAATTCAAAAGCTTTGGTTGAATGAGTAAAAGATAGATACATGCAATTCTCCAAATTAGATTTTGGGGCAGTAATCTTATTTCTAGATCGGAGTAATGCTTCTTTCCTTGTAAACCTATGCATTAATTTGAGATCTTTATGACTTTTACTTTTTTATAAAAATAAGATGATTCATTGCTAGAAGGCCTTAATTATAAATTATAATGATTTGTCTTTTTCGATTAAAATAATCTTTAAAATGTCGATGAATGAAGTGCATGCTTTTATATTGTCACTCTTAAAAAATCATTTAAGACGCATGCCTCGAGGTGCACATTGAATTGAGACAGACGAGGAGTGCCTTGAGGCTTGAGCTTCACTAGCACCACATAGACTTACACCTTTTTTAATGACATGAATGCCTCGAGGTATTTTAAGGAAACACCTCATTTGGCTTAAATTTATAAATCTTTTTATAATTTATGTTATGTTTAACACAAAAAATGAAAGATTGAATTACAAAGGAAAATAACTGGTGATGATGAAATGAATTATTTGGTTATTAATGATATACTATCCGATCATGAATGGATAACACACAAAAATAGTAAAAATTTTAAAATTGAAGATGAAGGAATGGCTTTTATGTTGATAGAAGATGTATTTGCCAAAGGTGAAATGATACCTTCCCACCTCAAATAAGAGTATCCACGAGCCATGTCTCCTTGTACTGATGGAGGATGTATCGGAAAGTGGTGATTTTCATTTAACAAAAAAACTTCTAATATTTAAAATATATTACATTTCTTTTATTTTTATTTTTATTTAAAATATATCCAACCAAACAACCTCTTAGTGAAAAAGATTAGATATGAGGTTGTTTCGATCTTACTCATGTTCCTACATTCAAACTATGTTTGCTTTAAAATACTAGAACGAAAATTATATTCGTAGATACTTTCTTTATGCTAGATTGAAATTACATTGAATGTTGACGTGTGAAGCTGCCTGAGGTTCTTAAGGGCGGCTACACATGGTCTATAGCCAATCAGGATGTCAGTAAGCTGAAGCAAAATCCAATATAGTTAGTTTTCACTTCTAAGAGATTCATTCAAATAAAAATAAGGGAACCAGAGAGACCAACACTCTAGCATAAGGGAATCTCTATCTTCGAACTTGCCCAAATGAAATGCCTTAAGACTAGGAATCAACACCACTACAAAAACAAAATTTACTGAGACTCTATTTATGAAATAAAACCTATAAGTTAAGGCCTCGAGAATAGAGCACGTGAAGTTCATTGTTGACGGAAAGGAAAGAAATCCCAAACTAAAAGCATTGGCCTAAAAAGAAAAAAGAACCAAAGAATCAAGCCTTGGCCAGCATCTGGTTTGCTTTATGAATCCTCCCCAATTCAAACTTATTGAGCGAAATGAGGCTTTTATACTATTTTAGGCAAGTCTTTTTTGCAAAACTTACAGCAATGTCATATATTTGGTATATGCCTACATAATACGTTTACATTAATTATAGTTATTTGCCTAATTGATGCATCTTTGACCTTGTGATGCACATGCCTAAGCCACCTAAATCAATTTTCCATAAAGTTATACTTTATAAGTGTTATTATCATCAATCCTTGAGTTTTATAATTTTTCAATCTATCATTACTAATTTTACGACAAATTCATTTTAATATTCTCAGTCTTTTACACTCACTAGGCTATCAAGGACTTATTTTTACCTAATATTTAGATTCCTGTAGTATATCCGATTTGATTTTGGCACTGTAGAGTCTAACCTAAACTCACAAATAATCTCTTATCAATTGGTGCTCTATGAGTTCTAAGTTGTTTTCTCCATTTTTAGTCCCCTAGGTTATACTCCATTTTCTGTTTCTGTATGAGGTCAGCTATGCTTGAATCTGTGACTCCTAAGTGATAAACATCAATCATATACACCCTCCAGCTCTGTGATAAATGGGACCACTTTTGAAGTGAGAAGTTAGCAAACAGAGAAACTCTTCAATTGAAAACAAAGCAAGTCAAGGCAAAGAGATCAGGAGACTTGGATGATATTGTTCATAGTACTAATAATCAAAATTCATTAAAAAAGTATTTCCTACATAGAAGTTACAGAATCGAAGTAAATGTAAAAAAAAGAGATCAAAATTACTTAAGAATCAACTCACTACTGGGTTTCCATGCAAAGGTATAAAGCGCATGATGACAATGCATAAGCAGTTTCAATAGCTAAGTTTAAGGCATCATCCTCAGCATCCAAGCAACTCAATAACTTCTTCCAGCAGTGTAAAAAAGGAGGAGGGAACCTCCAATCAGCTTTATCAGAAGCGCAATCTTCAGCATCCTTTTCATCCTCCTTACGTTCATCATTCAATGAGGCTTGAAACTGGCAGAATATGGATTCAAGTGCTCTTCTACCCACTTCTGATGAAATGAACTCCTTCAAGACAGCCATGCATCCTAACAATTCTCTTCCAACAGGAAGAACCTACCAAAGGAAAGAGCAATATGTCAAAAATGCATAATAATTAAATTGAAGACTAAGCTTGAGACAGAATCTTGGAAAGTACTCAGCCTGCTAAATTGAGTTTATAGGGGAAATGGATAGGAAAAACTAACAACATTTACAAAGATTCAATATTTACCTATAATCGTATCATACCCCAATATGATTGTGAAAATCATGGGAATAGAATCATGCTAGAACGTTAATCAAGAGGCCACCTTTTTTCTTATACTAATACTCGCAAAGATCATATGTTATAAACTCTAATTATGAAAATCTATAAATCTCCATTAAATTACACATGGATAAAAGAATCTCCACCTGCATGTATAACGCTCTTTCTAAAAGCATTTGACCTCACTTTTTCCTCACCATTTTACCAATAATCACGTAAACGTCCTTATTGTAACATTAACACGTCAAAGCTAACTCAAAAGGAGGTCAGGAGAAAAAATAACTCTTTGATTGGTCTCTACATGAGAAAATTTCCTTGAGAATTTCCATGAACTAGGACAAGTTGGGGTTTGCGTTAGTATGGTGGAGGTTTTAATTAAAAAATCATTACCTATTTACCATATGAAATGCATCTACCACACTTCGAAGTTCCTGAGGTTTGACAAAGACTTTAAGACAGTTCATCAAAACAGAAAACACAAGCAATTAATCAACAATTTGAGTCAGAATTTCTGTTAACAACTTAAAATTTTCAAGGTACAACAACAACAACATCAAGCCTTTATCCCACCATTTGGGGTCGGCTACATGAATCCTTTTTTCTCCATTGTGCCCTGTTAAAAGTTAAATTCTTATTTAAATCTAATAAAAAAGTCATTTCCAATATTTCTATACAAGTCTTTTTAGGTCTACCTCTACCTTTCTTAACATAAGTCAAATCTAATACATCTACTTTCCTAACCGAGTCATCGGAAGGCCGCCCATTTATGCGACCAAACCATCTAAGGCGACTCTCTAATCTTATCTTCCACTAGAGCTACTCCAACCTTTTCATGTATAAGCTCAATTCGTATCCTGTCTCTAAGAGTAAAGCCACTCATCCACCTAATCATCCTCACTATGCAACACTTAATATTGTGCTTCTCTTTTAATGGTCAACATTCTACACCATAAAGTATTGCATGTCTAACTACCATCTTATAGAATTTTCCCTTAAGTTGGACTTTTCTATCACACAACAAGCCCAATGCATTCCTCCACTTCAACAACACAACTTGAATTCTACTAATAATATCCTCATCTATTTCACCATCACTCTTAACAATAGACCTAAGATATCTAAAACGTGTACTCTTATTAATGACTTGATCACCCAAAGTCACAATCCCCCAACAAGAACTATTATTACTAAAATTACACTTCATATAATACACAAAATGTTCAAAATAAATGCAAGTGTAAAATTTCTTTTTTCGATTATGTTAACATATAAAAGTATATGAAAAATATTCATTTAGTTAGTAAATAACTCTTCATATTTTTAAAATCAGTTAATTAATTTAAGTTGATTAACTATTTAATTAATACCATATGGTAACAGTAGTTTCATTTCATTATTTATTCATATTACTGTAGCATAGCAGCAAATCTCACTAAATAGACATGCAAGGGACTGATTAGAGAGTGCATTAATCAACGGTTGAAAAAAACCTGGGACAGGTGAGTGGAATTTGGTAGTGAAGCCTTAATAATATTATAATATTTAGCTTACCTTAAGCTTTAAGCCAAACTATTACAGCATTCTTACCCATTCATTCTCCCCACCCACTGTTGAGTTAGAGTGGATAGGCGAGAGCAGAGAAGTCGGGTGAAGAAAGGGGCTGCGGCTGCTGGGAAAATTCAGCTGCTGGATGGGCTGAATGGGGAAGCCAATATGCAGAAATCAGAAATCTGAAGTAAGAAGATTCAGGTGTGGGCTCCAAAAATTCGGCCCCGGCCTCCGCTCGGTTTTCTTATTCAACGAGGGAGTTTTAACGAACTAAGTTCCGAGGTAAATTTTGGAAGGCAGATGGGTTTGTAGATAAGACACTACCCAGAGATTTCGCCCTCATTTTGCGAGGACTTTATGATATGAGTTCTGGTTTCCTATAGGCGCAAGCCCCTATAGTTAATTACCCCTCCCGATAACGAGAGAGAACTTTCGATTAAGGCTAGTCGTCAATCAGATACGTATAGAATACGTGTTATCTGGCATATAGTAGCAGCATAGGTATTGAATTTGAAAATTGTCTCTGAATTTGGGTATTTGGAAATTTTGGAGATTGGAAATTTTGATATTTAAAATGGAAATTGCACCATCCTACACTTAAAGCGGGTGGTGGGGGAATGGATGATAGACCCGATCAAGATCCCATGGTTCCGTCGTCCCGGGCCATCATGGTCCCTGGTCTACTTAGTCAGAGGAGGTAGTCGACCCAACCTGACAGAAGGATCCTTGTCGGCAGCCATGGGTTGCTTCGTCCAAGGGGACCTTGTAGACCGGGGTTGGATGTTTGTCTAAGGGGACAAATTTGAATCCACCTTAGCTAACAGAGGGCTTTGTGCCCTATCGATCATATCCTATTGATTCATATCTCAAGGATTTAACGCCATTAAGGAGCGTATTGGCTCTGGCCATAACCGCTATATGTGGTGCCATTTGGCGGCAAAACCACTCGGTTCAGAGGGCCTTGGGTCATAACCGTTTACCTGCAGTGTCATTTGGCGGCGAAACTGCCGGTTAGAGGACACATACCACGCCCTTACTGGCAAGAGATTGTTTGAGAATGGATCCTAGTGATATTTTCGACTAGGCATTTGGCTCTTTGTGAGCTAGGGTAAATTTGAATTTGTCCACCCCGGCAGACTGTTGCGGAGGGTGGATGGAATTTGCTTTAAGAGATTGATGGTTTGATTTCATTTTTTAAATATATGGAATTTGGGCTTTTTGTGGAGCTTTGAATTTTGGGAATTTTTTGATTTTTGTGGATATTTGGGTGGAGCTTTGGAATATTTGGGATTTTTGGAATTTTGGGTGGAGCTTTGGAATATTTGAAATAAAACTTTGGATATTTGGGAGATATTTTGAAAATATTTGGGGAACCCCTCCGGTTGAGATTAGCGTTCAACACGGCCATCATCGGGGTGTTTGGGGGTCATTTCTTTTTATGGATTGAACCTTGTCAACTCTATCGGGCTGTCGACAGAGGATCGGGTTTCGTAGGCTTTATGCCTTTTGATAGTGAATTCTCATTGTTATAGGCCTTGAACGCCTAATATGGATGTTTTAAAGCAAATATACCGGTCGCCACAACCTTATATTTGCTTAATGGTTCGAGCCCTGTCGACTCCTATTGACCCGTATAGAAGGATCGGTTTCGAACCTGAATTCACTTGTCAACCCGCGCAGCATCCCTAGACGTCACGTGTGTACCAATAACACGCTCGCCGGGGCCCATGCGGGTTTTATAATTATTTTTACCCCTTTTAGTGTACCTATGTGTATACAATTTATAGTGCACGTGCAGGGGTACTTTGAAAGTACTTGTAGACGCCTTCTGTCTGCTCGTACGAATGTTGCAGATCCGGTTGCGTGGCGTAGCAGCTTCTGAATAGAGTCGTTCGCTGCTTCATACAGGTAGACTGTCGTGCACTATTTATTGATTTTTGTAGGCGGGTCATAGTGCACTAACTAATCTCCTGCCTTGTACTTGTAGATGCTCGTAGATAGCTTGTTGTATGCACGATGAATTTCTCACTTGCACTTGATATAGTCACTTTGTATCTTGCTCGTGGACAATAGAATGGGTGTACTACGAGTCTTCTACAGTGGTCTGTAGATACTTGCATTTGTTACATGTCATCCAACGTTTACTTGTAAATGTGATATAGTGCATATGATGAATTTTCTACGACCTTGCAAATATTTGCACTTTGTCATATACTATCCACTCTTGCATATAAGGACCCTTGCTTATAAGGAGCTAGTATATTTGTTTAACATTGGTTTACTGCTGATCGTAGGAGTGTTATAACGTTCATTGCATGTTGAATCATTTTGCTAGTGGGGGAGAGATGTATTTTCTTATATGAATGACTCGTAGGTGGGTTAAACTCACTACGACCCTCTCATTCATGTTTGCTAGTGATTCGTTGAATTCATGACATATGAACTTCAATAATCCATAAGAGTTCGATGTGTCTATAAGCATATCTTTATTGACCATCAGGTTGATTGTGTTCATTGTTGATTGCTTCATATGTATTAGCCACCCACTTGCCACATTCACTTAGGTGCCAATTTCATTGTGCTTATAAGAGACCAATATATTTGCTTGCATACCAAGTCCCTCCACTTGCATGTGGGATGTTGCAATCTTTTCATGCTCCTTATAGATTATTCAAGCCTCATAAAGTTCATAAGCATATCTTTATTGACCATCAGGTTGATTGTGTTCATTGTTGATTGCTTCATATGTATTAGCCACCCACTTGCCACATTCACTTAGGTGCCAATTTCATTGTGCTTATAAGAGACCAATATATTTGCTTGCATACCAAGTCCCTCCACTTGCATGTGGGATGTTGCAATCTTTTCATGCTCCTTATAGATTATTCAAGCCTCATAAAGTTCAAGTTCTAGTTTGGTTCAGGCTCATTGTAGTTCCCTTATAAATTCGGGTACAATTCCTTTGTAATCAAAGTACAAATTCTTTGCTTGAGTTCAATTCGAATCAAGCTCTATGAATGCATCTCTTTATCATCCATTGCTTATCTTAAGTAACTCAATTGTATAGAATTTCCTCATCATTTATGAATAAGTGGTATTTGTAAATTTTCTCAATTTGCCACGATTCCCACTTGTGTTCTTTTGCATACGATTCAAGTCTCACAAATTCCTTGTATCAAATTCAAGTTTTATGTCCCTTGTAGTATGACCTTAGTTGATTGTACCAAGTGCACAAGTCCCATATTGTTCTTTGAGTTCAATCAAGTTCACTTGCATGTTCAAATTCAAGTTCTCTGCGGTCCAAGAATGATTCAAGTCCCCTGTTGTTCAATATGAGTTATTGTTCTCAGATCCTTTGATGTTCAAGTGCTTACAAGTTCAATTTCAAATTTTCATGGTCTTGTTCAAGTCTCAAATTCATTTAAAATCCTTGCAAGTTCAAGATTGATTTTAGTTCAATTTCATTTCATTGTTCATTTAAGTCCGGTCCCACAAGTCCACCGTTCACAAGCTGAGTCCAAGTTCGATCGTCCTTTGAGTTCAACCAAGTTCTAGCTCTTTGTTCTTGCATGTCATTCGAGTGCAATCAAGTCCAAGTGTAACATTGCGTTCACCCGAAATTTCGGCAACCTTCCGGCGTCTCCCCCGTTTAGGGGAAAACTACAGAAAACTGGGCCTTTCCCAACACGCTAAGAAAAGCGTATGGTAGGTGCCCTCTTTCGAGGACACCGCGGCCGTGTATTTTTTGATCCCCCACCACGCTAAGAAAAGCGTGTATGGGTATTTTTTGAAAATATTTTGCAAGAAAAACATTTTTTGATAGTATTTTGCAAGAACAGCAGTTATTTCCCCGCGAACGGGTACTTATGAGTATCCCCGCTTTGTCATACGCATCGCACCGGGCTCCTATCCCACCACGCTAAGAAAAGCGTGTATAGGCGAGGTTTCCAAGGCGATACGAACATCAATGAGGGATTTCAAGTGATCACCCGATTCGTTGAGAGCACCGCGACTAACTTCCTCCCACCACGCTAAGAAAAGCGTGTATAGGTGGTCGTTTCGTCTCGTCGCAAACATCGAAAATGGGTTCTCGGAGTTTTAGGGTTAGAGAGTTATACCTTAGCTTTCGTCGGAGTCGGCTCGAGAATCGAGGGAGAAAGACATCATTTAATTTATAACTAATTACCAATTATATATAATTAATTATATTTGACATATAATTAACTATATACAATTTATAATTAACTATAAATTAAATATATATGATTTATAATTAATTATAAAATAATTATAATTAATACATAATTAATTATATTTAATTTCAAAATTAATTATAAATTCATTAGATTTATTTTACAATTAATTTAAAAATAATAATAATTAATTATATTTAATCCATAATTAATTATAATTAATTTAAATTAATCATAACTTAATTAAATTTAATTTATGATTATTCAAAAAATAATTATAATTAATTATATTTTGATATATAATTAATTATGCTAATTTAAATTAATTATAAGTAAATCATTTTAATTTATAATTTATGATAAATTAAATATAATTAATTATATTAATTAATTATATTTAAGTTCAAACTAATTATAAATCAAAAATTAGATTAGGTTAAGCCTAATCTTTATTAAACAGAGAGTTTAAGTCTCTTAAACTCTCTGCTTAAGAGATTTGGCCGAAGAAGCATGCGAAGGGGAGAAGGCCACCTACACAGCCAGCGGTCTCCTGTTCGTGCTTCCGATCAAAACCGATCCGACAGGAAGGGAATGGCGCCGGACTGAGCGAAGTCGGACAGCACGATGGAGTCGGAGTCGAGAGCCCCCACCTCCTGTTTCCGATCAAAATACGTAACTTCCGATCGGACAAGAGAGACGGGCAGAGACGCTGGGCTTCAGAGGTCGGGAGTGGTAGTGGAGTCGGGCAAGGTAAGTTTCTCTCTCTCTCTCTCTCTCTCTCTCTCTCTCTCTCTCTCTCTCTCTCTCTCTCTCTCTCTCTCTCTCTCTCTCTCTCTCTCTCTCTCTCTCTCTCGATTTGGGAAACCGAGAGGTTGGCAAGGCTCCCGATCGAACTGGCTTCGGCGGGATGGGGTGCCGCTGGAGCTTGGGTTTGGAGGAGGCGTGGGCTGTGGTCGGGTGTTACGGGAGCAGGGGTTTGGTCGGAGGAGCAGAGGTTCGGTCGGAGGAGGAATTCAGGAATGAGAGAGAGATCGCGTGCGTGGGAGAGGAGGGAAGAGCGACGAATGGAAGGGATTTCGTGTGTGGAGGCGGATGCGGGAGTATCGTGGGATGTGGGAAGAGGAGTTCGGGAAGCAGAGGGTGTCGTGTGTGAGGGGATCGGGCGTCGATCGTTCGGTATTTAACGATGCTCATGGGAGAGAGATCGAGGCGAGCTCCCGATTTTGAGCAGGATTTCACGGGATTTTGACAGAGCCGATATGATACGAGGTTTCCGGGATTTCAGGCGGGATTTCGGGCAGAATATCGGGGGATCCGGCAGAGGTATGTTGTGTTATATTTTTTTTTTCTCTTTTGGGTTTGATCCGGAGGTCAACATCAGGTAAAGAATATTGTAGTTGCTGAAATTCCAAAACAACCAACGAATTGAAGGGGAGGAGAAGCTGGAAGGAACTGCTAGCGGTGGGAGAGTGGGGAGCTGAAGGTGGTGGGTGTAAGCTGTGGTTTGAAGTGCTGATTTGCACAGGTGATGAAAAATATCTATATATCAATGTTAGGAATTTGTGTAGAATTCCAAAATTTGAAAGAAACATTGGTTGTATTCTCAGATTTTATGTTTCTAATATGGTATTTTGTGGAATAGTGTGTGTAGAAATTTGGATTGTGGAAAATCAGTAGGGAGAAGAGTTAAAGAAAGCTGATAGGTGAACCAAAAGCAGTTAAAACTGTTGATGTATGAGCTGAATTTAGTATTTTGGAATTTAGAAGGATTGTTGACATTAATTCAGTTATTGCTGTTGAATTCAGAAGAGAAAGAAGGTTGGAATAGGAAAAAAAGGCAAGGGAAGGCAGCAGAGAAGGAAATTTTAGAAGAAAGAAAAGATCACGTGAATGAGGAACTTAATTGAGGTACATTGGTATATTGGTAAGATGTTCATATTGCTTATTTCTTTATTTATTAGCATGTGCAAATAAATAAATGCATGTTGAAGGTGGTGTACAAAAGGAGAAGAAAACAGGAAGAACGAATTCTCAATGAGGTGAGATACCCAAACAATGCATAGAAAGTAGAAATTTTAAAAGTTGTACATTCATGTTTATTATTTTATGATATCATTTATTTCAGTTAATTCCAGTTTTGTTAATTGAGCACTGTATGATTGTGAGGAATGAATAATGATAGAAGTGAAATAAATCATATATGAAAAATAGACCCGCATAAGTAAAGATAAAAGACCTGACAAGCTAAGCGTACACTCTCAATTATAAAAGTTGGGAATTTGAATCCAATCTTGAATGAAAGAGCAATTTCAATTTTAAAAGTTAGGAATATGGACCCAATCTTAAATTGAAAAGCTAAAATGGTGCAAAAGCTTATAGCAATCATATGACTTGTTTAAAGGTGTTGAACAACTAGCAACATGAAAAGTACTGCTATGCATTTCTTGAGATCTGTATGTTATTTTCAATGTGTTCTAACCATGTTTATTAGTAGTAAATAATATTATGAGTTTCTTAATTATTAACAACATTATTATTATTTTCTTATATATTATTTGTGTATTTCATTGAGCCGTAGCTCATTGGCAGTGATTGTATTGCAGGAAAGGAGAATGATCTCGTAGGGCATTAAGAGGGGGTGACTATCTTTCTTTTGGTGTACATACTTTTTGGGTGTGTATACAGGTTGAAGTGTAAGCTGTACAAAGACTTTTCACAACAGGAAAATAAAATATTACCAACGGATTTGAAAGTTTACAGGCAGATCTCCAGCGTAAAATTTTTCATCGGAAAAACAAGCGTTGAAAAATTTTTCTGGCTGCAAAAATCAGCCAGAAAATTTTTCCAGCTAAAAAAATTTGCTGGAAAAATGCTGCCAGAATAATAAAAAAATTAAAAAAAAAAACACTCGATGGCTGCCCCGCTCGGCTGGAGCTGGCTACCCGCTTTACCCTCCTGCCCCGCTGGAGCACTAACTGACCACCAGCCCCGCCGCCCGCCCGGCTAGATCTGGCCGACCGTGTTGTTGCCCCCACTGCCCGCCTGCATGCTCGAGACACGCTGTACATGGAGGGGTTTGAACCCCGCCCCTCCCCTTTCGCGCGCGCCAGTTTGACCATCACGTTGTTCCTGCAAAATTGTTTTAAAAGATAATTTTTTTATGTTATAACTGACAGAACATAACAATTAATACTTATTAATTTTTTTAATTAATAATCAAATAAGTTATTAAAGTAAAAAATAAATTAAATTATGTTATTAAATTAATAATTAATTAAAATAAATCATTAAATTAATATTTAATTAAAATAAACTATAAAATTATTAATTAATTAAATTATGAATAAATGATATTTTAAAAAATTGTTAAAATCTGTCGAAAAATCCGGCAAAAAATTCTACTCGAAAAATTGTCAGAAATATTTCGAAGTAATGCGTCAGAAATTCGCCAGAAAATCCTCCGCCAAAAATCCGTTGATAATGGACAATTTTCCCGCAGTGTTTGGGTATGTAAGTAAATTTTAAAGGTTTATGAAAACTCTGTTTCATTTAAGAGGTGTATTTTATTTGAAGTATATTATATATGCTTCCTATCATGAATATCTTGTTGTGTTATGATTAGTTGTGTTAGGATAGTTTAAATAGACTACTTTTTACTTATCATCAGAATGGGGGTAAGCAAGAAAGGTCTGTTTAGATTCTCCTTCTCTGTTATACTCTAGTTTGACTGTAAGTGGGGTTAATATGGGGTGTGACACTAGTCTTATTGACACTAGTCTGTCAACAAGAAGAATATCATCTACAAAAATCATACACTCGGGTACCTCTTGTAAATGTCTAGTGAGAGCATCCATGACTAAAGCAAAAAGATATGAGCTTAAGGTTGATGCTTGATGTAATCCAACTAAAAAAAGAAAATACTTGGTCAAATCACCTTGTGTCTGAACACAAGTAATAACTCCTGCATACATATCCTTAATGACTTGAACATAAGCATTATTAACCCCTTTCTTTTCTAGAACTCTCCATAACACTTCTCTTAGAACTTTCTCATATGCTTTCTCTAAATCAATAAATATCATATGTAGATCCTCCTATTCTCTTTATACTTCTCCATCAAACCTCTCAATAAATGTATAACTTCCAAAGTAGACCTACGTGACATGAATCCAAATTGATTTTGAGAAACATTAGTATCATGCCAAAACCTATGCTCCATAACTCTCTCCCATAGTTTTGAAGTAAGACACATTAACTTAATTCCTTTATAATTCACACAATATTGCGCATCACATTTATTCTTAAAAATAGGAATCAACACACTCCTCTCATTTCTCATCTTTTTAGTCTTCAATATAATATTAAAAAATTTAGTAAAACAATAAATTCTTTCATCTCCTAAGCATTTTTACACCTCTATTAGAATATCATGAGGTCCAACAGCTTTCCACACTTTTCCAAGAGTGTTTGCTATTTATTGGGGGATTGAGACCAAATCTTTTGCGTTAAGGCAAGTTAAAAGATCTTTGAGGGTATAGGCAACCAAGCAATCTTTACCCAAAATATTTTGGGAGGTCAACATCCTCCAACATTAAGTACTCCACAAAGATAACAATAATCTCCCACCTCATAGCAAAATCCCCAACCTAACACCAAAGAAAATTTCCTTGAAATATAAGGATAATTTGATCACAACATAAAAATGTTATTGGTGCAAACCTATCATCATTACTTTTACATTTATGAAGGATGCTTTGATCACAATTAGGATTAATAGAATAAATGTAGGTTAGAATAAGGCTCCTTAGATTAAAACAAGAATATTTGGTAACCAGATGAAAAAAGAGTTATAAAATAAGGCCACCTTTAAGGTTAACATAGAAAACATCGATATTATTTATGATGCGATACGTATGGCTCCAATGCCATGGTATCTATAAATAATCATTTACTTGCTAGAAAAGAACAATTGAAAAAATGACCGAACAAACAATAAAAAAGATAAATATTTGAAGAATTATATGATACAAAATCTTCAAGAACACTCTAAAATATTTTAAAACATGGATATCATTTATGTTAGAGTTATTCTATCTACCACAAAATCCTTTGGAGAAAAACTAATTAACATGCACAAACATGGACATGGCGATACATATATGATACGACACGAGACATGTTAATTATTGAAAATATAGGACACGAACACGGGTTAGACAAATTATTATAACTTTTATATTTTAAAAATAGTATATAAAAAGTTTAATAAGGATAATATTAAAAATACTTTAGAAATAATAAATCATTTAACTAGAATTTGTGCTTAAATTAGAATGTCGAGAGTCAAGCATAAAAGACGTGTATTGGGGCATCGATGACGTGTATTAGGCATCGAGATAGGAGATAGCAATACTGTCGAGAGCCAAGCATCGATGTTATGCAGTAACTATTGGACATTGATGTCAAGAGGTCGTCTGTTGTCAATGTTGAGAGAGCGTTGGTCGTCGATGTTAAGACTGCGTCGGAGAAAAATGAGTTGTCAAGTTGTGGGTGTAGAAATTGCTAGTGTTGATCATCAATGTCAAGACTGCGTCGAATTTTGATGTTGAGATGATTTTGAAATGCCAAAATTATAATGATGTCATATGTCAATGTTGAGATGCATCAAACATTGGTGTGAAACTAAAGTCGGGACCCGCCAAAGAGAAATGAAAATGAGTATATTCAATGAATGAGGTGTTGAGTGCGAGTGATTGATTTGTTGTGGATAGAAAAAAAGAAAATTTAATTTTTATATTTTAAATATATAAAAAGTTTGAACACAAGAAATTATTATTTTTTTAAATTTCATAAAATATTTAAGACGTGTCCATATTTTTTTTAATTGAATACATTTTCGGTGTCCGATGCGTGTCAGGCGTGTTGGATGTGTGTCATGTCAGACACTACAAGCCTCTTTGAGGAGAAGTGTCGGTGCATCATAGCAAATAGGTTATTCTTACCAGAGAATACAAAAGAATTAGTTTACTAATTGCCTCAAGATTTAGGAATTAAACGATTCAAAGAAAATGTATAAAAAGAACTTCAACAAGAGAAAGAAAGATTTTTCTTTGATAAAAAGCAAATATCAAGATATCATTAGTATTTCAAATTACTTGAGAAAATCTACAATTCCATTTACCTGGCATAGCCTAATGAGTTGTTGCCCAATCAAACAACCATCTTCAACGCCAATATCCCCCATAAGACATCTATTTAATAGAAAAAAAAAGAAGCATGTTAAAATTTCAAGATAAGTGGACAAAGAATAGCAAAAATGTTTAGGAAGGCTCACAGATTATGCATCTTATCAAGCTGTGTGGATTTCCGAGAGTCCAAAAGTAGAGCGAGAGATTTCAAGAGAGGCATGCACGAACAAGAAAAGAATGTTGCATTCTTCACAAGTTTGTTGTCAAGATAAAAATTCCCATCAACAATGCATTCATCACCACATCGCTTGAGGGCATTCACAAGAACCCTGATAGAACTAGCCTTCAATAGCAATATCTGGCCAATGTACCAAAACATACTCTAAATAGTGAATAACTGAACATGAGTACCCATCAAATCTTGTAAAAAAAAGGGTTATCATTTAGGTAACCTTTGCACGTGGATGCTCCAACAAACTAGCAATGAAGTTAAGTGATCCATACATCTGAATAAAAAAAATATATATTAAGTACATTATTCAACTTTTTGAAAAGAAACACATCCTGAAAATGAAAAACCTTAAAAAGATCTGCATCTGAGAGAGTTGCTTCACTAGTGGTCTGGTCAATCCAAGAAATTAAAGGCCTCAGGAGGACATCTGCACATTCAGGTCTCTGGCAAGCAATTCGAACTATGAAGACTCGAAGCATGTCTTTTATGACCACTAATGTCTGCTTAGAAAGAATTATAGTGAAAACAGACTGTACAATATATGGATAAAAAGGAACAACCAACATTATAGAACAAAGTTGCCATTGGAAAAGGAGGAAAGAATTCTTACAGTGAAAGAAAAATGCAGGACTATCTGTGCAATCCTGTCAAGCAAAGGAGTCAACCGAACAAGGAGCACAGCAAGATGCTCAGGCTGTAAATACCAGTGAATATCTTTTTCAACTTCAGGTCCTAGGACAGTCTCTATGGTCAATGTGGTAACAGCGCTCAACGAAGGTATTCCATAATTCCAAAGCCAAATTCCTTCTTCAGGAACAAGATCACTCTTTGCCAATAAAGGATAAGAGTCACATAAACCATTAAAATAGATTATGATTGACCAACTCTAATAGAACCGAACAAGAAAATTGAACAATACATCTTCAAAATAAAATTCTCTTCGGAACTCATCATAAATTCATGTGACAGAAAGTTGGCCACCGGCCAATCAGAAAAGATAATTAAAGCAGGAGAGCACATACCAACAGACATATCATGCTACATGCATCCTTTGGACCCAAAGGTAATGATGATGTAGCTTGCATGCTTTCAAGAAGACAATGGAATAGGCCAGGAATCCAACCAAATACGGGCCAAAAAGCAAGCACAGACGCAACAAGATGGCAAACAGCACCAAAACCAAGCCCAAGCCGGGGAAAGTGTGAAGAGAAATTTGATGCATATGCTGCTAGCTTTGGACTACAAAAGCATTGTTCCAAGTTAAACCATGCAGCAAGGAAATAAAATCACAGAAATAGGCAAATTTCACCTCACTTCATGATGCAACCGTAGAAGAACATTAAGTAACTTCTTATTCCGGTATTGCTCCTTTGTTTCCTACAAAATAAAAGAAAATTAACTTAAAATAGACTGCATAAAAATAGCAACTCTTTAAAATGTGAAAACAGTAAAGTAGAAACTCTTATGTTCCCTAATGGCTTATTACTAAAGTGACAATTTTTTAACAAAAGAAGAAAGAACTAGCATCGAACTTAAGATCAGTGAAATCTCACACAACACTTGAATATGTAGATATTGAACCTCTTAGTATAGAAATTATCTGCTACATATAGCTAAATTGATGTAACATAAAACTTCTATCAAAGACTAATGTAAAATAACGTGAACTTATTATCTATGTGTTTTTAAAGTGCTCATTCCCATGTAACGGAAGCAATTTGCTTCTCTAGTAAAACATAAAGCACTTCAACTGAAAACTGCTGTGATGTGGCTTAGAGCTACGACATTTAGGATTTTCTGACATCTTCCTTCAACTACAAATGCTCTAGCTTGTAATAGCACAAATACAATTGTTTTAAACATTCACATATGCTTCTTTTTCTAGATGTTTCAAGTGAGTTTTCCTGTTATTTTCATGCAAATATTATCTATATTTGGCATAGTTCTCAATGAATTTAAAGTAGATCCATCCTTCTTTTGTGTTGTATAAATCAGTGTCGTTAAAGATGTCTGGTATTTGACCAAGTGCTTGTGTAAGACAAGGTGAGATAACAATGCCCCATAGACCCCTCGGCAATTTTCCATTACTAAGGCATGCCTAGGAGAGTACATTTCTCAAGGCACTAGGAAGTGAGGTGAAATTATGCAAATTCTTCAAATACAGAAGATGAGATAGTCTTATATGATAATGAAATTCAATCAGATGATTAAAAAAAAATATTAAAACTTGAAACAATAAGACTGCGCAACAAGAATGAGTCATCGGAAAGCCACCGTTTAAATCTAATAAGGAAAGATCATTTCTAATTCTCTAACAAAGTCTTTTTAGGTCTACCTCTAACTTTCTTAACATAAGTCAAATTCAATACCTTTATTTTCATAACCGGGTCATCGAAAGGTCGCCGTTTTATGTGACCAAACCATCTAAGGCGATTGTCTCTAATCTTATCCTCCACTAGAGCTACTCTAACATTTTCACAAATATGCTCATTTTGTATCCTATCTCTAAGAGTAAAGCAACTCATCCACCTGAACATCCTCATCTCTGTAACACTTAACTTAGTATTATGCTTCTCTTTTAATGGCCAACATTCGGCACCATAAAACATTGCAGGTCTCACCACCATCTTATAGAATTTTCCCTTAAGTGTGAGGGGGACTTTCTATCACACAACAAGCCCGATGCATTCCTCCACTTCAACCATCCACTTGATTTATGCTGTAATATCCCCATCTATTTTACCATCACTCTGAACAATAGATCCAAGATATCTAAAACGTATACTCTTATAAATGATTTAATCGCACAAAATCACAATCCCCTCATTAGGTCTATTACTAATTTACTATTAAAATTACACTCCATATATTCATTTTTAAGATCTAGTCAAGCGAAAACCTTTAGACTCTAAGGTACACCTCCATAATTCAAGTTTACCTTCAACTCCATCTCTAGTCTTATCAACAAAAAGCATATACCAAGGTACATCCTCTTGCAAATGTCTAGTGAGAACATCCATGACTAAAGCAAAAAGATATGGGCTTAAGGCTAATCCTTGATGTAATCCAACTGAAATAGGAAAATACTTGGTGAAACCATCTTGTGTTTGAACACAAGTAATAGCTCATGCATACATATCTTTAATGATTTGAATATAAGCCTTATTAACTCCTTCCTTTTCAAGAACTCTTCATAACACTTCTCTTAGAACTTTATCATATGCTTTCTCTAAATCAATAAATATCATATGTACATCCTCCTTATTCTCTCTATATTTCTCCATCAAACCTCTCAATAAATGTTTGGCTTCCATAGTAGACCTACTCGGCATGAACCCAAATTGATTTTGAGAAACATTAGTATAACGCCACAACCTACGCTCCATAACTGGCTCCCATAGTTTTTAAGGATGACAAATTAACTTAATTCCTCTATAATTCGCACAATCTTGTGCATCACCTTTATTCTTAAAAATAGGAATTAACACACTCATTCTTCACTCATCTGACATCTTTTTAGTCTTCAAAACAATATTAAAAAAGTTTAGTAAGCTAAGAAATTCCTTCATCTCCTAAGCAATTCCACAACTCTATTGGAATATCATCAGGTCCAACAACTTTTCCACACTTCATTTTCTTTAAAGCATATCTAACTTCGGTTTTACTAATATGCTTATAAAAACATTGTTGCCAGCAAAAAATTGGGACAAATCAAGTTGAGTTGAATTTTTTGTAAGTTCTTCTAAAGTCAGCTCATTAATGAGCGTCTTCTACTTATTCAGCTCATAAATTGTCATTATTTGGTTCATTCCCCCTTTTGTCTTTGGCTCTTTGGTTTCCCTCTCTTTTGGCCCTTGGTTCTTTCTCTTTGGTTTCCCCACTCATGCCTCTTCCCCTTCTTGTGTCTCCTTGGTTTTCCCTTTGTGTTGTTCCCGTGAATTAAGGTTGGGTGTTGGTTGCCTTTTCGATTTTCCCCCTGGCTGCTTTCCCGTGATTTGTTCTTCCCGGTTCCTGTGTTACCTGCTCAGGTTCCTCCCTGGCTGTGTTCCCGTGGCTTCTCCATCCCGGGTTTTGTGTTGGCTCTTCGGGTCCCTCCCTGGCTATGTTCCCGTGGCTTAACCTACCTAATTCTTGTGCTGATTTTTGGGAGCTGTTTTGTGATATATGTTGCTCTTCCTCTTCCCCTTACCTGATTGGTTTGTTTAAAGGTTGAAGTTGGCTGTTTGACTCCCCTATCTTTCCTATAAATATTAGGTGTTTTGTATTCAAAAAGGGAGATGATATAATCAGATTTTCGGAGCCAAAAACCCTGAGGGTTTTTCTTCGTGGAAAAGCTTGCGAGCTTTTTTCATTCCTCTCTTCTTCTCCTCATTCGTCTCGGACTTCTTATCTCGTTCTTCTCTCTGCAAGTGTCCACCCCACATATCTTTCTTCTCGATGGATGGAATGCAATTTTAGGTGTTTAATTTTATGTCAAAGTTTGTAAGAGTTATTTTTTGAAAAGGCAACCCCCCCTCTTGCCTATATCAATTCTTTTCCAGTTGAAATTGTTCATCTCCTGATGAAGCTTGAGTATGATTTGAAGGTGTCGCATCTAACTCTAGAATTTTGTCCTCATATTTCTTCTCTTTCTTTCTTGAACTGTTCTTGCAAAAATTTCTTTCTCTTCTCGAATTTCTCCGAACACATGCATTCTCATCTGTAGCTTGTATATTTCATTTTGTAGGGGATCTGTTGAATCATCTTCTGATGGAACCCATCTATCCATTGGTATTGAGACTTTAGAAGCTTCTGGATTACTTTCTTCCACGAATGGTTCACTCTTAAAAAAACACGAAAAGAGACCTAGGAAGACACAAACCTAAGCTCTGATACCAAATTGATGCAAGCAAAAATTTGGAACAAGCCCCAAATTTTTGCTAGCAAAAGATATGCTTCCTATGATAATAAAAATTACACAAAATTCTCAAAACTAGACAAAATATGACTTATACGACAAACAACAAACTTTAATATTATAAAACAACACTTACAACTCTTGACTCTTACAAACATATGAAATAAACAAAACCTAAAGTTGCTTGCCAATCGTCGAGAAGAACTATACAAGTGACGTCGAACTTGCGGATAGAAGAAAGATGATAGAAGCAGAGACGAAGAAGAAAGGAGAAGCTCGCAAGCTTTCCTAGAGGAGAAGAGAAGCACAGAACAAGCTCGCAAGCTTTTCCAAAGAAGGAAGAAAAAACCCTTAAGTTTTTTGCTCCAAAAATCTGATTATATCATCTCCCTTTTCGACTACAAAACACCTAATATTTATAGGAAAGAAAGGGGAGTCAAACAGCCAACTTCAACCTTTAAACAAACCAATCAGGTAAGGGGAAGAGGAAGGCTAGCATATATCACAAAACAGCTCCGAAAAATCAGCACAGGAACTGGGTAGGAGAAGCCACGGGAACACAACCAGGGAGGGACCCGAAAAGCCAACACAGAACCCGAGATGGAGAAGCCACAGGAACACAGCCAGGGAGGAACCCGAGCAGGCAACACATGAACCAGGAAGAACAAATCACGGGAAAGCATCCAGGGGGAAAATCGAAAAGGCAACCAACACCCAACCTTAATTCACGGGAACAACACAAAGGGAAAACCAAGGAGACACAAGAAGGGGAAGAGGCATGAGTGGGGAAACCAAAAAGAAAGAACCAAGGGGCAAAAGAGAGGGACACCAAAGAGCCAAAGACAAAGGGGGAATGAACCAAATAATGACAATTTATGAGCTGAATAAGTAGAAGACGCTCATTAATGAGCTAACTTTAGAAGAACTTGTAAAAATTTCAACTCAACTTGATTTGACCCCCCCCCCTGCCTACATCAAATATAAATCTTTATTTTCATTTAGGGTGCTAAGGTTATTAAAGTTAATCGTATTTTCACATTCTTCATTAAAAAATTTAGCAAAATATCTCATCCACCTTTATTGAATATCATCTTCTAAGAAAAGTACTTTAAACAAAGAAACATGATTAAAATATTACAAAAAAGTAATATAAAGAAAAAACTTAAAGTGTAGCCCAACGATTAGGATACCTGTTTAAAGTTTGAAGTTTATATTTTCTTAAAGTTTTGATATGCTTTATTTCCATAAGAAGATTTCACCGAATGCAAGCTCAAAATTAAATGTTGAACCAAATATATTATCAATGGTACCAACAAAGTATCTAGTGTTTCTTTCATTCTAAATGTTCCAAGAAAACTAGAGCAAGAAAATATCACAAACATTTTTTACAACATCTTTGATAAAAAGGACTCTCTATGAAGCGAAGTTGAAGCCGAGTGGAACAAATTATTTGAGACCCCGAAAACAGAGAAAATGTATATAATATTGAAATTAAATATACAACAACAAGACTTTATCCTACTAAGTGGGGTCGGCTATATGAATCATATTTCTCCATTGTGTCTTGTTAAGAGTCAAATTTTTATCTAACTCTAATAAAGAAAGGTTATTTCTAATATTTTCTAACCAAATATTTTTAGGTTTACATCTATCTTTCTTACCATAAGTCAAATCTAATACATCTACTTTCCTATCAGGGTCATCGGAAGGCTGCCGTTTTATGTGACCAAACCATCTAAGGCGACTCTCTCTAATTAAATATGCAATTAAAAAATAGATGAGAATCGTACTTTGAGAGGGAGTTACATAAGATAGAATTTGTAGAAATCCTATAGCCCAATAAGATATAAAAACATCAGTCAAAAGCTTTCCTAGAATAAAAAACTACTAAAGAAAACTATATTCAAATGGACTAAGGCCTAGCCCATACCCATAATAAAGAGTGACATATCACCATGCAACAACAACAACAACAACAACAACATCAAGCCTTTATCCCACTACGTGGGGTCGGCTACATGAATCCTTTTTCTCCATTGTGTCCTATTAAAAGTCAAATTCTCGTTTAAATCTAATAAAGAAAGGTCATTCCTAATATTTTCTAACCAAGTCTTTTTAGGTCTACCCATACCTTTCTTAACATATGATGCATTTAGATTTTTGCATTATTTTGTTATAAACAATATTAGTTATATTTTCTTTTTTTCTTTTTTTGTTTTTTTATGCTATCCAATGATGGTGGTAAATCCAATGATCATGGTAGAAAAGGTTTGGATTTTGCTTCCTTGGGTTTGCCGGCTTTGGGGGTCATTTTTGTCCTTTGGATGTTTGCTGGTTTCATGAGGACATTGGCTGTTTTCGGTTTGAGCTTAAGTAGTTGAAACTCTTGTGGTGCCAGCTCATTAATATCTAGAGAAGGAGTAGCTCATTATGAGCTGATGTTTAGCTCTAAATTCTTTATGAGGTGCATGCTATAAGGTGAGTGGAACTTGTCTTTTCCTCTTCTTCTTTTCCTCTTGAGCTGCTGCCTTTTTCCTTCATTTATTTGCTGGATTGCTGTAGCCTTTATGCTCCTTTTAAATGCTGCACCGTGGCTTTCCCTTGAGAACTACTATGGCGGTTGGGGTTTCTCTGTACTGATGCCGTGGCCTTTATTCCCTTTTAAATGATGCCTTGGTATACCGTGGCTTTTGTTGGCTGTTTTAGTGAAGATTGTTGGCTGTTTTGGTGAAGTTGTTGGCTGTTTGGTGAAGTTGTGGGCTGTATTGGTGGCATTTGCTGGAGAAGTTTGAAAGGACATTGGAATCCCTTAGCTGTGGTGGACCCTTGGTTTGCATATCTAAACCTTATTTTAAAATATATTCCTACAATCGGTGCATGTGAGGAGTCCTCTTGTAGGATGTTCTGAGGATAGCCTTTTTTTTTTTAAAATATTGTTTCTTTGTTAGTTTTCTTTTGTTTTAGTCGTTGGAAGTTGTCTCTTTCCTATTCTGAAGTTAGTTGTTTTCTCTAACCAATTTTGTTCTCTAAGTAATGTCTTAAATTTATAAAAGTAAGATTTGATTCTCTTTGTTGTTCTCTCTTTGTGTTTGCTTTAATTTGCTTACATCAATTTGGTATCAGAGCAAGTTTTTTGCTTGGGTAGTCTTTGTTCTTTTTTTTTTAAGTTCTCAGTCATTTTGTGAGTCTTTGCTTTTCGATCAATGGCTAATAATCAAGGGGATTTGCAACAACTCATACAACAATTAAATAATTTGCAACAACAAATCAATACAATGGCTGAAGCAATCGTTAATCTGAATGTCAATCAAGCTAATGTTAATCCTAATGTCATATCTTCTGAAAGCGAGGATGAGGGTCCTAGGAATCAAAATAGACGTCAAAGAAACTGGGATCATGGGATTAAAATCGATGTCCATAATTTTGAAGGGAAGCTACAACCTGAACAATTCCTCGAATGGGTTGAGAAAATGGATCAATTTTTTGAGTGGAAAGAAATACCTGAAAATCGAAAAGTCAAATTTGCAAGCTTAAAATTAACGGGACATGCTTTAACATGGTGGAAAAATTTGCAAAACAATAGAGTAAGGCGAGGTAAAGAAAAAATTCAAAATTGGGAAAGAATGAAAGAAAAAATGAAAGGGAAATTTCTGCCTTCTAATCATTCAAGAACTATTTTTCAAGAATTTAATAATCTGCGTCAAGGAACTCAAACTGTGGAAGAATACACTGAAAACTTTTTTAAGTTGCAAGCTAGGAATGATTTAGATGAATCTGAATAAAAAACGGTAACAAGATATCTTAATGGACTTAAGTAGACAATTCAAGATCAATTAAACTTGCATCATGTCATTAAACTAGATGAGGCTTATCGCATGACTTTAAAAATTGAGAAGCAACATCAAAGGGGAAGTAGCAAAGTCATTGAAACATATAAGCGACGACAAACTGGTGGGGTTAAAATCCAAACTCAAACTTCTGTTGGGACATCGGGAACAAAAGTTAAAACTTATGAAAGTCAAAATCCAGATAAGGGAAAAGGGCTAATGGGTTCTAAACCTACTGAACAACCTAAACTAATTGGACCTTGTTTCAAATGTGGTCTTTATGGTCATTTGTCGGCTACTTGCAGAAAAAATAATCCTCCTCGAAATAATTTGATAGAAAATGAAAATAAAAGCGAAGAAGAAGAAAATGAAACAGAATCTGATAATGAGGCTGAAATAGAAAATTTTGATTTGGAATGTGATGAAGGAGAACCTTTGTTAGTAATTCGACAAGTTTTAACTGCTCAAAAAGAAAAGGGTGATAAGTGGCTAAGAAGAAACATTTTTAGAACAACTTGCACGGTTGAAGGGAAAATTTGCACTTTAATGATTGATAGTGGGAGTTCAGGAAATTTTGTGTCACAACACATGGTTGAAAAGCTCAAATTAAAAACAAAACCTCTTGTCAAATCATACAAAATATCGTGGTTTAAGGAAGGGGGTGAGGTTCCAATAACGAAGCAATGCACCATTAATTTGACAATTGGAGGGGCGTACAAGGATCAAATTGTTTGTGATGTTGTACCTTTAGAAGTTTGTCATATCCTTTTGGGGCGTCCTTGGCAATATGATAATAAAACAATTCATAATGGCGAAAGGAACACTTATACATTGATTCAAAACAATAAGAAATTCACTCTTTTTCCTCAAAGAAACATTTCTGATCCTCCATCAAAAAATGAAAAATCTGAAAATTCATCCACTCCTGAATTACTTTTAAACACAAATGATTTGAAATAATTTGAAGTGGCTTATTTGGTGCTTGGAAAAGAATCTGATTTGGCTCTTGAAATTCCTAAGGAAATGCAACCGTTGCTTAATGAATTTTCTGATTTAACACTTGACGAGTTACCAACTGGCTTACCTCCTATGAGAGACATTCAACATCACATTGATTTAATTCCTGGAGCAACATTGCCTAATCTTTCACATTACAGGATTAGTCCAAATGAACATAAAGAGCTTTCTAAACAAGTGACTGAACTTTTGGAAAAAGGTTTAATAAAGGAAAGTCTAAGTTCTTGTGCTGTGCCTGCTTTGCTTACTCCAAAAAAAGATGGAACTTGGCGTATGTGTGTGGATAGTCGTGCTATCAATAAGATAACCATTAAGTACAGATTTCCCATGCCTAGGCTAGATGATTTGCTTGACATGTTAAGTGGTGCCAAAATTTTTTCTAAAATTGATTTGAGAAGTGGGTATCATCAAATAAGAATAAGACCTGGGGATGAATGGAAAACTGCTTTTAAAACCAAAGAAGGTTTGTATGAATGGCTTGTTATGCCCTTTGGTTTATCTAATGCTCCAAGTACTTTTATACGAACAATGAATCATATTTTGAGGCCTTTTATCGGAAAGTTTGTGGTGGTATATTTTGATGACATTCTGATTTACAGTATTCACCCTTCTGAACATCTTTTTCATGTTAAAAAAATTTTGCAAACTTTGAGGGAACAAAAATTGTATATCAATCTTAAAAAGTGTACTTTTATGACTTCAAGTTTGACTTTCTTGGGTTACATTGTGTCTGCTGAGGGAATCAAAGTTGATCCGGTAAAAATCGAGGCAATCAAAAGCTGGCCTGTTCCTAAAAATATCAGTAAGGTAAGGGGTTTTCATGGTTTGGCATCTTTCTATCGTCGATTCTTTAAAAACTTTAGTTCTGTAATTGCTCCTATCACTGACTGTTTGAAAAAGGGAATCTTTAGATGGACTCCAGAGGCTGAAAAAACTTTTCAAATTATCAAAATGAAAATGAGTCAAGCTCCAATTCTTAGTCTGCCTGATTTTGAAAAAGTTTTTGAAGTTGATTGTGATGCTTCACATGTGGGTATTGGTGCTGTTTTAAGCCAAGAAGGAAAACCTGTTGCATATTTTAGTGAAAAGTTGAATGATGTTCGATCTCGATATTCTACTTATGATTTGGAGTTTTATGCTATTGTTCAAGCTTTAAAATTTTGGAGGTGTTATTTGATTCAGCGAGAATTTGTTTTAAACACTGATCACGAGGCTTTACGATTTTTGGGTTCACAAAAAAATCTCAACAAAAGATATGCTAAATGAGTTTTTTTTTGCAAGAGTATTCCTTTCATATCAAACATAAAACTGGTGTGTTGAATAAGGTTGCCGATGCTTTAAGTCGAAGGTCGCATTTATTGATTACTGTTTATCCTACCATTACTTCTTTTGAGTTTTTGAAAGATACTTATGCTTCTGATTCTGATTTTAAAGATATTTGGGAGGCTTGTCTTAATTTGGGAACTGATCCATCTGGTCAATTTGTTATTCACCAAGGCTTTTTGTTTAAGGGTTGTAGACTTTGCATCTCAAATAATTCTTTAAGAGAACAGTTAGTGCAAGAACTTCATGGTGGTGGGTTGAGTGGTCATTTTGGTCAAGGGAAAACTATTGCAATGGTGGAAGAAAAATATTTTTGGCCTCATATGAGAAAACAAATTGCTAAGTTTGTGAAACAATGCAAAATCTGTCAAGCTTTTAAAGGGACTTCACAAAATTCTGGTTTATACACTCCTCTTCCAATTCCAAATAAACCTTGGGAAGATATTTCTATGGATTTTATTCTGTGCTTGCCGGTTACTGTGAGAAAACATGATTCTGTTTTTTGTTGTTGTTGATCGTTTTAGTAAAATGGCTCATTTCATTCCATGCAAAAAAACTTCTGATGCATCTCATGTGGCTGATTTATTTTTTAAAGAAATTGTTCGACTTCATGGTGTTCCTCGTACATTTACTTCTGATAGAGATACTAGATTTTTGAGCCACTTTTGGAGAACACTTTGGGCTAAGTTAGGAACTTCTCTTCAGTTTAGCAGAGCTTATCATCCTCAAACCGATGGACAAACTGAAGTTGTCAATCGAAGTTTGGGAAATCTTTTGAGATGCCTTGCTGGTGAGAAACCTTTTCAATGGGATTTAATTTTACCACAAGCTGAATTTGCTTATAACAATTCTGTTAATAGAACTACTGGAAAAACTCCTTTTGAAATTTTATATGGTCAATCTATTCCTCACATTTTGGATCGAAATGGTTTGTCTTTACCTAGCAAAATAAGTGCTGAAGCTTTAGAAATATTTGATCATATCAAATCGATCCAACAACAAGTTCTTGAAAAACTCCGTATAGCAAATGTCAAATACAAAACTGCTGCAGATAAGCATCGGAGAGAGGTTGTTTTTAAAGAAGGGGATATGGTGATGGCTTACTTTCGTCGCCAACGCTTTCCCGTTGGTACTTTTGGAAAACTGAGCAGAAAAAAATTCGGACCTTTTCGCATTCTCCGGAAGTTGGGCACAAATGCATATCTTTTAGATCTACCTAACACAGTTGGAACTTCTCCTATATTTAATGTTTCTGATCTTTCTTTGTATGAAGGAAATACAGGTGATTCTGTGGATCTTGAAACATTGCCACTTTCCACTCCTTCGTTGAACGAAGATGATCTGATAGAAGAAGTTGTTGATATAAAAACAACAAAGACAAGGCATGGAGAACACAAGAAATTTTTGGTCAAATGGAGTAATCGACCATTAATTGATTGCACATGGATTGATGCTGCTGAACTTCAAAAGCGAAATTTGGAGCTTTATAAAAGAGTTGCTAAAGTTTTCTCATCAGGAGATGAGGATTCCCCACCTGGGGGGAATTGATGCATTTAGATTTTTGCATTATTTTGTTATAAACAATATTAGTTATATATATATATATATATATATATATATATATATATATATATATATATATATATATATATATATATATATATATATATATATATATATATATATATATATATTTTATGCTATCCAATGATGGTGGTAAATCCAATGATCATGGTAGGAAAGGTTTGGATTTTGCTTCCTTGGGTTTGCCGGCTTTGGGGGTCCTTTTTGTCCTTTGGATGTTTGCTGGTTTCATGAGGACATTGGCTGTTTTCAGTTTGAGCTTAAGTAGTTGAAACTCTAGTGGTGCCAGCTCATTAATATCTAGAGAAGGAGTAGCTCATTATGAGCTGATGTTTAGCTCTAAATTCTTTATGAGGTGCATGCTATAAGGTGAGTGGAACTTGTCTTTTCCTCTTCTTCTTTTCCTCTTGAGCTGCTGCCTTTTTCCTTCATTTATTTGCTGGATTGCTGTAGCCTTTATGCTCCTTTTAAATGCTGCACCGTGGCTTTCCCTTGAGAACTACTATGGCGGTTGGGGTTTCTCTGTACTGATGCCGTGTCCTTTATTCCCTTTTAAATGATGCCTTGGTATACCGTGGCTTTTTCTTGATATTAGCTCTATCGTTTGGAATTCTCTGTTGTTGATATTACCGTGGCTTTATATGGTTTGCTGCTGTTGGTTTTCCTATGCTGGAAACCGAAAGTCTGCCCTGATTCCTGTGCTGGATATTTATGGCTGTTTGGGCTGTTTAGTTCCCTTCTTTTTGCCTATATATATGAGATGTTTTGAGAAGGAATGGTTGGTGAATATTTGAGAGCAAAGTGCTATAACCTGCGGGTTCTTCTTGGAAAAGCTTGAGAGCTTTGTCCAACTTCTTCCTCCCTCTGGAAAGCTTGCGAGCTTCTCCTCTTTCTTCTCTACGCAAGTTCCACTCCACCTGTATCTTTCTTCTAGTTCCATTGGTGAAGTTGTTGGCTGTTTTTTGTTGGCTGTTTTAGTGAAGATTGTTGGCTGTTTTGGTGAAGTTGTTGGCTGTTTGGTGAAGTTGTGGGCTGTATTGGTGGCATTTGCTGGAGAAGTTTGAAAGGACATTGGAATCCCTTAGCTGTGGTGGACCCTTGGTTTGCATATCTAAACCTTATTTTAAAATATATTCCTACAATCGGTGCATGTGAGGAGTCCTCTTGTAGGATGTTCTGAGGATAGCCATTTTTTTAAAAATATTGTTTCTTTGTTAGTTTTCTTTTGTTTTAGTCGTTGGAAGTTGTCTCTTTCTTATTTTGAAGTTAGTTGTTTTCTCTAACCTATTTTGTTCTCTAAGTAATGTCTTAAATTTATAAAAGTAAGATTTGATTCTCTTTGTTGTTCTCTCTTTGTGCTTGCTTTAATTTGCTTACATCAACATAAGTGAAATCTAATACCTCTACTCTCCTAACCGGGCCATCGGAAGGCCGCCGTTTTATGTGACCAAACCATCTAAGGCGACTCTCTCTAATCTTATCTTCTACTGGAGCTACTCCAACCTTTTCACGTATATGCTCATTTCGTATCTTATCTCTAAAGGTAAAGCCACTCATCCACCTGAGCATCCTCATCTCTGCCACACTTAACTTAGTATTATGCTCTCTTTTAATGGCCAACATTCGGCACCATAAAGCATTGCAGGCCTCACTACCATCTTATAGAATTTTCCCTTAAATTTGAGGGGTACATTTCTATCACATAAAAAGCCCGATGCATTCCTCCACTTGAACCATCCAACTTGAATTCTGCTGATAATATCCCCATCTATTTCACCATCACTCTGAACAATAGATCCAAGATATCTAAAACATGTACTCTTATTAATGACTTGATCGCCCAAAGTCACAATCCCCTCACTAGGTCTATTACTACTAAAATTACACTCTATATATTCCGTTTTAGATCTACTCAAGCGAAAACCTTTAGACTCTAAGGTACACCTCCATAATTCAAGTTTACCTTCAACTCCCTCTCTAGTCATATCAACAAGAAGAATATCATCAGCAAAAAGCATACACCAAGGTACATCCTCTTGCAAATGTCTAGTGAGAACATCCATGACTAAAGCAAAAAGATATGGGCTTAAGGCTGATCCTTGATGTAACCCAACCGAAATAGGGAAATACTTGGTCAATCCACCTTGTGTTTGAACACAAGTAATAGCTCCTGCATACATATCTTTAATGATTTGAATATAAGCATTATTGACTTCTTTCTTTTCAAGAACTCTCCATAGCACTTCTCTTGGAACTTTATCATATGCTTTTTCTAAATCAATAAATATCATATGTAAATCCTCCGTATTTTCTCTATATTTCTCCATCAAACCTCTTAATAAATGTATGGCTTCCATAGTCGACCTACCCGGCATGAATCCAAATTGATTTTGAGAAACATTAGTATCACGCCGCAACCTATGCTCCATAACTCGCTCCCAAAGTTTTAAAGTATGACACATTAACTTAATACCTCTATAATTCGAACAATTATTACGTCCTCTGACCGAATGGTTTTATAGGTTCGGCCACCATTAAATTTAAGCCACGTAGCATCCCGACGACCCGACCCAAACCCGCTGCGTTTTGGATATTTGACGATTATTTTTCGCTTAAATGGGCGGGAAAACTTTATAAGACGCGGGTATATAAACTACTGGCCGATTATCTTCACTGTACACAGAACGTTATACAGTGTTTAGGGTTTTCGCAACTTTCGCATAGCTTTCGACTACATGGATTCGAAGGAAGCTACTCTGGGAACTCCTTCTTTGGAAGAGTTAGACGATTTCAACGAAACATTTGGCACTTATACTTTGGATGACGATTTTTCCTATTTTTTACAAGTAAGCTATCCATCGTCGTCTGACCTTTTCATATTTGCTTTTATCTAACATTTAGATAACTCGGTATTGATCGTTAGTTAAATGTTACCTGATTTTTTATAATTTGTTACTGCTCGATATTTGTTCATATTGCCTCAAAAATTTTTTTTATAGCTCTGAAGAAGAAATACCGAGTTATAAAATACTCGGTATTTCTCGGTATTTCTAAGTACATCCCGGTATTAGGTTTTTTTAAAAATTTTTTACGTTCTTTATGTATTATTACTCGGTATAGAACTCGGTATTAAACTTGTACCGAGCAATTTATTACTCGGTATTGCTCTTGTACCGAGTATTATATAACTCGGTATTTAACTTGTACCGAGTATTTTATAACTCGGTATTGAACTTGTACCGAGTTTTTTTGTAACAGATTGTAATTTTTCCGTTGTTTTAATGTTTAATGTTATTACTCGGTATTGCTCTTGTACCGAGTATTATATAACTCGGTATTTAACTTGTACCGAGTATTTTATAACTCGGTATTGAACTTGTACCGAGTTTTTTTGTAACAGATTGTAATTTTTCCGTTGTTTTTACGTTCTTTATGTATTATTACTCGGTATAGAACTCGGTATTAAACTTGTACCGAGCAATTTATTACTCGGTATTGCTCTTGTACCGAGTATTATATAACTCGGTATTTAACTTGTACCGAGTATTTTATAACTCGGTATTGAACTTGTACCGAGTTTTTTTGTAACAGATTGTAATTTTTTGTAACAGCATGGCTTCAGTGTTCGGAAAGAACATCTTTCATACTGGCCTGGTACCAGGAAGTTGAAAACAAAGGTTTTTGTGTGTTCAAAATCTGGGTTCAAGAAGGAAACAGGAAATGTACAGAAGGTTAAATTTAGAAAGTCAACCACAAGAACAGGATGCCCTGCTATGGTGCGATTTTTTGTTAGTGAAGAAGGGATATGGACGGCGAAAAATTCGGTAGAAACACACAACCATGAATTGGCAAAACCGGATGATCAACATCTGTTGAGATCATCCAGGCACATCACTGAAGAGAATGCAACTGTTCTGAAATCAATGGCAAATGCGGGAATAAGAACAATAAATGCATTTTCCTATCTATCTGAGGAGGTTGGAGGAGTAGAAAATCTTGGTTTTACCAAGAGAGATGCATACAACTATATTCAGAAGGAGAGGAGAGCAAAATTGAGAATGGGGACTGCAATTCGCTAATCAAATTGTTCAAAAACAGGTGTTCTGAAGATAATCTATTTGCATGGGATGTGCAAACTGACGATGAAGACAGGCTGGTAAACTTTTTTTGGGTAGATGGTTTGGGGAGAGTGGATTATGACTGCTTCGGGGATGTAATAATTTTTGATACCAGCTACCGTAATTTTGGAGTCAATAATCATTGGCAAAACATTATATTAGGGATGGCATTTCTATCTGATGAAACTATTGATTCATTCTGTTGGTTATTTCAAACCTTTTTAAGAATTATGGATAATAAACATCCAATTACTATATTCACTGATCAGGATCAAGCAATGGCAAGGGCAATAGAGCTTGTATTCCCTAATACAAGACATCGGTTGTGCCAATGGCATATACACAAAAAAGCGCCTTCGAAAGTTTGGTGTTTTAATAGTAATAACAAAGTTAAAGGCCTTTTTTATAGTTGCTTCAACAAGTGTGATTCATCGGAGGAATTTGATAGTTTATGGAATGAGATGATTAGCGAAGGAGACTTACACAACCATCAGTGGTTAAATGATTTGTACAAAATACGGGATAGGTGGTCTACAGCTTTCAACAAAGATTGCTTTAACCTTGGAATTGTATGCTCTGAACTGCTCAGCATTCTTTGCAACGTCCAGTATAGTTGATTGCACTCGGAAGTTGGCCATTGGAAAGAAAATATTCGACAGTAGGTATAAAATAAATTTTTGCCTGACAATCTCCATAGGCGTTGATGACTCCAATTTCAGAATGTCATGCCTTATGTCATTTGCTGTTTTACCAGCAATTGTTGCAGTCCCGGGCTCAAATTGAATACCTCTGTTCGGTAAGCCGATAATCAACGCTATGTCTTCAGAAGTGAAAGGTAAAACACGGCTATTAATAACAAAACTTTCAGAGTGGTTATCCCACGTTGACAGTAACATATAAACCATAGGAACATTTTGTGGGAAACGAGGTAGAAGTAAAAACTGGTTAATTTGTAGCTCTCTTAGGCTACTGACAAACTGATCACCAAATTTCTCAACCAATTCATTACAAACTTCCCTAAATCCTGATGTGCGACATCTAAAATGAACCTTGGGGTATATCCCTGCATAATAAAGTGTAAACAGTAAGAAAATAACAGTTTTACAGAGATATGCCGTGCTAAACAACAAAAAATAAATCAGTGTACCGAGCACATAGTACCGAGTGCCAAATACCGAGTTTTGAATACCGAGTTAAATGTATCGAAGAATAACAAAATACTATTAACATAACGTGTTTTAACAGGCAATACCGAGTATACCGAGTATCGAATACCGAGTACTGAATACCGAGTACCGAGTTAAATACCGAGTACCGAATACCGAGTACCGAGTTAAATACCGAGTACCAAGTACCGAGTGACGAGTACCGAATGACGAGTACCGAGTACTGAATACCGAGTACCGAGTTAAATACCGAGTACCGAATACCGAGTACCGAGTTAAATACCGACTACCAAATACCGAGTGACGAGTATCGAATGACGAGTACCGAGTGACGAGTACCGAGTATCTCGTACCGAGTACGGAGTACCGAGTACCGAATAACGAATACCGAGTAATCCGGAAGAACGAAATCCTAAACCCTAAATACAACTATATAACTCTGTTCAATTTACTAAGGAAAAACAAACATCACTATGAAATGTGTACCGAGTTTTATCAATCAGTAAGGACCTATACCGAGTTTTACTCATCATATACCGAGATAATGTAACAAAAATTAAATACCGAATACCGATTAGTACCGATTTTTATAATGTGTACCGAGTTATAACAATCATATACCGAGAAAAAGGAAAAATAAATAAATACCAAATACCCATTAGTACCGAGTTTTATAATGTGTACCGAGTTTAAAAAACTCGGTACCTTTAGATTAATAACGAGATTAACAAACATTCTCGGCAAATCGATTCTAACCTCAGGCATTTTGTCAGCGGTGGTTTTCAACTGTAAAATACGAAGAACTTCGAGTTGAAATGATGGAGAACTAGGAACAAAATCCTGCAGATTTACGAAGGAAATGCTGGAGAACTCCAAAGGATTTGGTAGAAATCTGAAAAAACGCAGTAAACAGTGACAGGGATTCGAACGTAAGAAGGTGAAGCGTCGGCCTTCAAAGTGTAAAATACGTTTTTTTGCCATTTAAAATTTAACACGTGCGAGAACCCAAAACACAGCGGGTCGGGTCGGCGACTTTTCTTCATGCTACGTGGCGTTATAACATTCGTGGCCGAACGTAGAGGAGCGTACGTTCACCGGATTAAATAATTGTTCCTATAATTCGCACAATCTTGTGCATCACCTTTATTCTTAAAAATAGGAATTAACACGCTCATTCTCCACTCATCTGACATCTTTTTAGTCTTCAAAATAGTATTAAAAAGTTTAGTAAGCCATGAAATTCCTTCATCTCCTTCCACACCTCTATTGGAATATCATCAGGTCCAACAGCTTTTCCACCATTCATTTTCTTTAAAGCCTCTCTAACTTCAGTTTTACTAATATGCCGATAAAAACAGACATCTTTATTTTCATTTAGGGTGCTAAGGTCATTATAGTCAATCTTATTTTCACAATCTTCATTAAAAAGTTTAGTAAAATATCTTATCCATCTTTGTTGAATATCATCTTCTAAGAAAAGTATTTTTTTATCTTCATCTTTAATACACTTCACTTGAACTAAATCCATACTACTCCTATCTCTTTGTTAGGCTAGCTTCTACATATATCTTTCTCCCTCTTTAGTATCTAATCTATTATATAAATCACTAAAAGCTAATGTCTTTGCATCGCATATTACTTTCTTAGCATCCTTACGAGACACTTTATATATTTCCCAATTATCAGAATTTTTAAAATTAAACCAATTTTTATAACAAACCTTCTTATTTTTTTAATTTTTTCTTGTACATTTGGATTCCACCACCAACTACTTTTACTATTAGGAGCTTTTCCCTTTGATACTCCAAGGATATCTTTTGCAATATTCTTAATATCACTAGTCACTTTTTTCCACATAATATTAGCATCCTCATGCATAGACAAAATCTTAAGATCTAAAATCTTATTTCCAAAAATATTTTTGTTAATATTCTTTAAATGCCCCCATCTAATCCTAGAAAATTGTTTTACTTTATTTTTTATTTTATGTCCATTTATCTTAAAGTCCAAAACTAATAATCGATGTTAGGTACATAAATTTTCACTCGGAATAACTTTACAATCTTTGCAATCTAAACGATTTAGTTTTCTAATAAGAAAATAGTCAATCTGTGTTGTACTATATTCATTTTTATAAGTGATGAGATGCTCATTTCTTTTCTTAAATAAGGTATTAGCAATTGAAAAATCATAAGCTAAACAAAAATCCAATATGGTCTTGTCACCTTCATTCGTCGTTCCAAATCCATGGCCACCATGAATGCTTTTAAAATCATCTACCTCTCTACCAACATGTCCATTTAAATCTCCTCCAATAAAAACTCTTTCTTCAAGAGGTATCTTTTGTATTAATTCTTCTAAGTCATTCCAAAAATTTAATTTAGAACTCATATCTAAACCTACTTGAGGAGCATAAGCACTTATAATATTAACAATCTTATCATCAACAACAATCTTTAAAGCTATAATTCTATCTCCAATCCTATTAATTTTTATAATATTATCCTTTAAACTCTTATCTATAATAACACCTACACCATTTCTAGTACGACTCCTACCCGAATACTAAAGTTTAAATCCTAAACTATCAATTTCCTTAGCCTTCTCACCAACCCATTTAGTTTCCTGAATGCACAAAATATTTAACTTCCTATGAATCTTAATATCTATTAATTCCATTAATTTTCTTGTAAGGGAACCTATATTCCAAGTTCCTATCCTAATTTTAGTTTCATGGACTAGCTTCTTTGCCCACATCCGTCCTTGATGTGGGAACCCTTGCCTATTTAACACTGCACCCGGGCGCCGGTGCAGCGGCCCTTGCACATTTGTCACTGTATTCAGGCCATACAGCGCGTCGCTTCCAGGGGACGCCCTAGCATTAACACAATTTCTTAAAGGATTCATGTCATTATTGTTCGACAAGTTTTACGCTGGCTGTCGACTACCTAACGCAACCCTCCACTTTTCTCATCCAGGACTTGGGACCTGGCAATGGCAGTGTTAATGCATGGTGACATATCACCATGCATTAACAAAAAAATATACAAAGATTTGATTAAGAAACCTTTGAGAGAGCAACCAGAAGAGACGATGCTAGAATTCAACAAGCTAATTTAGTTAAACTCACAGGAGATATTAGAAATGTTATTAATCAGATGAAATTAAATATCCCTTTCCAGTGAAGATGCTACCCAAAAAAAGGCAAGAAAAGAAGTTTCACCAAACAATTGACATACTAAGCCATCTAAAGAATATTAGGTTGAAGCTTTGCTAAAGGTAAATTGTGGATCCAAACATTTTTCCAACGTTTGATTTGAGTTCTGTTATTGATTTTCCAAGAGAAGAGATGAAAGAAAGACTTAAAAGCTTTCATAGCATCATTCAAACATGAGAAATATGAGAATATTCACCATAAACTAATATAATAATAGTCAAAATTTAACTTTTGTCAAACAACTGAACTCCTCAAAACATTAGATATACTACAAAGTTGATTGCGTCAATTTTGATGAAAATTATTAATATATCTAAATACTTGAGGCAAGGGTTCCAAATAAAAAAGCAAGTATCTTCAAAAATTGACAATGGCAGCTCTTTCACACAAATGCTCATAAAAAACAAAAGAAGTTCAATGACAAAAAAAATAAATAGCGGCTCAAGTATTAACATACACTTCGCACCATCATATTAACTTTACGCAAAAGAGCTCTCAAAATAAATTTGATTTTTTATTCACTTTTATTGGTTTTAGCATTTCTAGTGCCTTTATCTATAATTAAATATTTTTTGGCTCTCAACAAGGCAATAGTTCAAATTATGTTGACCATGCATCCTATGTTGGCTCTGCACTTCAAAATAGATTAAATCCCAAAATATTTCCCCAATTATTTGTGTGACAAATTTAATCCATGAGTATAACATTTGTCTAAATTAGTCCCATGATTAAATAAAATTGATCCAAAATGACCTCTTATATAGAAATTACGATACAAAATTAATCCATAAGGTACCATTTTTCATCAATTATATATATATATATATATATATATATATATATATATATATATATATATATATATATAGTCGAGGGACTAAATTGAAGAAATGTAATAATCTAAGACTAAATTGACAGCATACAAATAGTCGGGGGATCATTTTAGGAATTAAGCCCTTCAACATAAATGAACATAGGAATTTTTTTTAGTCGAGATCTGTAGAGAAATGGATCATAAAATGCTTGGACGAGAAATGGAAATGCACTCAAAATCTTAGTCAGGCAATCTTGTGTACATTCACATACATGAAGATTAAATTCTTAATAAAAGGTAAGGCCAACATAAAAAAGTTTATGGCACTCCATATGACTTCAATGAAATTGCATATTCAAAATTAGAAAACATTAGCATAACTTACTCGTAATTTCTTCAAAATGTTAATCAGTGAAATAAGCGATGGAATCATAAGATCAACTAGGCTCTGCTCATAACTTCGTTCCAAAAGCAATTCAGAGGTCGAATTGCATTCTGCTCCATCAACGAGATAATCTGAATCTCAAAAATGAGAAAGGAGAGGGGGGAAAAGGTTAAAAGGGTCTATAATAGAACACCTTTTTATAAAGGCTATTCGGACAAACATAAAAAATTAACATGCACATCAGTTCAAAACTAAAGTGATTCCTTTTGGAGCTTAAAATGAACAAAAATCTTCAGCGTAATTGCAGTTATTCAGGCCTGAGATATGGTCATTTACGCTTGCTTCTTTTAACACTGCAATATGGCGTCATTTCTCAACTAAGTCTACCGACAGGAAAAACAGAAATAGCTTTGATTTAATCATTTTTCTTCCAAGCTTCTGCACACTAATTCTAGTAATTGTGCTTTTTCAGTTGCCAGTTGTGCGTTATCAAACCATCCCAATCAAAATTTATATTGCCCAATACTAATAGATGTTACTACTCCAGCATTTGACATTTGACTTTGTGTAGCTTTACCACAATATTCCACATTTCGCTACACCAAGTCACCAACTACCACATTTCTCTTCATTGGCAGTATACTTAGACTCAGAAACATAGCCACCACAGTTACAATTTGAATCATTTCACATCAACCATCATGATACTCTTATCACAAAACATCCAAATGCCCTCCCAAGATTCAGCACCCAGATGAATCTAATTCACCTAAACCTATATTATATTTAGATATAACGATCTATAAATCTTGGTAAATCACTAATTCATATTTATTTATTTATTATACCAGCATTTAATTTATTTAGTTATGACAACTTAACCAAAAATAAATAAAGCATCATCATTTTTCATAAATATATTAAAAGAAAAAGACATAGCTCTATTAAAAGAAAAAGACAAAAGCTTAATATAGATCCTTGGTGAAACCATACTGCGAAGAACTTTATATAGTTACACAACTATTAATTACAAATCATTAATAATGCAAAGAAAATTAAAAAAAAAAAGATAATATGATTACCTTAATCGGACTCAAATAACGAACACAACTAAAGTTAGGTTGGGTTGCTCGTGTGACTAAGAAACATAATCTTTTTAAAAGCGTCCAAAGCAAATCTCCCACAAGATCATAAGCATTACCTTGAGTCTTTTTGCATGGTTGGAACCTACCTCACCATCATCCTCAGCATAAGCCTTCTCACGACTACTTGTTTTGAGGTTTACTAGAATGTTATTTTTATTAATAACTATTACAAGGTTTTGCGTTGCTTTAAGTTAGCTAATACCTTTTGAACGACTTATAACCATGATAAACATAACCTGCTCCTTCTCCAGTCCATCTCTGACGCATAGCTACTGAAGCAAGACACAAGTAAACACACAAGAAAACCAAAAATATAGCATCTGACACCCCTAGGAAATATAATCACCTTTTAAAACCACGGGCACATCAGCACCAGAATGCATATCCAGAAAAAAAGAACAAACACTTGCGATTACTACAAAAAACAGTGTCTGCCTACACACGCAGCAAAATGGAAATGTTGGGAGAGAATGATTAACACAAAGAATGAGAATGGGTGATTGAAACAAGATATGTTTGGGTTCTTACCAAGAATATTACATCTAATTTGGATCCTAATATGTTATCACCATGCAAGGAATGTCCAATGAGTGCAAGTAAAAATTAAAAACCTGGTGGGATATACTGACCGGCTGGCTAACAACACCAACAAATATAAATGCACTATAAAAACCAACAACTTTAATAATTATAATTTCCATTTAAAGCACTTATTCTTAAAACAATCTTCATCGTTGGTTATATATCATGCTTCATCTAATTTTGATAAATTACTCAGACCCTCAAATACTCCCTTCCCACCCCTAAGACAATAATGAATGCATTGTCTGACAACCATGAACTCAACTTTTAAGGTGCACACCTCAATGGAAGCCTCACCATGAGGCTAGGGGTGTCAAAATAGGGTCTAGGGCTGAACCCGGAATTGAGCCGGGTTCAAACGGATTAACCCTAACCCGACCAGGTTTTGTAAACGGGACGAAAGTTTAGACCCGGCCCATCCCGTTACCGGTTTGCGACAGGGCAACCCGGATTTTACCGAGTTGAGTCATTCGAGTGAGAACGCTAGTTACACTTGGGTAGTCTCATCTCGCAAGACGGGTGCGGGGTAGCTAGGAGCAACGGAGCCAATGATGTGGCCACTGTAATTCGACAAAGGCTTCTAGATGTCGTGCTCTACGACACAACAAACCACAAGCAAAAAAAGAGGGCAAAACCACTGCGAAGCATTCCGCCACTGCTGGATGAGCGGCGATTGGAGAAGCTATTTGAGCAACTTAAACCGAAACTGGGGAAGGTTTCGATCGCTGGAAAGCGGGTGCAACGGCGAAGGTGTGACAATTAGCGAAGGATAACCCAGAAGCTCACCATGCTCGATGCCATTCCTCCACTCGTCAGATTGCTCGATGCGGAAGACTCAGATTCGCCATGGAGGGCAGTTTCAGGTTGCGAGAGCTAGTCTTCTATCCCTTTCTCCTCTTATAACTCGTCTTGGACTTCTATCTATTTCTTCTCTCCACAAATTTACACCCCATTGTATCTTTCTTCTCAATCTACATAGTTGCAAGGTGTCGTTGTGCCATGTTTAAATTGTTTGTTATTATTTTTTTATTATAAGTGGTGTTTTGTCATGTTTTTATTGTTGTATTTGTTTAAGTTATTTTGAAAGAAAGTGATTATTTGCATACCTAGTAGACTTTTGTTTTTTTTTTTATCACTGTCTCAATGAGATCACAATTCATCAGGACAATGCTTTACATCTTTAGCATTACTTGATGCCATAATAGCCTTTCACTTCATCTTGCTTTAGCCATTCACCCAGTCCGTAGACCTCAAATTATTCGATCTTGCTTTAGCCATTCACCCTCTCTGACCTTCTTTGAGTCTTACAAAAAAAAATGATAATTAAGAAGTGCTTCTTACAAAAATTAGATTGTTTATGTATTACTGAAAGAATACGGGATTACTAATATATATGACCTTTGCCTAATGCTAGTAGGTGGCAAGATTCTTTATTTACATGTTCAAATTGCATTTCTATTTATTGTTGATTGTCTTGTTTGCATTATTAGAATGACATGTGGCTCAAGAAGGAAAGATCCTGAATCGAAATATGGTACTCAAGTTGAAGTGTCAGGTGAAGGTACAAAGAAGGAATATGTTTATATAAAATGTAATTTTTGCGAGAAGCATATTACTGGTGGTGTCAAGAGGCTGAGGGATCGCCTAGCTTGCACCCATGTCAATGTTGGACCGTGTGCAAATGTACTTCAAGAAGTGAAAAAAGAATGTAAGAATTATTTACATAAGTTTGCCCCATCCAAAGAAGTAACATAAAAAAATATGGAAGAAATGATTGAAAATTCTTCTTATTATGATTCCCAACAAGAAAGATCTAATAGTGAGAGCCAGTTAATTTCTTCTAATAAAGGCACTCAGAGGCCAATGGATAGATTAATGGTTAATGTTAATGATGAGGAGAATATAAACACTCAAAATACTCCTACTGCTATGAAGAAACTCAGGAACAAAGTATGTTTAAATATTTTCAGGCTCTTTATGAAAAAGGCATATCATTCAATGTTGCTAGAAGTTTGTCATAGATCAATATGCTTCGATCAGTTGGGAGTTATGGACGAGGACTACAACTTCCAATCATATATATGAGTTGAGGATATGAATGTTTGATGAGGAGGTCAGGACAACAACAAGATGGTGGATGAAGTTAAGAAGACTTAGGTTGAAATAGGAGTTACCAAAATATCATATGGTTGGTCAGATATTCGATAGAGGATTATCATTAACTTCTTGATCAACAATCCATATGAAACGGTTTGTTTGAAATCAATTGATGCTTCAAATTTTGTAAAAGATGTACAATTATTATTTGAAATGTTGGATGATGTTGTGGAGGAAGTAAAAGGGTATTAGTGGTACAAGTTGTTACTGATAATGCAAGTGCATACAAAGCTGCTGGAAGATTGTTAATAGAGAAGAGGAAGCATTTTTACTGGACTCCAAATGCTGCACATTACATTGATTTAATTCTTGAGAGGTTGGGACAGTTGCCTCAACATAAATCAGTCCTACTGAATGCCAAATTCATTAATAAGTTCATTTGCAATCACTCTTGGGTACTCCGTTTGATGATGAAATTTACTGAAAAAAAAATTATTTGACTTGTTGTTACTAAATTTGCAATTGCATATTTAACACTACAAAGATTTAAGGCGTTAAGGCAGCCTTTGGAAGCTATGTTTGCTTCTGAAAAAAAAGGGACAAAAGTTCATGGGACAAAAAACAGGAAGGAAATAGGTTCAGAAAATTGCTATGAAAGATGATTTATTTTGATGTAGTATAAATTATGCTTTGAAGACAACAAAATTTTTATTTAAGGTGCTTAGAATGATTGATAGTGAGAGGGCCACAGTTATGAGATTTATTTATAAAGCAATGAATAAGGCTAATAAATATATAGCAAAAGATTTGGGTGGTCAAAAAGGTGCCTACAAAGAAATATGAGAAATTATAGTTGAAAAGTGGGATCGCCAATTACACCAACCCTTATATGTTGTTGCGTACTATTTAAATTCTCAACTCATTATGATAAAAACTTTCATGTTGATAAAGAGATAAAAACTGATTTATATGTATGCATGGACATACTTGTTTCTAAAGGGGACAACTCAAAGTGAATGATCAACTTGGGTATTTTCGTTTGAAGAAGGGAATATTTGAATTTAGAGCATCACAAGCATGCTAAAAACACAATCTCCCTGTATGTTTATAGTTTGTATATTTATAATTTTAAAATTTAATATTTATGTCAAAGTTTCCTACTTCCATCTATATTCATAATATATATTTTCATTTTTATGTAGAAAGTTGGTGGGCTCAATTTGGATATGATGTTCTTAAATTAAAAACATTTGCAGTTAAAGTTCTTAACCTAACATGTTTTGCTACTACATGCGACGTGATTGAGCAACTTCAATCAATTCATACAAAGAGAAAAAATTGATTGGCTGCAACACGAATGAACAAATTAGTATGTGTTATGTTTAACAAAAAATTGAAGGATAGTTATCTCAAATTCCATAATCAAAGAAATAGTGATAATGAATTATATCTTTTACTTGTTGATGATTTATAATCTGATGATGAATAAGTTACTCCTAAGAGTACAGATTTTCCTAAAGTTGAAGTTGAAGCTGATGGAGAAACTCATGTCAATGAGAAAAATGAAGTAATTACTGTAGATATCAAAATGTCTATTAAATTGGAGTTATCTTCCACTTCCCAAGTATATAAAAGAAAGAGAAAAATGAGATTGGAGCTTAAAAAAATTCAAAAATATTCTTAAATATAATGAATTATTACTTATTTTTTATGTTACTAATTTATTATTTCATTTTAGAACGAATGATATGTTAACTTATATATGTGATAAAGCAAAAAAATATTATAGATGATGAAGATTTTGAGGATGATTTTGATATAAATGAAGATTCTTCTGAAGACAATCAAAGTGATGATGAGACTGCATTGAGTCTTGATTCTAAGGGTGTACTTTATTTTTAAGTGAGTATTTATTTTGAATCTTGTGCTCCAGTAATATTATTTTCAAAAAAATTATCATGTTCATAATTTACTTAATATTTCATAATTTTTTAATTATTTATAATTTTTAAAGTACTTTATTTTTTTCGTTTTGAGGCTTACGCCTCGATCCGCCTCGAGGCTTATGCCTCACCTCGCTTAGACAAAATGTATTGATTCCCGATTTTGCCTTTTAAAACCTTGCGTAGAGGTAGACATAAAAGTCTTGGTTAGAAAGTATCATAAAAGACATTTTCTTATAAGATTTAAATGAGGATTTGTCTCTACTAGGACACAATGGAGAAAAATGATTCATGTGGTGACCCTACATATTGGAATAAAGACTTAATGTTGTTGTTGTTGTTGAGTTAATGATAGTCTTAGACTCTCTATATATCGTACTCTCCTAAATACTTTTAAGTACTTCAACAAAAAGTTTGAATAGCCATAGATTGGAAGTTAGCTGTTGTAAATGATGACAAAAGGTAGTGATGGGGACATCAGAGCATGAAAAGTATATCAGAGGCGTGGCCGTCGATCTACGACCACGATCGAGTCTATGTATTTTTGAGTCATTTCAAGTATTTGTTTTCTTTTATTATGTTATGTAGTTTTTATTATTTATGTGTATTTGTTTTCCCGTTTTACCCTTTTCTTAAGAGAGGTTGTATGTAAGTCCTAGGGGCATTGTTGTCCTTTTATTTCTTGAGTCTTTGTACGTGGCTATTTATAGCCCTCATGTTTTTCTTCTAAAACTAATGAATGATTGATTGATAAAATTAATTCTCTTTGTTTGAGTTCTTATGAGAGCTTGAGAGATTGGAGTGAGATCCCTTGGAGAGGGAGAATTGCGCATCACCCAACAACCTAGACGAGTCGGGTTTGTGGTTTTACTTTCTTTCTCTTTTCCATCAACGATCGTCTTCAACATCTCATCCTCCAAAGGCCATGCATGGCCAATCCGGATCTTGAATATGGTCTCGCCTACGACGAACAAGGGTTTGATTGCATCCTTCACTTGACCTTTTTCTACGTCAACCCTCACATCGACAACACCGTCGAAGAGTACGTAGAGCACATTCTGGACACCCTTGTCGAGGCCATTGAAGAATAACTTGGCCCCGTTTAGTGGAGAATTGAATCTCAACCGTGATAAGGGTTTGCCAATCTCCATTTTCTTGTATTTTCATTGTCTAACTTGTTCTTGTGATTTGATAGATTCATGAAGATCTTGCTCATCAAACTCTGCCGAGCTTAGTAAACTTAGGGATTGAGTTCACTTTATTTACTTCTAATCTTATTGTTAGATTAGGGATGTTATGAAGCCTACTTACTTAGCATGTTGTTGAGTTTCTAAGTTACTTTGATTTTCCAAGTGTTTAGCAAATGGCTTGGCCTAAGCGTAGGCACCCTTCTCTTATTTTATTTTATCATTTTAATTGCTAATGGTTTCATCTTTATTGTTCTAAACAAGGAATCGTGCAACATTCTTATTTCATCCATTTAAAAGCATTTAATCCTACATCAGGTAGGAAAAAAAAAAAACAGCACTAAAACATTTAAATATAATTATCTTAAAAGGTCAAAAGTGGGAATTCTCCAGCAAAGAATGGCTTGAACAATTAAAAGGAAAAATATAATAAACGAATATAAGCAATAAGCAGTACTGTGCAGCACAACTTGAATAAAAAGATAATTCACAGAGCTCACCATATGTATTTGATGAGTTCTCGACCATACATTTACAGTTCGCTAAAACCACATATAGTAATGTCACAGCACCTTCTTCAAAAAGGGCTGCTGCCACATCCTTCAACCGAAATGAATAAAGAAACAGTGAAGATCAGTCAGTCCATAATTAAAAATTAAAGAAAAAACAATAATTCCAAAACCGATGTTCTCAAAGACTGCTAAAATAAAAAGAAAGGGCATACCGAATTCTCTGAAATAAAAGACAAAATCCGAATGGCTGTCGTCAGTTGCACGATAGAAGTATTCCGTAGGGTAATACCATCAAAAAACTTATCATTAACAAGCTTCCCTAGAAGAATATCTAACATCTGAGAATCTGAAGCATCTGATGTGTCTCCCACAACATTCTCAACATCAATGGAATCTGACACCAATACAGTTGTAGAACTCAGATGAGCATCCCCTCCAGAAGCTAAAACAGCAGCATATCTAAGAAGTCCAATAGCTCCATTTTTTTGATAAACAACACCGGCATCAATCCATTCCAGCAGCCTTGCAGGAGCATCCTTTCTGTGGGACCCTGGGGAAGACAAGTGCAATGCCTTATGAAGCTCCATAGCTTGTCCAATCCAAGTTCTGAGTGCTGATGATGTAGAATCAGAAACCAATATTTCAAAAATTTCGGCCGCTGAATGGAAAGTGGCAAGACCCAGCTGAGAAGTTCCTGAAAACCAAAGGTTCAATATCACACCAAAACAAGAACACTGAATAAAGAGAACAGGCTACATAAAAAAAATATTTCAAAAAAACAATGGTCAACATCAAGCAGCTCATTTTTTAAAACTAGCAAAAGATCCAAATAAAATAGATAAAATATTACCATTGCTGCCAGATATTGACTCAGGATCCTTGAAAGAATGAAATGCATCCAACAAAACTGATATTGCCTACACAGCAGAGACTAGGTCAAAAGACAAATACAATGCTAACAAAGTGTATCACAGATTCCACTCATTAGTACAAATTAAGTTACAAATATAAGTTTAGAAGAATCAAGATGGATTTGAAAAGAGATCAGCAACACACTTTAAAAAAAAAAGCGACCAGCAACACTACCTCAGGAAAATAACCAAGGGATAAAATTGCTTGACGGCCACATTCAGACCTACAAAAAAATGTATATAATAAAAATCTCCGAAAATCAAACTCAAAACCTGGGCTACTAGAAGCATAATCTACCTGGAGATAGCGCAGAGATCCCAAAGAACCCAAAGAAATTCATCAGAACAAGGGTTTGTAGCAAGTAACCGGTCAATAGACTTGCCCTAATAAGCAGCAAAAGGACCAGAAAAAAAAAAAAGTCAACTTATAGCATACTTATAAAACTATGCTAAAAAAATACTTGGGGAAATGTAGTATATCATATTACATCTATGATAGTACATTAATAGTTGGAAAACAAACCAATTAATTCCCAAACATCGACTTGCGTAATTCAATTCATAAAAATTTGAAAAGATTAGCATCAACAATATAATACACACACCCGAGCAAGCACGTGCATATATATATATATATATATATATATATATATATATATATATATATATATATATATATATATATATATAGCCCCAAGCACCGTTCTAGCTGGCACTAGTTAATCCATTAATGAGGTAAAATCTCTCTCTAATATGTAACTTAATCTTTTCATGATGTTAAGTAATTTTTAACCCCCATCACAAAAAATAAAAAGAACAATCAGCAAAAAAAGAAAAGAAAGAACAAAGAAGAAATGATGTATTGCCATGAACAATCAAAGTATGTTTAAGCATACAATTAGGACTAACGACCAAAAAGAAGAAACTTTCTATTTTCTAGAAATACTAAAAAAACTTTATTGCCACTACAAAAGCAAACAGCAGGCAAATATAATTGACTGACAGAGAACAAATTCTGCTGAATGTTCAACTCAAGACCTTAAAGTGGCTGTCATCATCATCATTACTGGTGATATTGCAAGTTTTTGGGGCAAATTTTATAATCCACCTCGGCTCATTCTTGTTGAGAGCTACATAAGATTGTAACTTTACATTGAAAGTGCTTTTTTTGTACATATGTCAAAATTACCTTATTTTACTGTTTACCTTCATAATCTTTGTACATTAATTCAATCTACTCATCTTCTTAGTGCACTCTCTTCCTTTCATTGTATGTGCCAAAATCACCGAAGTCCATTTAAAGTTATTTTACCTACAATAGATGCTACTCCTCATGCCCTTCTAGTATAACCTTCCTATACAATCCATTATTGTTTTAGCACATAAAAATCTTAACATTCTTATTTCTGACACATCAACTCAACTAAAATTGATTATTTTCTTGTTAACACTCATATCCACATAGCACAATCAGTTGAATAGCAATCATAAGAAATTTACATTTACCATTATTACTCTCTTATTGCATAACACTGGGCACTTCTTCAATTTAAATGGTATCATATTTAAATTGATTTTAAGTCACTTTACCTACTACTGATACCATATTTAACACTTCAAATATTTTTTTCATTTATATCCCAGTTATTTTGTACAATACTACGAAGGAAAATAAAATCCATTAAACATATTCATCACTTCATATTCTAATAATATCACAAGATACACAAATCTAACATAACATGAAATCACTTATTACTTCATATAAAATGATGTCATATCAGTAAGCCTTATGTCCTCAGAGAAATATATTTATATTTCAATGGAGAAATGATCAAAGGGGGGGGGGGGACCATTACAGTCCCTTATCTTATTTAGAATATGTTCATTTTGATCTCGAATATTTCCTATTATTCAATTTGGTCCCTTATCTTATCAAGAGCAAAGTTGATGGACCATTACAGTCATGTTGAAGGACTGAAGAAGTCAAACAACAACAACAACAACAAGCTTTTATTCCTATGTGGGGTCGGATATATGAATTATTTTTCTCCATTGTGTCATGTTAAGGGAAAATTATTAGCGGAGACCGGACGTAGAGATGCGCCCGGACATCCACTTAAAATTTGACATGTGGACTGCACTTTGGTTGCACTTTTTGTGCGTTTTACCTGCGTTTTGACTGGTCTTTTGTTGCGTTTTTTTACTGTGCTTTGATTGTGCTTTACCTACGCTTTAGTTGTACTTTTGTTGCGTTCTGGCTACTCTTTTGTTGTGCTTTTTTTACTGCTCTTTGACTGCATTTTATCTACGCTTTACCTGCACTTTATCTGCGCTTTAGCTACGCTTTTGGCACGCTTGACTTAAATTTCCACGGACACATTAAATATATAAAGTAAAAAATAAATCCAATTGAATATCCACATGTCCTCTCCACTTATCAACATTTTATTGGAGTCTAAACGTACCTCTACATCCAGTGTCCGCACCTAATAATTTTCTCATCTTAAGAGTCAAATTCTCATTTAAATCATTTCTAATATTTTCTAACCAAGTCTTTTTAAGTCTACCTCAACCTTTCTTAACATAAGTCAAATATAATACATCTACTTTCCTAATCGGGTTATTGGACGGCCACATTTTTTGTGACCAAACCATCTAAGGCGACTCTCTCTAATCTTATCTTCCACTGAAGCTACTCAACCTTTTCACATATATACTTATTTCGTATCCTATCTCTAAGAGTAAAGCCACTCATCCACCTAAGAATCCTAATCTCTACAACACTTCATATTATACTTCTCTTTTAACGGCCAACGTTTTGCTTCATAAAGCATTGCAGCTTTAACCACCATATTATAGAATTTTCCTTTTAAGTATGAGGGGTACTTTTCTATCACACAACAAGAACGATGCATTCCTACACTTAATCAACCAACTTGAATTCTACTAATAATATCCCCATCTATTTCACCATCACTCCAAACAATAGACCCAATATATCTAAAACTTGTACTCTTATTAACGACTTGATCACCCAAAGTCACAATCCCCCCCCCCCCACTAAATCTATTATTACTAAAATTACAGTCCATATATTCAATTTTAGATCTACTCAAACAAAAGCTAGTAGACTCTAAGGTTGACCTCCATAATTCAAGTTTACCTTCAACTCCCTCTCTAGTCTTATAAAAAAGAAGAATATTATCAACAAAAAGCATACACCATGGAACAACCTCTTGCAAATGCCTAGCGAGAACATCCATGACTAAAGCAAAAAATATATGGGCTTAAGGTTGATCCTTGATGTAATCCAACTGAAATAGGAAAATACGGGTCAAACCACCTTCTATTTGAACACAAGGAATAGCTCCTGCATACATATCCTTAATGACTTGAATATAAGTATTATTATCCCCCTTCTTTTCTAGAACTCTCCATAGGACTTCTCTTGAAACTTTATCATATGCTTTCTCTAAATCAACAAATATAATATGTACATCCTCCTTATTCTCTCTATACTTCTACATCAAACCTATCAATAAATGCATAGCTTCCATAGTAGATCTAACCGGACTGAAGAAGTGAAAGTTTGGATAAATTGAGGAACAATATTGGAGAATAGAAAAATCTGGGGCCAAGATAATCAACTCAAATAGTTTGGGGACTAATTTGATTATTTTCTCTATTTTAGTGAAACTTGGTTGCAATGAGATGTGCAAAAATGCCATTCATGCGTCATAGCCTTTCTCTCACCAACCAGGCCATCCTATTTATATATCCTACATAATATTCAACAATCAAAAACAGATAACAGCCCTTCATGAACATCGCTTAAGAGGCATCTACTTCGAGAGAAGTGAACTACAATGCTAAACAAAAAAGAAAGGATAATTCCACAATTTCTTAGCACAAGGCCTGGGGACAACGTATTAATTTATCCATCTAATAAGAAATGCTTTCTAATATAAACTAATTGAATAGAGTGCAATCAATTCCACAGGCCTTCAATAATGCAGGCAAAAAAAAATGCTGAAACACATTATACAGGATGGTTCCATTTCAGTTCAAAAAATAAAAGGGCATATCTAGTGCAGCGAAAACCCATTAATGAGAGAGGGAATGACGTGCGCAAGCTTGCCCCTATATTTTCAAAGGTTATTAACGTGACTCAATCTCAATTCACCACTCTATCATAATATTACAGTACTACGGCTCTTTTGCCAATAATATAGGACTCAAGCTCCTCACAAAATATAAGTTCCACCTTTCCAAACCCAAATCATTGCAATCGATTGACCTTGGAAGTAAAGTAAATATGATAACACAAATTTAACGAATAATGCTTACATACAAAAACATAAAAGCAATAAACTAACCACTCTAAGATGGATCTCCATAATCATTGCAATTTCTTGGGGATGACAAAAGAATCCCTTTGACATCTGAAAAGCTGCTTGACGGAGAGTTGAGCATTCTGATTTGTTGTTGTTTTCAAAACATTGAAGAGAAAGAACAATGGTAGAAGTTATTTCTGGCTCAAGTAGCAAAAATGTCAAGCCTGGAGAATAAAGGAAAATAAGAAAAGTCTCAGAATACATATGTTATCCGCATAAACCCTCCCTCAAGAGATTTTATGTTCTATGAGCAAACACTAGCAAGGTCAAATGAAAAACCTGAACGGCAAAACAGAAGAGCCAGAAGCAGTGACTGAAATAAGACGGCAATTTCCATAAAGATTTCAGCTACAATTCCAGTAGCTGAATGCAGTGATGGAAAGGACAATAAAGCTGCTGACAAAGGAAAAAATCCTCTTTCCTGTTCACATGGAGCATCCATAAAAGATAGATACCAATTTGACATATTTAAAATTATAGAATAAATTTAAAGAATAACAAACTAATATCTAAAGAAAATAGAAGTATAACTATCCAAAATATATATTTTAACTTTTGAACACCCATCAAATAAGAACAAATTTAAAGAATATCAAACTAACATCTTAAGTACATAGACAAAAGGTGATGAGGACATCGTCAGCATTTTCGACGCCGGAGATCGATGGTTACGAGCATGAGTTGTATTTTCATTATTTTATGTAGTAGTTTATTTTTATTTTATGCTTTTCCGTTTTTGCCCTTATGGGTATTTGGTCGCTATTGTAGCCCAAGGGGCATTTTAGTCTTTCGTTTTCTTTGTCATTGGGAGGCCTATTTATATGGCCATTCTCTTGTAATAATTTAGTTTTTGATGAATGAAAATTATTTACTTTGTGTTCTCTTTGTGAGTGCAAACCTCCACGATCTCTTAGTGAGTTCGTAGGAGAAGCTAGATCTCTTTGTGAGTTCTAGAATTCCCTTATCTATAGTCTGTTTAACGCAAGCAACAGAGTTTCTTCTCTGTTTTGAATCCACAAAAGCAGCAGAGATTTTCTCTGTTTGAATTTTTTTCTTTCACTGTTTTGGATTTCACGCAAGCCAAATCATCCCCACCAGCTGAAGCCCACCGCCAACCAGCTGCTCCAGCCCACTGTTCCTACCCAGCTACCACCTGTCGGCTGGAAATCCACCCAGGTTCAATGCCTGACCCGTGAAGCCCCAACCCCCCCCCCCCCTTTACCGCTCCCCAACCTCACGGCTATTAGTTCAGCCGTGAGCTTCAGCCCCTCCCTTCAACCCTTCACGGGAAATTGACTTCAGCAGCCAATACCGCCGGCTGCTCCCTGCTGTGCCCAAGCCCGTGAAATCCCATTCCAGGCGTTTCAATTAATTGCCTAATTAAATTCCATCTTAAGGCAAGGCAGTTATTGATATTAGGAGCTATTTGAAATTTGAATTCCCTTACTAAATGAGCCAATTAATTTGGGGAATTAATTAAGGGAGTTACACCCTTTTGAAATTCAAATTCCCTCCTAATTTTTATTTAAATTAGGGAGTTACATGAGGCAATTAAAATCTGAAATTACAATCAGATTTTGATTATTTACTAAGTGGTCCCCACCTACTTAAAATCTCCAAGCCCTCTCTCTCCCCATGTAGCCGGCCACCTCACCCCATTTCTTCCCTCTCTAATGGCCACCTCATCACCACATTAATCCCACAATTTCAGCCCCTAAAACCTCTCTATTAACCGGCCTTTTCCCCTTATGGATTTAATTTGATTTTCAAATTAAATCCCTCCAAATAAACCCCCACAACCAATTCCTGCAGAAAATTCCTGCAGCCCTCTTCATTCTCCACCTTGGCCGAAACTTCCCACCCACCTCTTCTTGGCCGTTTCTCCTCCCACGGCATAATTGTCCGAGATGACGTCGTAGTTGCTGTCCAACAATTCTGCAGGATTCCTTGCACCACACCCTCACCCGGGAGGCCCCAATCGCTGTCCAGAATTCCATACTCCGGCAACCTATCCAAGAACGACTATCCAAGGTTCCTTCTTCCTCGGAGCGACCTCGATTCTAAGGTGGAGACGCTTCTTCCGCTAAAGCCTAGATTAGTTGAGCGTATGGGCTCCAAAGGTGAAAGTTTTTATTATTAAATTGCGGATTCTTGTTTACCGTCGTAGTGTTACAATTGATCTTTGTGTTTTCTGAAATTGTTTGGTTAACCGACCACGCTCTTCTTTGCCTAAGCAAGTTAAAATTAAGAGTTCTAAGGATCACTCTTTCATGACAATGATAATTTTATTTTGGGATTATTATGTTACAATTGCTCTCTTTAATTTCTTAAAGTAACTCCTCCATCAAGTACGTTTCACATCAAAAGGGCCATAAAAAAGAAAAGTCAACAAGAGCAAAATGAGAAAACCATTCACCACCCGAAAAGATAACACTGTTGAAATAAAAAATCTCAAAGGAGCAATTTATGAAAATGAAAGAAGGATCAATAATGGTAGTTAAATATAAACGTCCTCTAATATTGTCTTTAACATGTCCAAGAACAAAGGGGATTAGTTAACAGATGAATTGGTAAGGAGGGATTAGTTCACAACACTCTTCAGTATTGTTTTTAAGATGTCCCATAACAAAAAGAGGCATTAGCAAGCAACACACAAAACATGTTTAATGTTCGTATTCACTCTAGTGAAGATACCAATAAAACATAATGAAGCACCAGATAAAGTAAAATGAATCCAACCTTTAGAAGTGACAGCAAATGTACGTCAATATCCCAAGTCAAGAAACTATATTTAGAAAAGGCAATGTAGCCGGATGTTGCTTTGTATGACAAAGGCCCATCAGGTTTACCAGTGCCTAAAGATCTTCTTGCGATGCCAGCAGGAGATGGATCCTCAAATGGTCCACATAAATTTAACAATTTCTGAGTCATTTTTTGCCACAATGAGTTTAAAATACGTATAAATATATATATATATATATATATATATATATATATATATATATATATATATATATATATATATATATATTACAAAATCAGCCGTTAAAAAAACCAGAGGAAGAAACTAACCAGAATTTGTTTGATTTGGGAAGAAGCACTCAAAAGTGAATTTACTGTGTCAGCTTTAGATGGACAATCTAAAGAATGATTTTCCACAATAGATAACACTAAAAACTGCAAGAAAATAAAATTGACTGGTGTTATTTCACATATGCATAACCAAATAAAATCCCGTGCATACAAGAGAACAAATATTGCAGCATTTTATCAGCAAACACAAACCTCATATCTTGAGGCTAATTCATAGATGCGCAATCGATGCAGAACATGGGAGGCAAGATAAGCAACATCATGTCTCTGTTTCCTAAGAAGCAATTTCAGCAAATTGCAGTAACCTTCACTTTTAGTAGCTGGCACATTATCATCATTTCTAGGCCACCAGCCCAAGAATGCTTCACACCCAACCGCATGTCGAGTAGCAGTCTCAATAACACCAAGTAAAAGTAGTGTAAAAGCTGTAGAGCATTGCATCTCATCACCCAGTAAAGTAACAATTCGTTCCATTCCACCTCCATTGACAAAAGGGTAACAGCTCTCACTTGCCGAGCAAACCAAAAGAGCCATGCTTAATCCAAGGGTTGACTTTTTGTTCTACCAAATGAAGTTTTATCATTTTCCATGTTTAATGATGCACGGGCATGCTGTTAATAATACATAAAAGTCAATTTGAGAGAATAAAATGGATAGATCTAATGTTACCTGGAAGATATGTGGAATATCAAGAGACGAGAAGTTCTGCAAAAATGGGAATTGCTGATACAGCATATCAACCACCAGTTGAGAGGTAACTGAATCAGAACAAGATGCGTCAACAGTGTCTAGCAATAGGTTCTCATTCCGTGCTGCGCTTTGGAGGAACTGATAAACTTCAAGCATCTCATTTGTTGCCTCTGAAATAACTGAAAGGACTTTTTGCATGTCTTCTCTGACACATGTGGCATTACGGAGCCTCAATTCATTTCCACTGGCAACAATGCCACAATAATTATTATTAACATGTGATTGGAGAGTGGTTATAATGGTTTTTATTATCTTAAGAATGATGGCCTCATCATCAGAGAGTTGACAGATCTTCAGAGCCAAATGTAGGAACTGTCTCATTTCAGACGAAATATCCAAATCTGAAAATGGAAGTGACAGCGACAATGTGGAAGATACTAATTCCTCAATGGTCCACTTATCTGAAAACAAAGCAGGTGGCAGATCTTCAAGCTTTCCATCCAAAGGAGAGGAAACTAAGCTAGCCAAAGAATTGTCCACATCAAAATCTATATTGAACTGCCCCAAATCTTCTGCAGTATTACCATAAACTACGAGTGTGATGCTTCGATAACAACCTCTTACTACTAAATGGCTGGTAACTATAGCCTGCATGATGCCAATTAACATGAATCAGCAGGATAGTAACATTATATTTTAGTGAACTCCAAAAATACTGATGTAAACCCAAGCTCCGCATAATTAAAAATAGCAAATATTATACAAGAAATCATATGAAAATTTTTACAAAATAGGCATTCCAGCAGATTCATTTAGAAACACAATAATACGAGGATTTGTTGGCATGCAGTGCCTTAGATCTTGTGATAAACAGGTTAAGAATCATGCCCAGTAAAAAAAAATATAGACAGGTAAAAACGATTAATGACATTAAAAAAATCAAATACCAAGTGCATGCGAACCAATTCCTCTAATAATCTTGCACATATTCATGAATTTAGGCGATAAAGAATAAAACATAAACAATGAAGATGTGCCCACGAGTAGGGCTGCAAACGAACCAAGCCGAGCCGAGTATGCGAGTGTTCATGTTTGAGTTCGTTTATCATTAGCTTGTTCAAGTTCGGTTCATGTTTGATTCGAGCTTTATTGTTTGTGTTCATGTTTGGTTTGTTTAATTTAAGAGTGTTCATGTTTGGTTCATGTTCGGTTCATGTTTGGTTCGTTTAATACATATCGAGCTTAAGCAAACAAGCCTTAACGAGCTATGTTCATGAACATATTTAACAAACAATCTATTGAAGAAACAAACATTAAATTTGTTCGTGAACATCTTAAACAAACAATCTAACAAACATAGACAAATGTGAAATATCTTTTGCTCAGAAAATTAAATTTATAATAAAAGCAATTATCTATTTAAAATGAAAATATGATTAATATATATGAATATATTCTTAAATGAAGCTTACCTATTGCATTTCTCTCCATTCGAGCTTTTATCGAGCTTTTTATTGAGCTTGTTCACGAACTTCAAATGATGTTGTTCGTGAACATAAATGAACAAAACACATTAGTGTTCAAGCTTGTTTATTTAAGGATCGAGTATTTAAAATGTTCTTCAAGTTTGTTTGTTTAGTTAGTTAAACGATCACAAATGAGCTTTAATCGAACCGAGTATCGAGTAGCTCGTCGAACGCTTGGTTCGCTTGCAGCCCTACCCACGAGGTCATAAATGAGAAATCAAAGAATATTATATGTTTGTAGAGCACATACTAATATTGCGGGTTGATGCATTTTAGTTGCAAGACCTGACGTGGCGAAACCTTGGGTAAAAGTGGCACTTGATGCAGTTATTGCGCTTAAATCATTTTTGTGATTCCCAAGATACAAAATCATATGAATAATGGATAAACTCCATGAAAGGAGGATTAAAGATTCGTATAAATTACTTAAGGGAAAATGTCCCAAAGAAATCCAAAGAATAACTAAAAACCTTATTATAGAGAAAAAAGTAGCTATCATTCCTTTTTCTAAAGAATTATGTAATCCTTCGATTTCATAGGCTAATAAGTTCATCAAATGAATCAGAATCGTAATTGAGATGATCGAAAAGGAAATATGAGTTAATATATGTTATAAGGTTGCAAATATCATAAAGAAGAGTCCCTTTGAAATAATTGAAATTGGGGAGGGGATTAAATATAATCTAAAAGAGAATATTTTAAATATTCTCTTTATTATTAATATGAATAATTCTTTATGCCGCCGCTCGGACTCGAACCGAGATGCTATAGCACTGCTTCCTAAGAGCAGCGTGTCTTCCAATTTCACCATGGTGGCTTACCTTAAATAGTAATATAAAAGGAAATTCATGTTGAATTGTTGATATTCAATAGAGTTTAGGAAACAAAATCTCATCACCAGACTGTATTTCTATTTTTTGGAATTATCTTCCAAAAGGTTTAACACAAACAACTTTCAATTCCAAAAGGTTTAATACGAACAACTTTCAAATACCACAATACAAATTTCAAACCATAGAAAATTATTCTGCAACTGCTGGGCTTCAGAATAAGCAATAGCATACCCAACAGTCAAAATAAACAAATTTGCCCATCATATTTAGATATACACTATATACTCTTCTAGGGACCATAATTAAGTCAAGCTTGCTTGTGAACCAACTTAGGCTCGGCTCGACAAATGGCTTGTGATCCAAGCTCAACAAGTTAATGAGCCAAGCTTGAACTATAACCCCAACTTGACATATCAACTTGTGTGCTAGCTCGTTTGAAATATATTAAAATAAAATACACCTAAAACATATTGTCAGTACAAAATTATTAAAAAAAATCAAAAGATTACATCTCTCTTCCTTATTTAAATGATTTTTTATTATTGATAATTTAATTCCACATTATTCTTAATATATTATTATAATTATTGCTTGAATAAAATTATCTTCTTTTGTCCTAATAAATGAGTTGGCTCATAAGTCACCTCAAACTTGTACAATTAAGCTTGAGTTTGAGCTTGAACTCAAATAATTAATCAAGCTCAAGAAAAGGGTGGCTCAAGCTCGCCTTGACTCATTGACACCAATTGATACATGTAATAAGTCCAATATTCTCTGCATTGCACTACACTAAGGTACTTTATAGCAATGAGTCATATCCATGGGTAGATTTAGGGAGGGATGTGCCCCCCTCAAAAAAAAAATCCTTTTATATATTTTTTCCCTGTTTTCACATACACAAAGCTTTTTTTTTTCTTTTTTCCTTAGTCGGTATGTGCCCCGTCTCTCTCTCTCTCTCTCTCTCTCTCTCTCCCTTTGCCATTTTTTTTATCTAGCAACGTCCTCCACTAGCTCCTAGCTCTCTCTCTCTCTCTCTCTCTCTCTCTCTCTCTCTCTCTCTCTCTCTCTCTCTCTCTCTCTCTCTCTCTCTCTCTCTCTCTCTCTCTCTCTCTCTCTCTCTCTCTCTCATGAAGGGTGACACTATTTTAAACATTTTTTTTATTTATTTTCCACTTTATTTCTCTCTAATTTTGAAGTTCACTATTAATTTTTAAACTTTTATTAGACTACCTTAAAATTATTTTTACTATGTTACTGTGCTATCTCCATCTTAACAATACTAGTATTTTTTTAAATTTAAAAATTTAATCAATTTTTTTTCTTATTTAAAAAATTCAAAATTGAAGTTTATAGGAGATTTATGTAATTAAAGCCAACAAATTACATTAGAGGAGAATTATAATATTTAAATTTAAATCAAGTAGCTTAAAATATGATGAGTACGAATTACGAATGTATGATAATATATAGTCTAAATAAATTTGTGTTGAAATTAATTTAGATGTGCATAAAAACAAGTTTTTTTCATTATCATAAAATTTATCTTCTTATAATTAACAACTATAACAAAAAAAAATAAAAAACCATGAGTATTTTTAAAAGCATAAATTTGTGCCCCCGTAGATAAAAAATCCTAGTTCCGCCACTGGTCATATCCATGCATGTCAAATTCACATATATCATTCCTTCATCATGAAATGAAGAAAAATATATACAAGTAGCAAATAACCAACCTTTAATCTTCATGAGAATATATATGAAGAAGCTCAAACATTGCACTTGTAATAGTTCAATCGGCTAGGATGTTAACTTCAGTGAAGGGACACAATCAACCCCAATTGTATTTAAAAGTATCTACATATTGACTAAAGTGTATACTAAAACATAACACTTCTATTATGAAAAAATAAAAAAGTAAAAGCTGAATAAGCCTAGACAAGAAATGTGTAATGGTAATTGCAAAACAAATGAATATAAGAATATATTTAAGCAAAACCCCCCAATTAAATTGCTAATGGAACTGTGGGACTTTGAAAGAATACGAAATAGATTTGGAGGGAAACAAAAGAAAATAAATATGGCATGCTTTAAAGAAACTAAAGGGAAAGGAGAATTTTCAAAGATATTGGGTAAGGTTAAATGCCATAATAGTTGGTTAAGTTAAGAAAGTACCCTTTAACAAACATTCCAACAAAAATATTAAAGTAAAATTTAACATTACAACAAACAACCGTAAGTATACTTTGGAAGTAGTTTTATTAAAAAGTGTATTTTAAGAGTGAAGCAAAGCAATGTGCTAATCCTACACATCACTTTACTATGAAGCATATCCACATAACAAAGTGCATCGCTCTATGTCACACAGTCGAGTTATGCACTCGACTTTGAATTAAAAGAAATCTTAGTTCAAATATCATTATTTGGCTTAGCATCTAACGCAATAACTAAGCACAAATACTCACTTCTTCTTGCTATTTGTCAGATTCATCGAGTCATTGTTCATTGGTTCTTCATTCCCACCTGCTAGAGCTATTTGTTTCTTAATGGTTCTTCTCATCACGCTCTTTCTTCCACTAGTTTCTCATACATTTATAGTTGATTCTTGTTGTTGGCGCTAGCAACTTCTCGATTACAAGCTTCCTCTCCAGAATGTTGTTTGATGCCTCACATTCAAAGTCTCTTTTGTTTCACACTATTTCAATCTTTTAGACTCTAGTTGGTCGCTTAATCTCATAAGCATTATTAATTATTAAATATAGTTTCATCACTTTATTGTTTTGGTTTTATTCTTTTTCTTTTTCATCAAGGACGGATGTGGGCAAAGAAGCTAGTCCATGAAACTAAAATTAGGATAGGAACTTGGAATATAGGTTCCCTTACAGGAAAATTAATGGAATTAATAGATATTATGATTCATAGGAAGTTAAATATTTTGTGCATTCAGGAAACTAAATGGGTTGGTGAGAAGGCTAAGGAAATTGATAGTTTAGGATTTAAACTTTGGTATTCGGGTAGGAGTCGTACTAGAAATTGTGTAGGTGTTATTATAGATAAGAGTTTAAAGGATAATGTTATAAAAATTAATAGGATTGGAGATAGAATTATAGCTTTAAAGATTGTTGTTGATGATAAGATTGTTAATATTATAAGTGTTTATGCTCCTCAAGTAGGTTTGGATATGAGTTCTAAATTAAATTTTTGGAATGACTTAGAAGAATTAATACAAAAGATACCTCTTGAAGAAAGAGTTTTGATTGGAGGAGATTTAAATGGACATGTTGGTAGAGAGGTAGATGATTTTAAAAACATTCATGGTGGCCATGGATTTGGAATGACGAATGAAGGTGGCAAGACCATATTGGATTTTTGTTTAGCTTATGATTTTTTCAATTGCTAATACCTTATTTAAGAAAAGAAATGAGCATCTCATCACTTATAAAAATGGATATAGTACAACACAGATTGACTATTTTCTTATTAGAAAACTAAATCGTTTAGATTGCAAAGAATATAAAGATATTCCGAGTGAAAATTTATGTACCCAACATCGATTATATAATAGATTAGATACTAAAGAGGGAGAAAGATATATGTAGAAGCTAGCCTAACAAAGAGATAGGAGTAGTATGGATTTAGTTCAAGTGAAGTGTATTAAAGATGAAGATAAAAAAATACTTTTCTTAGAAGATGATATTCAACAAAGATGGATAAGATATTTTACTAAACTTTTTAATGAAGATTGTGAAAATAAGATTGACTATAATGACCTTAGCACCCTAAATGAAAATAAAGATGTCTGTTTTTATCGGCATATTAGTAAAACTGAAGTTAGAGAGGCTTTAAAGAAAATGAATGGTGGAAAAGCTGTTGGACCTGATGATATTCCAATAGAGGTGTGGAAGGAGATGAAGGAATTTCATGGCTTACTAAACTTTTTAATACTATTTTGAAGACTAAAAAGATGCCAGATGAGTGGAGAATGAGCGTGTTAATTCCTATTTTTAAGAATAAAGGTGATGCACAAGATTGTGCGAATTATAGAGGTATTAAGTTAATGTGTCATACTTTAAAACTTTGGGAGCGAGTTATGGAGCATAGGTTGCGGCGTGATACTAATGTTTCTCATAATCAATTTGGATTCATGCCGGGTAGGTCGACTATGGAAGCCATACATTTATTAAGAGGTTTGATGGAGAAATATAGAGAAAATAAGGAGGATCTACATTTGATATTTATTGATTTAGAAAAAGCATATGATAAAGTTCCAAGAGAAGTGCTATGGAGAGTTCTTGAAAAGAAAGGAGTCAATAATGCTTATATTCAAATCATTAAAGATATGTATGCAGGAGCTATTACTTGTGTTCAAACACAAGATGGATTGACCAAGTATTTCCCTATTTCGGTTGGGTTACATCAAGGATTAGCCTTAAGCCCATATATTTTTGCTTTAGTCATGGATGTTCTCACTAGACATTTGCAAGAGGATGTACCTTGGTGTATGCTTTTTGCTGATGATATTCTTCTTGTTGATAAGACTAGAGAGGGAGTTGAAGGTAAACTTGAATTATGGAGGTCAACCTTAGAGTCTAAAGGTTTTCGCTTGAGTAGATCTAAAACGGAATATATGGAGTATAATTTTAGTAGTAATAGACCTAGTGAGGGGATTGTGACTTTGGGCGATCAAGTCATTAATAAGAGTACACGTTTTAGATATCTTGGATCTATTGTTCAGAGTGATGGTGAAATAGATGGGGATATTATCAGCAGAATTCAAGTTTGATGGTTGAAGTGGAGGAATGCATCGGGCTTGTTATGTGATAGAAATGTACCCCTCAAACTTAAGGGAAAATTCTATAAGATGGTAGTGAGGCCTGCAATGCTTTATGGTGCCGAATGTTGGCCATTAAAAGAGAAGCATAATACTAAGTTAAGTGTGGCAGAGATGAGGATGCTCAGGTGGATGAGTGGCTTTACCCTTAGAGATAGGATACGAAATGAGCATATACGTGAAAAGGTTGGAGTAGCTCCAGTAGAAGATAAGATTAGAGAGAGTCGCCTTAGATGGTTTGGTCACATAAAACGGCGGCCTTCCGATGACCCGGTTAGGAGAGTAGAGGTATTAGATTTGACTTATATTAAGAAAGGTAGGGGTAGACCTAAAAAGACTTGGTTAGAAAATATTAGGAATGACCTTTCTTTATTAGATTTAAACGAGAATTTGACTTTTAATAGGACACAATGGAGAAAAAGGATTCATGTAGCTGACCCCACGTAGTGGGATAAAGGCTTGATGTTGTTGTTGTTGTTGTTGTTTTAGATAGTTACATAATTGTTTATTTAGCATATCATTATATTTAGCAAAAATTATTATATAATCAAATTTAAGTTTGATTGAATAAATAATTATTGTATGCACATAATATATATAAGTTTGTGACTTTGAGCGATCAAGTCATTAATGAGAGTACACGTTTTAGATATCTTGGATCTATTGTTCAGAGTAATAGTGTAGATGGGGATATTATTGGTAGAATTATTTTATCTTTCCTCCATTAATTTGATATTAAAGCATTCATCATTATCCCATCTCCATCAGTATTTCAATTTTATTTCATTTAATTAGGATTTAAGATTTATTTTATTAGTTTAAATTATCCTTTCAGATAATCCTAGGTTTTAATTTGAGATTAGATTTAACTTTGAATAAGATTATATTTGATTTAAAATTATTTCATTTTATCTTTGGAACCATATATCGATTGAAAAAGATGCATGGTATGTATTTAGAATCAAGGAATGATTATGAATGATGACAATTATGAGTGCTCTTCCCTTTTGACCCTAATTATGTATGGAGTTCTTCCTTCTCTCCTCACCAAGTTCTGTATGTGGAGTTGCTCTTTTTTTTTTCTGTTGTGATTCGCTCTGCATCACTTGTCCTAAAAAGTCTCATGAATTCTTCAAATTAACCTTTTTTCTTGAATTTGAATAATTGTTTGATGGTATGAGATAAAGTCATCCAGATGCAGTAAAAACTAACATGATTCCAAGCAATCAAAAAGGCATGCAATATTTTCGGGAATGGACCTGTAACAAAGCCTTATTTCCGGTTGTAAAGCCAATAAAGAATAAGCAGAAACTTAGAAAGGTAAACAACATCCTCAAGAACGATAAAAAAGATATTTAAAACTACGCTTGTTGGTTGCTATGTTCAAGGAGAGCATCTACGTCCAAATAAAAGTAAAAAATAACTTCACGAATCAATCTGCACTCCTGGAGGTTGCCTTTTGTTATCAAAAGTTTTAAAGTTTTGAAGAAGAAAACGATACAATGTCATCATTCAACCTTAAAATAATCTGAAGTAAAAAAAAAAAACCATTTGGAATAAATTCATATATTTAGTAACAAAATCATGTCAGTCAACCATTATACTGTCCTCACAGTGCGAAAAGAAATGCTAAATTGAAATATATAGCAAAGGCTAAAGATACCTCAACTTCCAAAATGTTAGACGATGAATGTGAATAAAGGAAAGGTTGGCAAAGCCGCCTAAATCGTGATTCCCCTTCACAATGAACAAATAACTCCATTGCAAAAGACGGAGGAGAAGTTGCCCTGATTATGCAAGTCCAGCATAAGCAAAAGAAGAAGCATTTTTAATAAGTTATGTGACGAAATGTCATTGTAACTTAAAAAATCATTGTGAACCTAATTTTACAATAGGCAGACTATGACAGTATAGGCAATTTTAAAAAAAAAATCTCAGTCTAAGAACTCATTCAATGTTTCTCCTAGTTCCAAATATATTCAAAATATTAAAAAGCTTCCAGATGCTTGGAATCAAGCTCTCTTTAAAACTGCTTTTAGCGAGGAAATACATCGCAGATGGTTTCTATTTTGGCTCAAACAAGAAAACGTGTATGAATAAAACTAGGCCATTCTTTTATGTAAGAAGTTGGCCTCACCCATTTTTTAATGATCAGGCATAAGCACAGAAAATTTTACAGGTCCTCTGACCCATATGTCAGCAAGGAGCCAGAGAGTATGGAGGAAACCCAATATGCAACTAAGGCAACAAAAAACCTAGTAAATTTAGGACATAAAAATCTCTAGAACAATAGTCTTTCATAAATAACAGATTGTTGATACAAAATGGTAGCATCGCTGATTAAATATTTTTGCATAAAAATCAAACAATGGTATATGAAGTCATCACATCAAAATTATGAGTGCATTAAATACAAGGAATAAATAATCTAACAGAACGATATATAATTTGAGTGCAACAGGGAATGGCAATGAAATTTAATTGAAACTAAATGATTTAAATAAAGAGGAATTTACTTTGATCATGTCTAATGTTCCTGAAAAAAAAAAACTGATTTTCCTGAGACATGCTCAACACAGATGAAGGCCAGCCAAAAAACCCTTGTATGTCTACAAACTTCATGAGAAAGTAGGTCAATAGAAAGGTGCGTAGAACAGGAGGAATTTTAAGAATCTAACGTTGGTAGAAACTCTGGAGGCAGAATAGAGTGGGCCAAATGCAAAAACAAATTAAAAATCTCAAAATTTATGGTATTAACCATGGTGTTAATGTACCTCGTCTTCCAATACACCATGAACTAAATCATACCTTAAATTCTTCTCTTTCTTCACTACTTTTGTTTTTACATCCATTATATTGCCTACACATTTTCTAGATTGTTATATATATATATATATTCTCTAAAAGTTATTTGTGCTGATAATAATGATGGTGGATACCAAGTATAACTTATCATTTATGAAGTGCACAAGTCAACATCTAATGACTCGTCAAAATATCCACAGAAAAAAAAATCCAACAATTATGCATAAATTGGTTAAAAAAAAGTTTAAATCACCAAATAGTCCTCCGATTCTTTGTGTGCAACCAATTTAGTCTCAAAATATCATATATCTCCAATTTAATCCCTCAAATATACAAAATTGATCCAAAATAGTCTCTCGTATAGAAATTATGCTATAAAATATACCTCAAATTAGTCACTTACAACACAAAATTGAGATTCCAACATAATCACCAAGAACCATTTTGAATTAATTTTATATAATCATGGGACTAAATTGGAGAAACGAGTATATACATGAAAATATAAGCGTAGCTACAATGGCAGATAAGATTAGAGAGAGCGCCTTAGATAGTTTGGTCACATAAAACATCGGCCTTCCAATGACTGAATTAGAAGAGGAGATGTATTAGATCCATGTTGCACCGATACGGATACGGCGATATGGATACAACACGATACGGAGATGGGACACGCCAATTCTTAAAAATACAGGATACGGATACGGCGCGGATACGACATTATAATATATAAATAATACATAAAAATTAAGAAAGTAATCAAAGAGTAATATTTGAAATGACAAAAAAATTGAAATAAAAGTAAGCAACAACAAAAACAAGAAGATAAATTGTTCAGCACATGAAATTTCAACAATTCAATAGAAGGAATAATAGGATTAGCTTCTTCAGTGGTTTGTCTTTGAGTTTCTATATCATCTTCAATAAATATCATAGCTTCTAATCCAGTCTCATCAAGTGAAAGATTAGCAATTTCTAATATTCCCATATCCTCAAGAGATTCAAATCCATCTTCAGCAACATCCAACATCTTGTTGTCTTCTTCCATATAAGTTGAAGTTTCTATATTTCTAATTCAGTCTCATGTCTATATATAGAGGATGTTTTGTGGCTGTTTTAGGGGTGTTATAATGTGATTTTTGGGATAAAACCTGAGAGGTTTTTCTTGGAAAAAGCTTGAGAGCTTTGTTCCACTTCTTCTTCTTCTACTTCTATGGAAATCTTGCGAGCTCTTTCCAACCTTAGTCTTGGCTTTTAACCTCTTCGGTCTCTCCGCAAGTATCCACTCCATTGTATCCTTCTTCTCAATAAAATGCAGTTTTAGGAATGATGTTTATGTCATGTTTGTGTCAAAGTTTGTAAGCGTCGTTTGTAAGAGTTTTTGTTTGTAAGTCCTTTTATGATATAAAAAGTTTGTGTTTGTTTTAATTTGTATAGTTTTATGAGTTCTTGATATTTTGTAGATCCTAGAAAGACTTTTCTTTGGTGATCAAAAATTTGGGGCCCTCTCCAAAATTTTTGATTGCATCAAATTTGGTATCAGAGCAAATTAGGAAGTCCTAGGATTTAATTTTCAAGTCTTATTTTTGGTTGTCAAGTTTTGTTTTGTCAAAGTCAAGTCTTGTCGTGAGTCCTTTTTGTGAGTCTAAGTTTTTTAGGTTGAGTCTTTCTATGAGTCTCTCTTTTTTCGAGTCGTCTAAAAAAATGAAAAAAGACAAAAATAGTAATCCAGTGGAAGAAAGCAATCCAGAAAAACTTGAAGATCCTCTTTCGATGGACAGATGGATTCCGTCAGAATCAACAGATCCACTACAGTATGAATTGTACAAACTTCAATCATGGATGCATTTGTGTACAGAAAGATACATTAAGAAGAAGCAATGTTTACAAGATCAGTTTCTGCAAGAACGAGAAGAGATCCTGAAGAAATATGAAGCAAAGATTCAAGAGTTGGATGCTCAGTCTTCGCCTCCTCGGAAGAAAACAAGAAATGACTCATCGGGAGCTGAGTCTTCAAGAAGGTGAGTCTGATGTAGGCAGGGGGGGGGGGTCAAATCAAATCCTAATATTTGATTTTTGACTTCTCTAGCTCATTAATGTCAAGTGGAAAATTAGCTCATTATGAGCTAATTTTTAGTTCATTTATTGAACTAAAAATTAGCTCATTATTTCTTAAATTTGACTTTTCTTCTTTCCCCCCCCCCCCCCCCCCCGTTTTCCAAACATTTCCCTACCCTTTCCCTCCCTTTTGCCTCTTGAATTGCCTTGGTTCCCTGCTGGTTTTGACTCTTGGGCTGCTACAGCTTTTCTGCTGGTTTTGACTCTTGGGCTGCTACAGCTTTTCTGCTGGTTTTCTCTCCCACGGGTTGCTGCTACCTCTTCGGGTTGCTGCTGCCTTCGATTTGCTGCCTTCTTTACTGTTGTTGCCCCCCTTTTTACCGTGAATTGAACTTACCTGCTGAAACCCGAGAATTGTCTGCTGGTTTCCAGTGCTTGGCTGCTGAAACCGTGGCCTCCTTCCTTGTATTTTGCTGTGCCGTTTGGGATTTCAGTAAAGTGACTATTGGTCTTTCATTTCGCTCATTTATTTGGGTATTTGAAGAGATTTTGGGGCTGTTTTTTTTTCAGAATTTGGACTGTTTTTTGGGACTGATTTGGCTATTTGGGGAGGAATTTCAAGAGTTTTTTACTGTTTTCATTGCAGTTTTCTACTGCAGTTTTTAGGTGTCTTTTGGCCTTCTATTTTCAGCTTTTAATTAATATTTTGGGCTGTTTATATTCCCCTTTCATGCTTATATATAGAGGATGTTTTGTGGCTGTTTTAGGGGTGTTATAATGTGATTTTTGAGACAAAACTTGAGAGGTTTTTCTTGGAAAAAGCTTGAGAGTTTTGTTCCACTTCTTCTTCTTCTACTACTTCTATGGAAATCTTGCGAGCTCTTTCGAACCTTCGTCCTGGCTTCTAACCTCTTTCGTCTCTCCGCAAGTATCCACTCCATTGTATCCTTCTTCTCAAGAAAATGCAGTTTTAGGATTGATGTTTATGTCATGTTTGTGTCAAAGTTTGTAAGCGTCGTTTGTAAGAGTTTTTGTTTGTAAGTCCTTTTATGATATAAAAAGTTTGTGTTTGTTTTAATTTGTATAGTTTTATGAGTTCTTGATATTTTCTAGATCCTAGAAAGAGTTTTCTTTTGTGATCAAAAATTTGGGGCCCTCTCCCAAATTTTTGATTGCATCAAAATCCCTCCCCCATTGCCCCCTCTCTCTCCACTTTGCCACCTAAGCAACATTTAATGCCTCATCCAATTAACCATCAATCCTCCCAATTATCTCTACCCGTTGGAATTAAAATTAATTTCAGAAAAATCTGAATCAATTTCCCTCCAATTCAAATTCAAACCAAGAATTAACTCCCCCCCCCCCCCTCTTTTCCCTCAAACCTGATCTCCCTTTCCCTTCTTTACCCGGCAACAATACCAGCAAGCTTCTTCCTGCTGTCACGCCATCCAGAAGGTTTCCACACCCGCTGCCTCAAGTTCCTGGACGTGCTACCCTGCTGCCCTGAAATTCCTGCAAAGGAAAATCAGCAGTTTCACTGCTAAGAACCCTCCTGGTGCTGTCCAAAGCCTTCATATGGCTGCTGTTCAGATTTTCTAAGTTATAGGGTTGCTGTCCAGAAAAAATCTCAGCAGTTGAAACAGCTGTTCTGCAGATCAAAAGTCCTCCAACTGCCGCACAATTCTCCAAACAGAATTCAGGTTGCTGTCCAAAAAAAATTCAGCCAAAAGGGGCGACTGTCTTGCCTGGGAAGATCTTATGATTGTTGTTCCAAGTCCCAAACCCAAGATTACGTGATCTCTTTCCCTCATTCTTTATTTTCCTAGTCATTTTCTAATGTGGAATTAATTGATTCACTGAGAAGTCTGAGATTATGTTAGCTCTACCCGCTAAAGCCTAGTATTTTAAAAATGTGAGAGTAGAGTGAGGGGTCCTTGCATTGCAACTATCCTCATTGTTAATTTATGGATTTATTGTTGAAATCATTCATATATGCAATGTTAGATTGACTTGATTGTTTTATGATTTTAACTATTACGCGTGTGATTCAGCCTAAGTTTATTTTACCACTCTTAGTGTTTTCTTTTGTCATTAGAAAATTCATTGTGAAGATATGATTATTGAGGCTTCTAACACTTAAGCGTGCAAATTCTTCAAGTAATTCAACTTGCATGATCGTATTACATCATCTTCATACCAATATTGAATAAGTGGCTGAAATACTTCAGTACATGAAAACATTTTCAAGGTATTTCACAAAAGGAGAAGGCATGCCAATGAGAAATTACTGAATTAAAACCATAATTTTCACAAAAAAAATTATCATGTCCGAAAGCATTATCTTTCCAGTTAATTTTGACTGGCTAAACAACTTGATAAATTAAACTATCTCAAAAAACATGTCTCACATAATATTAGTTTAAATTATATCAAAGCTTTATTACGACTAGATCAATGATTAGGGCCCATTTTGGGAATCAAAAGCCCAGCCAGTATGGCTGCAAGTCTAAAAAGAAGGAATAGCAAACGTGATTGGGTCATGCACTCAATGCAATTACTGTAGTTCAACGGCGAAACAGGACCATAGCAAAACCATATTAAAAAGAATTGTTCTAACCTATCATTGCAGAATAAATTTTGTTGAAATTATAAGTAATATTTCCCTCTCTCCAATCAAAAGCAAGTGGAACATTAAAAAATTGAAAAAAATATTAAGTTAGGGTAATTTATCAATCATTCTTGACCTCAAGCACATAAATAGCAATCTTGAAGACAAAACATGATGAAAGTTTTCAGAATAAAAAAATAGCCCGGAAAGTTAACCAGGATTCTAATTATATGGCAAAAGCAGCTCAAGGAAAAATGCAAAATAATGGATTAAGAAAATTCAAGAGCAATTTAGTGTAAAATTGGAGAATTTTAGATTTAGTGCTTTTCTTAAAAATTAAAAAATACTGAACTCGCAAATTGAAGAGATGGGGGTAGGGGAAAATAATGGTGTTAAGAATCGTCTATGGAATGAAAAAGCAAATTTTAGATTAAATATACAAACTAATACTAGAATTGCAGCTTCTGCTTTCAATGCAATCATAGACATTATAGGAACGAAAATAACATGTGAAATAATTGTCAAACGAAACTTCAACGATAAGCCTGTAACATCATACCCCATAAGTGAAAAGGGTGGAGTAGATAACGGTGAATTCAACTCTAGAAACTCGCAGGCAGATATAACAATAGGTTCAGCAAAGAGGACCTGCAAAAAATACAAGTTAACCACATCTTCCGATTATGCTAATCTAAGAACTTTTTCTGGAAAAACAAAAAAAAAATTCACCATACAGCATGGCCGCGGAAATTGCAAGATGGCATGCATATTGCACTTGACAAGTTAAAAGGTAAAGGCACGCCCATTGGTGTATTTTGTAAGGTTCCAAGAAACAAGGAGTAGAAGGAAAAAGATCAAAATAGAAATGGAAAAATGTTCCATAGCAAAAAAGACAAATAGCAAAGAAACGAAAAAAAGTCCTTTAGCCAGTTCATATGCCTCCATTAGAAATATAATAAATTGAAAATGAGATATGGATCTTCCAAAGATCTGTCATTTTCGTACAATGCATGCTCAGTGAAAAATTACTATCTAGCAATCATGCTCAAATAATATAAACAATACCGCTTCCACACACTTCTCTTATGTAGTGAAACATTGAAAATTTGATCAATTGTTAAAACATAAAAAGGTTAAAAAGATAAAGGAGATAGCCAAGTGAGGTTCGAGAGTAAGAAAACAACATATTGGAAAAATTATAAGACAAGGATGTATAAAACAAAGAAAACTGACCTCATCAACATACTCGTCAAGCAATGGATGAGTGAAGGTCTGTGCAAACAGGACATAAGGCTCTGGGCGACCCATAACTCCTCTTCTTACATTAAAAAAAATCTGTGAGGCATGCCATGTGCATAAGAAAATAAGCCAATATTGGAAAAATCCTAGGCAAGAAATCATCCAAGAAAAGAAACAAAGTACACCGTGTGGTGAGAAGGGAGTAACAGAATCGTGTAAAACGATCTGAACTATTTTGCTACAATAATAGACAACTTCAGCAAGGGAATCAAAGAATTATTAATTAGCGTTCAAAAGAGAACAATTTTTTATCATAGGTTGATAAGCCCCACACGAATGTCAAAGACTTCGCACAGAATAGACCATAAGGTGATATTTTCAATTTTTATAATTTAAACTAGTACATCCACAAAGCACATAACAATATCAACAAACCCACATTAGATCTACCAAAAACCTAAAAATCCATATAGTTATATCCACCAAAATAAACTATTACAGTCATTCACCATAAGAGGAATATAAAGCCCACAATATACATCTACATCCAACCACTAATTGTTTAACGCACTATTATAGTAGATATATCTTAAACTATGTAGTAGTTGCACCAAATAACCCTAATCTAAGAAAATCAATATATGGGGGTACGATCACTAAACTCAATAGTGCTAAAATTAAGAATGTAAGTAGCATGGAAAGGACATTCAATATGCACGATGAAACCCATTCAAAATCCTTTAAAGTATATGTTATGATAACAGTGTCATGCAAACAACATAAATATATATAACATAATTAATTTATAAGTCATGCCAACAACATTAGTGCACTATTATGATCAATGCACAATACCAAAAAGCTATGATCAATCAACATTAATGATGTCATAGCAATAGACAGTATGCCCAATTGAAGCAAACACTAGTGAAGTTGTCCTCCAGTGGTTCCACAATTCCACCAAAGACCCATCCATTCCAACAATAGATGGACCCATCAATCCATGCTCATTAGCGATCACAGTAAAACATACTACCTCCGGAAGTTGACTATGAAATTTATAGGGAAAAATATCTCATGCAGTATAATAATAATTATACCATATCAATGATATAGTAACCAATAATGCAGCCCATGAATGTGCAAAAAAATACCTCCTATCATGCTCAATGAAAGATGTTTAATTTTTTTCAAGAAAAAAAAATGATGATGGAATAAAAATTTTGCAAATATTCATTGGAAGTCAACATACAATTAGTGTGCCAAAAAAAATGCTTGGGTAATATTGTAATAAATATATAAGTATGTTAGGATTAAAGTAGATCTACAAAACAACGTTTCAACAATCATATATGCATACAAAAATTTAATTGTCTATGAACTCCAAAACTACAACTTAAGTATGATCCTAGTCAAGGACATCAATTTCTGACTCCCTCAAAATCCACCAGCCTGAAACAAACACCCTAAGTTAACTCACCGACCTCAGCATTGACTCCCTCATAATCCTACAAGCTGAAACAAATAGCTCAAGTCAACTTCCATTGTAAGGCATGCACTCCATTAATAGAATATAGAATGCACCAAATCATCTAAAAGTTTACTTAAATGAGTCCCCGTGACCTACTAAACATTTAACATCACCTCAAAGTCCATATGATCCAATAATTTTGAGCTTTTACTATTTTATTTCATCTTCAAGGAGCATTATTTGTGGGATAAAATAAAAAAACAAGGGTCCTACTTCCTAGCATAACCGAATATTACTTATCATGGTACCTTTTCTGTTTAACCACAATGAATATAATCCACAAGAATAAAGTACCCAAAAACAACAAAGACCCCGAATTACTTCCAACCCATTAAATAATTTGAGAGAAAAGTTACTAATGACAAATCCATGTTTTCCTCATCAAACAACTAAATAATCATTGGAATTATAGTATATTGAGAGTGATATTTTGATAAATTTAGCCAAATTTTCAAAACACTCCATGGACTGTCATGTTGATTTGTTCGATCATACACCATTATTTTAGCATATTGGTGTCTTAATGATGCAATCAATTATTTTTATTTTGTATTTTGTATTTTGTACTTCTTACCTTTTGAATATTATGTAATTTTGTACTTTTGTTTTCTTTTATATATCCTATGATGGAAGAGAACCAATGAACATGCTAGGTTGGTGCTCTTAGGTAATTTCTCTCCTTTAGTTTTTCCACTCAAGATGAATTTGTTTGCTTGCTTCCTTTTGGCTAAGTGGGCATTTATTTATGGGCTGATATTTTCTTATTGGGCTTGGCCCATTTCTCTTTATACCTTGGTTGTTTGGTGTCCTAGGCTTGATATGGTTTGTTTGGTGGCTGTTGGATTTTCTATTGGGTTCCAATGTAGAATTCAAATCCTCTCTGCTTGAATAAACTGGTTGTTGGTTCCCTGTGTTGTCCGTTCCCCTCCCTTTGCTATTTTCTATGTTGTGTTGGCTCCTATTGGCTACTTTGGGGCAGCACATTTATGTGGTTGTTCGGTTCATTTTCCCCTATAAATGGGGGTTGTTTCCTGCTTGTGGGGGATTGGTTGTTGGTTGAAATCTTCTCTAAACATGAGGGTTTTTCTTGCTAGATTGAGAGCTACCATCTTCCTCTATCTAAATCTTCTTCAAGTCTTCTATCTATTTCATCTCTCCACGATTTCCCTTCCAATTATATCCTTCTTCTCCAAATATAGTGAGTGTGGTGTGTTGTTTGGCCGGTTTATTGGTATTTGCCGGAGGAGTGCCGATCGGTGTTGGATCAAGATTTTTGTGGCGAACCTCTGGATTGATTTTTTTTTTTAGCACCAATACCTAATTTTCATATTTACATGTGAGGTGACCTTTTTTTTAGGTTGTTCTAGGGGTAATTTATTTTATATATTAGTTTGTTTTTGCTAAGTTTCCTAGTAGTTCTCTCACATCGGTTTCTATTAAGTTTTCTTTCTGATGTCGCTGGCTTTTGTTTACTGAAGGAGGTGTCCTGTTTTATCCTAGTGTTCTCCTATTTGGTTTTGAAACTTAGGTTTCACCACTTAATGATATTGAGACTAAGCTCTTTTAAGCTAGTTAGATTGTTCTTGTCGATAGTCGATACTCTCAATTAATATACAAGTATGCATAATACGAAGGCTGTTTGATCCTTCAATTATTATGTCAAAGTTTACATTCATATTTTAAGTATTTGATTTGAGCCCATTTACTGTTGTTGAGTAAGTCATACATGAACTACAACATAATAAATTTCATAAACCCAAATTTCTGTTTCAGTAAAAGCAGTAAAAATTAGGGTTTACCAAACATCTAATATTGAATTAAAAAATATAGGCCCGCCAACGCCGGAGGCAATGCTCACTTCGCTCGATTGAATCAGTAGAGAAATGGTTGATTTTATAAACGGCTGGATCCCGAGGAAGACAGCAGTGGACGAGCCGCAACCTCGAAAATGAAGCTCATTTCGATCGCGCAGACAAGGCCTCGATGCATTTTTCTTTAATTTGCAGTCTATGATAATGACGATGACGAATGAGAATGCAGAGGTCGCGAGATGAATGGCTCAATCGGGAGTAAGTGGGTACTCAAAGTTCAGTGATGTTTGGTAACAGGATTTAAGCACGACTCAACCTTAGGGGCTGTTTGGATGCAGGATTTAGACTGGATTTGAAGCGGATTTGAGCTAAATCCAGCCAAACGGCCAAAATGCAAAACCAAATCTCACGGTAAATCAAAGCCGCGGTTGACGGAAAATTCCTTCTTTTAGAGGGAAATCCCGGATTTACGAAATCCTTTGGTTCGGCGGATTTACGGGATTTGGCCGAAGAAGCGCGCGAAAGGGAGAAAGTTACCTTCGCAGCAAGCGAGCTCCCGTTGTTGCTTCGGATCAAAAAATGTCGTAGCTTCCGCTGCAACAGGAAGGGAACGTCGTCGAAGGAGCGAAGTCGAACAGCCACGAAGAATAACTCGTGTAAAACTTTAAACTGCGAAGGAACGAAGCCAAAAGAAATGGAGAGGAGAAAGGCAAAACCTAAGACTCCTCTAAGCCATTGTTTGATAACTTAATTAATATAATTTAAAATATTAAAAATTAAGTAAAACTAATTAAATTATTAGTTAAATACTTAGTTATTTCAAAATAAACAATAGGATTAAATCTGATTTTAAAAGAAAATAATTATTATAAAATATTATAAATCTTAATTAACCGCCTAAAATCTTTTAATCACCTTAAATGCTTTAATTATTCATGAAATGCATGTCAAATCTTTTAACCACCTTAAATTCTGAATTGAATAGTCAAATAATCACACATGATTTATCATAAATGTTGCCAAACAGTTTTCAGGATTTAACTCCCTCAGGATTTCGTAAATCCGGATTTAAAGGATTTAAAAAATCCTTCTTAAATGAAATCATGGGTGCCACCAAACAACCCCTTGGCGGGACTTAAGCATGATTTACGTCAGATTTGTCGTAAATCCTGCAAAACGCTTTGAGAGCACGTAGTAAATCTGAATATATTGTAAATCCTGGATTTATGGAGATACGGTGTAAATATGGTTGATACGACATCGCAAAATCATCTTGATCGGGCACGAATCTCGAGGAAAAACTAGTTGGAAGCTTCAAAAATTAATTTCGGGAGCATATGAACTCCGATTTCAGCGAGCTTATAGTAAAACTGAGCGTCTCGGAAATACGAACCCAACGACACCAAGATCAACCCAATCCGAGCCCAAATGAGTCCAAATCAAGGGTTCAAAGCGCTGTTGGAAGGTTTAAACCACAATTTGAGTTACCAAACGATCTCCGATTTTGACGAGCTTATACTCGAATCAAAAGGCTCGACTAGACAAATCCAACGAGCCCAAGATCATCAAATTCCGACATCATTAAGGCCATCAAATGTCCAACGAACGATGCATGATCAAAGGATTCGATATAGGCCGTCCATTCAAACAACTCCCTGTTCGCCCTTGATCTCACGCCTATTTACGGGCTATGCCACTCCAGAAAAACTATAAATAGAGCCCTCATTCTACACAAAGGAGGGAAGGGAAGAGAGAGAAGAAGAAGAGGAGAAAGGGGAAAAGGAGATTCCTCACCTCCTCGACCACCGCCGGAGCTCTTCCTGCCGCCTGAAGACGCCGGAACTCTGCCCAATATTTGGGAGAATGCCAGAATTCTGCCCAACTTCCATGGGATGCTGAAAGTCTTCTCAATTTACAAGAGAGTTCCCTCCTGACGCCGAAACTCCGCCTAAGTGAAGCCGGAGTTCTCCTCTGCTACCAAAGACGTTGGACTTCTACCCGACGTCGGACCTTCACTCTTCGCCAAGTTTCTACCCGACGCCGGACTTCTACCGGTTATCGGACTTCGCTGGACGTCTATGCGAAGATGCATTTCTTTCCATTGCTGGACTTCTACCTGACGCTGTCCTACTGATCTTCGTCGTCAGACTACAGTCCTTCCGACCCCCGTCGCCAGCCGACTATGGTCCTCCTGACTTACGTCGCCCAACGACTACAGTCTTTTCAACATCCGTCGCCCGTTTAATATGGTCCTCCTGACTTATGTCGCCCGTCGACTACAGTCTTTCCGACCTCCGTCGCCCGTTGACTACGGTCCTCCTGACTTATGTCGCCCGCCGACTACAGTCCTCCGTCGCCAGCTGACTACGGTCCTCCTGACCTACGTCGCCCGCCAATTACAGTCCTTCTAACAAAGTGAACTTGTCAATAGTGATTATTTGTATTTACATCATGTAATGTACTCCATAAGATGTACATCAAGCTAAGACCTTCCACCAAGGAAGGGCCTTATTTGTAATCGACTGCAATACTAGTGGATTCATTCAAACTGGGCTAGGCCCCGTGGTTTTTTCCCCCTTTTACAAGGGTTTTTTCACGTAAAAATCTTGGTGTCTCATAAATGCTAGACCCTCTCTCCTTATCTGATTGCGTGCCGGATTTTCGTACAATGCTAAGACGTTAAATATGATATTTCTCTACCGCCGCGGATACTCCTGGACGCAACAATGGTATTCACTAAATCCCGTTGTTTAGCGGATTTATCGGGATTTACGGATTTACTAAGTTATCCTGCGACGAGCAAGTGAGAGCCTGTCTTGAAGGAGGAGGCGAAGATGGTTACCTTTGCGGCGAGCGAGATCCAGACTTAACTTCCGATCTGACGTCGTCGAAGGAGGAGGCGAAGAAGGCGGCTCTTTCAAAGCAACAAAGAAATGGCGACGAGGAAAACTGGAAAAGCAATAGGCTAACACTAATTGGTACGAATAAATGGAGATGAAAAAGCGAACCCTAGAGACCTCCATCAAATTAATCTAATTAGCATAATTAACATAAGAGCATTTTATAAAAAAAGAGCATGTTTTAAATTTAAATTAGCTTAAAAAGTATGTTAATAAAAAATTTTAAAAAGTAGCAAAAACGGAACTTAATAATTTTGTTTCAATAAAAACCAGAACTTCACCTACCGTTATTTAGCTTGGTTGGTGGGCGAGTACGGTTGGGAATCTCCCAACTCGTGCTTGATTCCCCTTGAGCGGCAGCGCCTCTTAATTGGGGTTCAATCAAGTGCATGATAAGAGGTTTCAGGGGTAGATGCCTCTTCTAGGTCAGTCAAGGATTAATCATGCCGTCAAGTGCCCTTTTGGAGATAGCAGCAGGCGGATACCCGTTCAAAAAAAAAAAGGAACTTCTTTATGCAGTTCCTACTTTGACCGTGATTTTAAAATGAATCAGAACACGAAATTATGGTTTCTTGAGAAACAAATTTTTAATTTGCATTATGGCATTATTATAAAAAATAAATGAAATTATATTTTAAATTTTATAAACACATTGTATATTAATTAATTGATTAATTTTTTAAAATTTTCTCTTATATATTTTTAATTATAAATTATCAGTATATTTTTGAAATTAAATTTAAATTTTTATTAATTATTTAAGATATCTAATATTGTAAAAGAAAATAAATTTAAATTTTTCTTAAATAACATAATAGTTTTTAAATACCTAAATTTAAATCTAATAATATTTTTTTTAAGAAATTTAATAGTTTTTACTTTTTATTGATTAAATATATTTTGATTATAAAAATTAAACCTATTATTTAATTTAAAAATTAAATAATTTAAATTTATACTATAGAAATATTATATTTCTTAAAAATTAGATAAAACATAGCCATAATGACATTTTTTAAAAATATTTAATACCGTAATGCCATAAATTATATGACAAAATAAAATTAATTTAATTCATTTTCCTTTCAAATCAGAATATAAAAGCAAATATAATTAAGAGTTTATGAAAAAAATTTAAAAATTTATAGAAATCAAGGAAGTAAAGTAAGGTTTTAGTCAAAATGAAAATTGGGTAATGAAGTTCCGATTTTTATTGAAATCAAATTATTAAGTTCATTATTTGCTCCTTTTTAAGTTCTTTTATTAGCATGCTTCTTTTTATAAAACAGTCATAATAAAATTTAAAATACTAATAATTAATGAAATAATTAATATTATACTTGATATGTAATCAAAAAATTATCTTAATTGGGCACTAATCTCGAGGCAAAATCAAGCAGGAAATTTCAAAAAATAAATCTGGGATCACCTAAACTTCGATTTCAGCAAACTTACAGTCAAAATGAGCGTCTCGGAAATACAAACCCAACAACACTAAATTCAACTCGATCTGAGCTCAAATGAGTCTGAATCGAAGACCCAAAGCTCTGTTGGAAGGTTCAAACTACAATTTGGATTGTCAAACGGTTTCCAAACATGACATGCTTATAGTCGAATCGAGCGACTCGACGAGATGAATCCAACGAGCCCAAGATCGCCAAATTATGATTCGTTAAGACCTTCAAATTTGTGACAAACGGTCCACGATCAAGGAATTCAATATCGGTCATCCATCCGAACCACTCCACCTTTGCCCTTGATCCACCTCTTATTTACGGGTCATGCCATCCTCAAAAAATTATAAAAAGTCCCTCATTTATCTTGAGAGGGGACCTAAGCAAGAAGAAGAAAAGAAGAAGGAGAAGAGAAAAGAATAAGGATAGGAGGGAAGAAACTCCTCCTCGACCACCGCTTGGAATTATGCCTGACTTCCAAGTGACGCCGGAATTCTGTCCGACTTTCCACGAGATGCCAGAATTCTGCCCGACTTTCATGGGACGTCAAAAATTTGGCCAAGTAACGCCGGAGTTCTGCCCGACTTTCTAGTGATGCCGAAAATCCGCCCAAATGATGCAGGAATTCTGCCCGATCTCCAAGTGACTTTGGGATTCAACCCGAATACCCAACATTGTCGAATCTCAAATTATTGTTTGTAATTAAACTTCAATTTATGAGTGGATTGTTATAATATGATCATCCTAAACTTGAAGGACGAGCCAGCCTCTTGTACCCCAAGCATACACTTGTGAATTCATTTATACTAGGCGTGGCCCCGTGGTTTTTCCCATTCCAGGATTTTCCACATAAAATCCGGGTGTTTTTATTTCTTACTATTTGTGTGTTGGATATTCGTACAAAGCTGAAACGGAAACTTTCTAACTCTATCACCTTGTATATTCTAGTTCGCAATATTTTGACGTCGTCTGTAAGAAATATTATCCCACAATTTCAAGTGTTGCTACGATGGCTAACAGGCGTAGCAGCCGTATTGTTGGAGCTTCTCGCTCTAACTCCCGCCAATCCTGAAATCAGTCTATGAATCATAGATGTCTGATATTTACCTCTTTTTATCTTGGGGGGAAAATGTTGTCGGAGAAGGAACTTCAGGGCCTTCCCTGGATGACCGAATTAGAAAGATGGGGGAATATCAGAACGAGATCATTCAACTCCTGCGAGATACTTGATGACCGACACTAACACCTCAAGAAGAGATTCTTCTCCCACGAGATCCACCAAGGCCCGAAGATGTTCAACCCGAACATCTTCATGGTGAGATTCCCCTTCCTCCGCCAAGAATGCGCCCTCTGATACAGCAAGAAAATGAGCTTGATGACACAGCAAGCTCTACCAATACTTCAAACGTAGGTCGCCAACCCCGCATTCCTTCGGACATCCCTAAGTACTCATCCTGACAGCATATTACTGAACTCCCTCGTAATATTTTACGTCATGAATTATGAAGATTTATCCAAGAAGAGTTTTCCATAAGGGGTATAAGGCAATTTCATAGTCAGCGGGACTTACAAGAGTTATCACCCCGACCGAAGCCATCCTTCAACACCCCATTCCGGCAGGATTCAAAATACCAAGTATTGATTCTTATGACGACACATCTAACCCATACAAGTATATTGATCATTATAGGACCATCATGCATATCCAACGAGCCTTTGATGCACTACTATGCCAAGTTTTCCCTGCTACCCTCAAGTGATAAGCACGACTGTTGTTCTATTCACTCCTAGCTGGAACAATCCCCACTTTTGTCAATTTAGCCAAAATATTTGTTGAACAATTTGTCACCAATCAGAGAATTGTCAAAGATTATTCCCACCTTTCTGGGATTCATCAGAATAAAAGAGAATCACGGAAGTAGTATTTTCAGCGATTTTTCAAGGAAGCTATACAAATTCCGGGAGTAGATCCTGAATTGTTAAGAGAAATTTTCCTTAGAGGTCTTCATCCTGGTCCGTTTTACTCGGCACTTATGTGGGATATGGTTCCTTCATATGCTAACTTAATCCATCGTGTGGAGGCACAAATATAATCATATGAAGCTATCATCTCCCACAGGAAGCAATTTGAGTAACCTTTCCAGAAAGTGCAAAAATGCTCCTATAATGAATAACTCATTCTCGCAACAAAAGAAATAATAGAAGAATAGCTTGCCTCCTAGATTTCCATTGTCACAGTAAGGATTTTGACAAGGGAAGAGTGTATACCGCTCAACGCATCTCGAACCAATGTATTGATAGCAATTCGAGATTAAAAAAATATTAAGTGGCCTAATACTTTAAAGTCGAACGTAGGAAATCAGGAATAATACTATCATTTTCACCACAGTCGTGGACACACTACTAAAACTTGCAGATAGCTTAAGGATGAGATTAAAAGGCTGATTCAACAAGGATATCTCCGACAATTCATTCAAAATCCACCAACTCGAGATAAAGTTAGTCACACTGAGGGGAAAAATCAATAACAACAAAGACAATCATTGAATAATATTTAAATGGTTAGTGAGATTAAATGACCATGTACTTCGTGCATTTATATTATTAATGCTACTTATATTGTTTCATCGTGTCTCCTTTTATGTTAAATATGGTGTCACTTTGATATCTCTAATATATTCTTTCAAGTTAAATATTGTGTTGTTCCCATACATATATTTTATGTGTTGAGTACGGCGTAACTTGTATATCCTTAAGTCATACTAGGGACTTATTATTGTCTTACATGACACAGTAATGTGTTGTTCACTCCATTTTAATATTATCTCATTTTAAATGATAAAAAATAAGAATAAAAAAATTATCGATGAATATAATCTCTTTATCCATGATTTGAAAAATAAATAATCTTTATTGTGTCTCAATCACTTGATGATCAATCTCAGAAGGATTTGATCTAACCTCTTCCACACAAGTTAACGTCATAGAGCAGTGCTCTGACATACAACCTCGGATAGGTCTTATATCCTTGGTGGATCTCTTATTTTCTTCCATACAGGTTAACGTCATCGAGCAGTGTTCTGACATAGAATCTCGGATAGGTCTTACATCCTTAGTGGATTCTCTCAACTTCTTTCACACAGGTTAATGTCATCGAGCATTACTATGACATACAACCTCAGATAGGTCTTACATCCTTGGTGGATTCTCTCGACCTCTTCCACACAGGTTAAAGTCATCGAGTAGTGCTCTGATATACAACCTCAGATAGGTATTACATTCTTAGTGGTTTCTCTCGACCTCTTCCACACATGTCAATGCCATCGAGCAGTGCTCTAACATACAATCTCGGATAGGTCTTATATTCATGGTGGATTCTCTCGATCTCTTCCATAGAGATCAACATTCTCTAAATGAATAGCATTCTCTCTATAAAGATTCCATCAAAGCAAGTGATTGATAAAATTACTACTCATATAAAGACCTTAGAAGTCTAACAGTGCCTCCAAAAATATGGGGGGGGGGGGGGGCAATATATCAAATCATATCTCAAATATGCCTAAATAATTCAATTTTCTCTGAGGAATAAATTCTCAACTTCATATATAATGGAGTTACATAAATCCAACATCAAGATTCAAGTGTACATATATTTTTGCTAGAAGTTGAAATCAAAAAGTACTATTACACAATCCATACAAGAATATATGATGTTGGTAGACCTCCGTATGAATGCATATTTCCTTAGTCAAATGCCACTAGATATGCATCATCATCGGCACTTCATATGATGTCTATCGAAGGTCCTTTACTTCATATTAACCATCATCAGCTTCTCACTCAAACTATTGATAGTAGCACACCCTCTAACTCTCTCCTTTAGCTCTCCACTCGATAATTGATTGCCAATAAACTTCAACTCGATCATCTATCACTGACGAACTTCTCAAATAGCATCAAAATTCTTCCCGTTTACTCACTACTTTTGGTTGTCCTCCCATCATTGGACTTCTGCCCATTATGAAACTTTCATCGAAATTCCACCCGACACTAAGTTTCCTCCCGTCGCAGGACTTCTGCATGTCACAAGACCTTTATTGAAATTCTACACGACATTGAGCTTCCTCCCGTCGCTGGACTCCTACCCTTCATGGGACTTTCATCGGACTTCAAACCGTATGCTGACAATCGTTGATTTTCCCTCGACCGTAGGATCTCTTGAAGAGGGAGGTGAAAGAAGAGGAGCAGCTGTAAAAAGTCTAACTTCTACACAAGAAGAGGTGCACTGATGTAAGGGAAAGTCACATACATAAAATAGCGAAATGCCTCGACTATAAGAAGATAGCAAGAGGAGAAGATTGTGGAAGGAGAAAAAAATTCTTTCTACACTGAAGAGGAGCACTAAATTTAAGTAGGAAAAATCACATACAAAAAAAAACAATGGAAGACCTCTAGAGCAAGAAGAAGATGGGGAAGAAAGAAAAGGGAATGCTACAAAAATTCTAACTTTTATATGAGGAGAGGGACATTGATTTTGCATAGGGAAAGTCACCAATGAAAAAAAATGGAATGCCTCCACTGTTAAAAAGTTAGAACGAATGAGGAGAAAGAAAAGAAATGACTGCAAAAATTTTATTCTACGTTGAAGTGAAGCACTAAATTTAGATAGGGAAAATCACCTAGAAAAAAAATTAGTGAAAGGCCTCTAGAGCAATAAGAAGATGGGGATGAGAGGAAAGGAAATGCTACAAAAATTCTAACTTTTAAACGAGGAGAGGGCCATTGATTTTGTGTAGGGAAAGTCACCTACAAAAAATAATGGAATACCTCAACTATTAGAAAGTTAGAACAAATGAGAAGAAAGAAAATAAATGACTGCAAAAATTTCCTTATACACTGAAGAGGAGCACTGAATTAAGTAGGGAAAGTCTCATACGAAAAATAGCAGAATGCCTCTAGAGCTGGAATAAAAATGGGGGAGAAAGAAAGAAAAGGAAGAGGAATTTTCAACTTCTATACAAGAGGAGGTGCGTTGAGTTAAGTAGAGAAAGTTACCTACTAAAAAATATTTAAATGCCTTAGTTGTAAGAAAGTTAGAGGGAAAAAAGAAGAATGTGCAAGTTACCCCTAGCCCTAGGGGGTATTAATAGTGTTTTTTGGGGAAGAAAGAAGTTTCCATAATTTTTAAGATTTTTTTTTGAATTTTTTCAAAAAATTTTAAAACTTTTTGGGAATTTTTTGAGTTAAAAAAACATAAACGGCTGGTAGTTCGGGGAACCGCTAGTGGCAGGCCCGAACCGGTGCTCGGCCGCCAAGTGGCGCGCAGCACTGCACGGGCTTGCCGGGCTGTGGGCAGACCAGCAAAGCGCTGAGCCAGGCGGGGCTGCGATGCGGGTCAGCGGGCCTGACACACGGTTCAGGCCGGCAGCGGCTAGCCGTCCAGTTCGTCTGCCTTCAAGATTCTGGGTCCAATTTTGGCCCCGAAAAGGCCTAATCGGACATTTTTGGGGTCTCTGTAACCTTTTTTTTTTTGAAGTTTCAGACTCGATTTCAGCACTTTTAAAGTCATTTGGGGCTCCTACAAGCAAGATCAGATTTTAAATCACATGAAAAATTCTCCAAAGTTTGTGACGCATATTTTTGAACTCCTGAAGCATCGACATAAAAAAATAGGGGTGCAACTGATAATCATCAAAAGTTATCTTGATCGGGCATGAATCCTGAGGCAAAATCAAGCCGAAAACTTTAAAAAATAAACATGGAATCACTTGAATTCCAATTTCAGCAAACTTATAGTCAAATTAAGCGACTCAGAAATACAAACCTAATTACACTAAATTCAACTCGATCTGAGCCCAAATGAGCTCTGAATCAAAGACCCAAAGCGCTGTTTGAAGGTTCAAACTACAATTTGGATTATTAAACGGTTTCCAAACATGACATGCTTATAGTCGAATCGAGTGGCTCGACGAGAAGAATCCAACTATCCTAAGATCGCTGAATTCCGGTATCGTTAAGACCTTCAAATATCTAAAAAGCAGTCCACGATCAAGGAATTCAATATTGGTCATCCATCCGAACCACTCCACCTAGCCCTTAATCCACCTCTTATTTATGGGTCGTGCCATCCTCAGAAAACTATAAAAGACCATCATTTCTCTTGAGAGGGGACCCAAGCAAGAAGAAGAGAAGAAGGAGAAGAGAAGAGAAGAAGGATATGAGGGAATAAACTCCTCCTCGAGCACCGCGTGGAATTCTGCCCGACTTCCAAGTGACGTCATAATTCTGCCAGACTTCCACGTGACACTAGAATTCTACCCGACTTCCATCGGACATCGAAATTCTGCCCAAGTAACGCCAGAGTTCTGCCCGACTTTCCAGTGACGCCGAAACTCCGCTCAAGTGACGTCAGAATTCTATTCGATCTCCAAGTGACTTTGGGATTCAACCCGAAAACCCAACATCGTTGAATCTCAAATTATTGTTTGTAATTGAACTTCAATTCGGGAGTGGATTATTGTAATCTGATCGTCCTAAATTTTAAGGACGAGGCAACCTCTTATACCACAAGCAAACACTAGTGGATTCATTCCTACTGGGCGTGGCCCCGTGGTTTTTCCCCTTCTAGGGTTTTCCAAGTAAAAATTTGTATATTTTGTTTCTTTACTGTTTGTGTGCTGGATATCCGTACAAAGCTAAGATGAAAACTTCCTAACTCTATTGCCACGTATATTCTAGTCAGCAACAACACTTAATAGTGTAATTAAATAATCTAATTAAGCTTGATTAAATAATTAATATTATTATTAATAATTAAATTTTAATATAATTAAAATTGAAGAATTAATTATATAATTAACATTGTAAATAATAATTAGATAATTAATTACTATTTAAGGATTAAATGCTTAATAAATTAATTAATAGTATTCTTAATAATTAAATCTAATTAAATAATTTTTAAATAATTAATTAAATCATTAGCAGGAATACTAATTCCATAAAAAGTTATTTAAAAAATGACAAATTAATTAGAAAATTATCAATATAATTAGATATTAAATACTTATTAAATTAATACTCAAATAAGTAGTTTGATAATTAGTCTTATAATTAGTAATTAAATTATTTGATAACCAAGCTTCTAATTATATTATTCATTATTACAAGTTATTTGTTAAAATTAAAATTAAAATTAATTAGTAACTCATCCTTAACACATAAATTAAATTAAAAACACATTAAATTTAAATTTTAAATTAAGAAACCGTCTTAAATCTTGTAATACGTTGTTAAAAATTTCACATGATAAGCACGGCTCGCAAGCCCATAAACGAGTCGAGCTCGAGCTGACTCGACTAACTTACACCCCTATATTAAACTAATAAAAGCATCAAATTTTATGCAAGCTTCAATAATCCATGTTTACTGCTGTCGTTGGAGGTTTTATCTTTGTTGCGTCCAGGAGTATTCACGACGGTAGAGAAATATATAGTTTAACGTCTTAGCATTGTACGAAGATCCAGCACACAAGTAGATAAGAGAGAGGGTGTAGCATTCATAAGAGACACCAGAGTTTTTATGTGGAAAACCCCTAAAAAGGGGGGAAAAACCACGGGGCCTGGCTCAGTTTGAATGAATCCACTAGTATTTGCAGTCGATTACAAAATGAGGCCCTTCCTTGGGAGAAGGCCTTGGATTGATGTAGCAAATGTATATCATATAGATTGCATTACATGGTGGGAGTTACATATACATATTTGTTTGGTCGGAAGGACCGTAGTAGGCGACGGAGGTCGAAAGGACCGTAGTAGTCGACAGGAGACAGTATTCTGGGAGAACTCTGAGCATCAGGTGGTGGCCTGGTGGAGCTCAAGGCCTCAAGTAGTGGTCTGGCAGAAGTCTGGGCCTCATGTGATGCTCTGGCGGAGCACACGACCTTTGATGATGATCTGGCGAAGGCAAGGGCCTCTAACGAAGGTGAGGGCCTCAGGTGAAGGTGAGGGCCTTTGGCGAAGGTGAGGGTCTTTGATAAAGGTGAGGGCCTCAAGTGGTGGTGCGGAGAAGCTTCGGCGGTGGTCCGGCGGTGGTCCAGCGAAGTTCGGACAGTGGTCCGGCTAGGCTCTGTCGGTGGTCCGGCGAAGTTCCGGCGAGGGTGAGGGCCTCAGGTGGTGGTCCGGCAATGCTTCGACGGTGGTCCGGCGAGGCTCCGGTGGTAGTCCGGCGATGCTACGGCTGTGGTCGAGGAGGAGCTTCTTCCTTCTCTTCCTCCTTCTCTTCTCCTCTTCTCTTCTTGCTTGGACCCCCCCCCCCCCCTCCTCATGAGAAATGAGGGGTCTATTTATAAATTTTATGGAGTGTCATGGCTTGTAAATAGGTGTGAGATTATGGGCAAATAGGGAGTGGTTGAATGGACGGCCGATATTGAACCCTTCGATTGTGCACCGTTCTTTGGACATTTGGAGGCCTTAATGATGTCGGAATTCGGCATTCTTGGGCTCGTTGGATTTGTCTCGTCGAGCCGTTCGATTCAAGTATAAGCTTGTTAAAATCGGAGACCGTTTGGTAACTCAAATTGTGGTTTAAGCCTTCCAACAGCGCTTCAGGTCCTTGATTTGGACCCATTTGGGCTCGAATTGGGTTGAATTTGGTGTCGTTGGGTTTGTATTTCCGAGACGCTCAGTTTGACCGTAAGCTCGCTGAAATCGGAGTTCGGGTGCTTCCGGATTTAATTTTTGAAGTTTCCGGGTTGGGTTTTGCATCGAGATTCGTGCTCAATCAAGATAATTTCATGATAACATATCAATCTTAGATCCATAATCTGATGAGTCACATTACTGAGATAAATCATAATTGGATCAACCTAAATTATTATGGAAAGATTTATTGCATCGTAAATAATCTTAGTAGAAATAAATAAGAATGTTCAAATGTTGCTCTATAGAATTATTCCCCTCATCTAAACCAGAATTTAAAGATGAGCATGATTTGAAACAAGAAGGCTTGTAGCTCGAAGAAGCTGAAACCTTCATTGCGAATTGTAGATGGGTGAGAGCACATGGGTGACAATATTGGTTGCAAGCATTGCTGACCTGTGTTATAGTTGGTGGAGAGCACCGGTTCACCCGTGCATGCATGTGATGCCCATGCGCCCTACTGCATTGCCCAGCGCCCGCACTCACCGACTCATGCACTCGAGCCTTGCCTGCGCACCGCCCAAATCCTAATTTAGCGGGTCTAGTCGGATCAACCCAACAGCTCGATGAATCGGATCCGAGATGAAAATATGACATTCCTATCCTATTTGCAAAATCGGATTGGATTAGAATCAACCCATTTAAACCCAAGTCAAATCGGGATAAACCCGAACCCATCACATTAACCCATTTTGACACTCCTAAATACACTCCTAACAATTGAGATCAATTTTTGACGATTCAAATCAATTGGACTCATGTGATGCCCTCATCATGTAATTTAAGTATGCATGATTTTAAACTGCTGTCATGGAACAACAACATTAGAAACCCAAATTCTCAACTCATATTTCCATTTAACTACCTCAATTAGCCATTTGAGTATTTGTTCATATATTTTAGATTGCTTCAAAATTCATGCTACTCGAAAAAGAGGAAGAAATTTTTTATGATCCCGAACAATAAATCAATGAATAGGATATCAAGTCTTTGTTTGGGATGGCTTTCTTAATGTTTTATAAAAAAATTAGAAATTTTTTAGTATAAAAAATTCTTAAAAATAAAAAAAATGATATAAAACTATCCCAAATGAAACCTAAATTAATAATATGGACATCCCTCACCCTGAACCCTTAATTTTTAACAAAATGGATGCACAATCTTTAAGGGAACAGTGAACTATGGAGCTACTCCAGAAAATTTTAAGGGTAAGAAAGTTTCTTTTAAAGGCTCAACTCTCAAAGGAAAATCAAATAGCCACAACATAAGAACCAAAATATAGTTTTTCTTCAATCATTCTAAGCCATGCATGCAATGTTCACACAAGCTAAGCCTTCTATTAGAACTGCATATACAACATACTACAACCAAGTTTCTCCAGGCCAGTTAAGAATGTTAAGGCAGATTGATTGCGCACAAAAATAACGGCCCTTTTTACAAAAATGATAATTTAGGCTTCGTTTGAGACGATTTTCTTTATGCTTCTTAAAGCAGCTTTTCAGTATTTAAGAAGCATAAAGAAAGCCGTCCCAAACATAGCCTTAATGTACACTTACATTCAAAATAGAAACTCCTGCTTGATCTCCACCATCCAGACCACCCACGCACTTTGCTTGATGGCTCACTATCATGAATATATCGACTTGAGACTACCTGTAATCTAAAATTTCCGGTAGATAAAGCACAAATTCATTCACAAAATCAAGATAAGATGGGCTCATAAGAACTTCCTCGTGATGGCCATCGCAGCTTTTGATCTGGCAATGGAAAAAACTGAGAGCCAGATACTTTGCAAAATATGGCTTGCAGTGGAGTGACCAACTACTTGGCAGCATACCAGTTCTGGGCACACTTGGCATCTACAACAAGATCTACCTTGAGTATGTTGGTTCCTTCAAAGGGCTTCGACATGCAGTCAACAACTATTGCCTTTGCAATCTCTGCAGATTCAGTTGGGCCTTCAAGTATTACTTCATCGTGCACCTGATTCCAGGTTAAAGTTTAGCTAGTAAAATAAATATTAAGAATGGAAGTAAAAAAAAAAAGCTCTTAGAGAGGGGAGATTATTGTGCGGACACCAGACGGGAGAACCATCTGGTTCCGCGCTCGGTACCGAGCACTCCGTATCGAGCACAATACATTTTTGGGGACGACGTGGCACATTTTTATTGGTCTCAGGACGAATCCAAACCCGCACGTAATAATTTTTCCTCAGAGAGAACATATATAAGAGCAAATAAAAGCAGGATGAATCTATCTATCTATCTATCTATATATATATATATATATATATATATATATATATATATATATATATATATATATATATATATATATATATATATATATATATATATATATATATATATATATATATATTATTTTCAATAAAAATAAAATTAAAACATTAGGAGAAAGAAAATTTGTGCTGGTTGAAAAGCTGTCAAGGCCCTTTTGTACCTAAGGAATTTTCTATGCAAGTCATCCATATTTTCTCAAATTCACAGCCACCGATACAAAGAAAAAGAATTAGGGAGGCGCTCATGGTCTGCCATTATTCCTCTCTTTTTTATTAGAGATCCAGACCCTCAATGCAATTATTGATGGTGCATCATCCACCATTATTACTTTCAAGTCCCTCCTGTCGAGAGTTGACTCTCTGCCTCTCCACGCATTTCTCAAAGAAAGGATCCCTTCCCTCTTTTTCACTATATAAGAGTCCTTGATTCACTAGTTTAAGCATCGAGTCAATCAGGCAAAGTCAAATAAACATTTGTTTTTTTGGGAAAAATGTAGCGCAGGTAAAACATGAGAAAATATAATTATTAGTATACGTTCAAAAAATTTGGGTTTGTAAATTATTATGTGATAGATATTTGTAATGGGTAGTGTGGGTTCATAGTTAACTAGTACTGATAGTTTGCCTTTCTTTAGTGATTAATTGATAATTAATGAGTCGTAGTGAGTCATTGTAACTCCACATTGAGAGTATTATACATCAATCAGATAAAGTGAATTATCCCCCTTTCCCTTGCTTCTCTTTCATCTTCTCAATATCCCAATTCAAGCTTTTTACCCCTTCTCACCCAATTTGAAGAGTTATTATCTTATCATGAACTAGCCGTGAATTAGAGGATTGGCAAATGATATGGATTTGTAATGAATCGTGTGGGTTAGTAGTTAATGCTAATTTTAATAATTATATTATATTGTTTATGTTGTGCTAGTAGTTAATTGTAGTTGATCTTTGTGAATCTTGGTAAGTCTATACATAATCTCCATTTGGGAGTATTAGGTATCAATCTAACGAAATGAATTAGCCCTTTCTTTTGATTCTCTTCTGCCATATTCTCAATCTCCCACTTTATCGAGTAGTCAGTTAGTCACCCTCTCAAATTTTCATTTATATTCCCCCTCATTATATTTTGGTGATCCTTTCAGCAGTTTTGTATCCCTTAGCTCTTGTTGAGCCACGCCATAGAGTGCTTACTTGCCATAGCAATCTTTCTTGACCCCATTGCCCGGTCATACATCGACCCCACCAAATCTACAACATAGTTTATTGCCGCACAATGACTTTTCGAACCCGCCGTGTCTTGAATCTTCTCCTAGATATAACACCACATCATCTCATAACGATTTTTGCCACTAAATCCGAATCCAATGCCCCATCTTGCCATCTCCAAGTGCTCTTCCATGATTTCATAGTGATTCCATTGTTGACCACATATCCATGGCCCCCATCACCTTTGCAGGATTTGCCAAATCCCCATGGCACCATCGATCCCCAAATCTATTTTTTCTGCCATTCATGACATCTACAAGTTAGGTCGCATTTCATTGATTCTTCCATACATGACATTTCCAAGCGTCACCGCAAGATCTCCACAAAAGAACTTGCCATCATCATCACATTTCCCACATCTTGCCAGATTTCACCATCATCCATGGCATCTCCAAGCGTTGTGATTGAATCCCAAAACTCAAAACTGACCATAAACAAATCTCCCACATTCCACCAGATCTAGCCATTGTCCACAATATATCCAAAGCATTATCATGATCTTTCCCATCCATTTGGCTTCCAGAAACCCAATTAGCCAGCTTCTTATTGCAATCACAGGAATATTTGTTGCTGGTGAGGAACCTCAACCTGTTCGTGCAAACGATGGAGACATTTTTTTGGGAAAACCTCCTATTACACAAATCAAGAATCCTTTCCTACACATTCAGTTACGCATATCCTCATCCCTCCACCTCAGGTAGTCATCATCTACTTCATCTATAAAACATAATAATTTCTTCACATGATAGTCGTTAGGATCAACATAACCTATCATCTTACAAAAAATAAAGTTACAAGCAATATTCATAGAGAAACATTAATTTGAATAAGCAATGTTAAGCAAGAGACAACAATCAAGAAATAAATAATGCCTCTCTTTGCTATCGTAATAGATATTTAAGCAAGATGGACGAAGCTTTAAGATCACTTTGAATATAGTTTCAACACAAACCACTAACACCGACAAATTTTACATCAACTGTTCATCATTCTGACAAAAAAATTGAATGGGTGAATTCCAATAGTGCTTAGGTAACAATAATGGATGACATGGCAGAGGACAGTGTGCCCAATGTGGGTGGAGCTCAGGAGCAATCTAAAGATAAGTTTCCAATGTCACCAAAATTCCACGCACTTTTTTTTCCTGCATAACTACAATTGAATATTTAGGAATCACCATTGATATTATGTTAGTGGGTATACTTATCAATGATCCAAGTTGGCTGAGTGGTCTCGAATGGGTTTCAACCACTTCTCTACTCTAGTTAGCTATTTAAAATACTCGCTCCGTCCAATGCCCAATTTACTTGGTTAATTCTAAATCAAATCAACTAAGGGTAAAATTTATAGGTTTGTTGGATTGGTTGGTCCAGCTCAGGTCTCAATCACAAAGTATTTCATGTAATAAGATTTTAGGTTTAGAAATTTTCTTCATTAGCTCAAATGAGGAACCAACAAAAAAGCTACATGTCGTGTAATCCAACATCATTGTTGGAGAAATTTTGTTATCCTCAAATGGATTGCAATTTTGTGATCGAGTACGGCATAAGAAAGATGATATATTACCCAGTAAGATAAAAAATATCATTTCTTTATGGACTCAATAATAAATTTTATAATTTTAATAGAGATTCCCTCATTCAATATATGGTTGAATTGAGTTTATTTTATTCTGGGGTACGGATGCCCCATAGGAGCTTACATGCCCCTATGGTTAATTACATCTCAAGCATTTGACACTTGAGAATACTTTTGATTAAACTAGTGATTTTCTTGTCTTTTGAAGATCATTCAAATATTGGCTAAAATTTAATTTTAAAATTCATGAAATTCTTATTTTAAAGAGTTTTGGTCTTTAAGAATTTCAAGAAAGAGGGTGGATCAACTTTTCATTGGACTTTGGCATGAAGGCCAAATGAGTAAAGTAATGAAGTGTTTAGAGTATTGAGAAGTAAAAGCATCAACAAACAAATCATCAACCTAGGATTTGGTCCTAAGATTAAATGGTTCATGTAATGAAGAGTTTGGAGTATTGAGGTGCTCTAAACCATCATATATGAGAAGGAGGATGATATAGAGAGCTTCTAATGTATGCTTGGATTCATACAGTCAACATTTAAGGCTTTGAGAAGGCTCCAAGCATCATGCATGAAAGGAAGTGAATTATTGTTTGCTAATTTTGTGTTTCAACAAACAAATCAAATAAACCTAGGATTTGACCCTGATGTTTGTTAGTGCTTTCTCCAGGTTCTTTAGAGATTATTTGGGAAACATCCATGTGAGTTTGGAAAGCAACGATAAAGGAAACCATTTGTTGTCTTTGTGTTTCAACAAATTAAAGGAGGAAATTTAAAATTTGGCTCTAAGTTTGAAGGCTTGAGGAACCTCAAATCATCATGCATGAGAGGATAGGAAGGTTGTTTGTTGATTTTGTGTTTCACCAAACAAAACCAATGAATTCTGGATTTATGCAATGAGTTTCTTAGAGCCTTTGGAAGCTCCCAACAACATGCATGGTAAAGAAGACAATTCACCATCTACAACTTCTAGAAGGTTTGGAAGATAACTTTTGACATTATCTAAGGGACCTAGAGGTTTGAGGTAGAATCATCATTTGAATGCTCATGGGTAGGCCCTAAAAGTCAATTTTTTATGATCTAAGAAAATCCTAGAGATTAGTACATGTGTTTTATCATTTTAGGTGCTTAATCATGTGCTTAGGTTATATGTCATTGGTCCATCAACTTACAAATTGCACTAAACATGTCTAACAAACTTCAATACATGATGGGGTGTAATCTATAAGCTCTTTAAAGCCATAGAACACTCTGTCTTTGCTTTACAAGCATTCATGAGTTCGGCGGACACGTTTATGATTTTGCAAATTTTAGGTATATAACGATCATAGCCATTGACATAAAGTATGCATTCATTTGAGGTTTGAGTGAGTGAGTGATCTATCAATGCAAACTAGTTTGATTAAAAAAAAAAACATTTGAATTGGAAATTTTCTTGCTTTGATTCTATAAATTCGGAGAAACTTCAAACATGGTTCCAATCAATCTATTAGTGAGATTCAAAACAAGAACAAAGAAAGTTCATGAGAGACCCCATTAATTCACAAAATAATTGAAACGCACGTTTGAACATCTAGTAAAATTGGAGAAGATTGCAAGTGTCATGGCAATACAAGCCTTCTACATGCATGAGTTAATCTTATCACAATGCACAAATCTAGAAGTTAAACAAAGTATGCCACATTTAGAGAAGAATTCTACACATCAACATTTGATTTGGTATCGATTGAAATCACCTAACCTAGGAATTAGTTGTAGGGGAAGGCATAGAAACAACAAGAATGCATTGCATGCAAGATAAAGGCATTGAACACAAGTCCAACAACCCGGAGCCTTGCCGCCATCCTTTTGGCTCTCACATGAGACCAAATCATGAGAAATCACTTGAATTCCATGACCCAAACAAGTGGACAGTGACATGCACAGGATTTTTTTGGGTTAGAAAAGTAAAAACAATGTTTTCTAGGGACCTAAGGCTTTGGATTGTCAACCACACAGCAAATGGTCGGGAACCTAGGGTTTTTCCTAAGTTTTTGAGAAATTTACCTCGCCGGGTTGTCACGGCATAGACCACAATCCACTTGCTTTGTCAAAAAGCGAGAAAGCTACAGAAATCTACTTTCCAAGGGCCTCCTCGACTGCTATGAGCCCGTCAGAGTTGAAAGAGGGAGTAGAAGCCTCCTACTAGATAAAACGTTGCCCAAATCCGAACATGGACGAAGTCGGGTTCTTCAAATCGTACGAAGGATTTGCGTGCAGAGGCCGGCGACTTCGAATGATCCGGCGAGCGAGCAAGACAGACCTCTTGGAAGATTTGGCCGAAGGCCTGAACAGATCGGGCGGAAGTTCCACACGTGAATAGGGGTCGCGGACAGAGGTCTTCGGCGCGAACGGGAGTTATGCATGCAAGAAGGGTCACGAACGATGGTTATGCTTGAAGCCTTCTCTCTGAGTCTCCCTCGCTCTATTTTGGACGCACAACGCAAGCAAAAGGGCAACTCCCCCACTATTGCTCTCCTACCCTCTTTGTCTCTCGCGAAGCGAAGCTCACACGCACTTGAGTAGATTTTTTGCTTGATATCCTACGATATCTGCTGAAATCAGATGATTTGACGAAAAATAGAGCGGGATTTCAAAGGAAATCTGAGCCGTTTAATTCAAATCCTGATTTGGGAAGTGAATTGAATCAGGACTTGACAAATTGGGCTGAAATTGGGTCCGAATTGGACCCAATCAGAATCAATTAGAGTCGATTCGAGTCCAAATGAGTACGATCGAACCAATGTTGTGAAACTTGGCTCAAATTGGCGCCGAATTGCGTCGAATTTGGTTCGACGAGGCTTGACTTGAATCAATTTTTGGTCGGTGCGGTCGATTTAGATCAATTTCAATTAATTTGATGAGATTGAATTTAATTTTATTAAATTGAGGTCCAGTTAGAGTTAATTGATGCTCAACGATGATTGCTTGAGTTTGTCGAGTGCGATTGAGCCCAGACAGGCTCAAATTGGCTCGATCAGGGTCAGGTTGACACGAAAATATACGTCAGCAATCATTTCCATCTCTTATAAATTATAAGCATATAGCCCATGAAGAAATATTTATTCCTTCCTTTGAAGAACATGTTTGATGAATGAAAGAGGAAAAAGATTAGATTCTATACCTACTTCATGAATCCCGACAAACATGATTTTAGCACTTCAACACCCCCAATGTTTGTTTTCCTCCGAAGGATTACTATCTAGCAAGTAACGTGTCATCATATCTCACCATCTAATCGAATCGAGCATTTGTTACCACCTCCATTACAATCAGAAGATGATGATTTATTCGACAATGCTAGTTTGACAAATCTACCTCAAAAAATCGCACAATTTTTAATCCTCCAACATAAGTTGGAGACATGAAAAAAAAAATACTCTTAACCATGGAATGATTTGGTTTGTCGAAGTTTTACTTTTCTTATTTATATAACAGCAAATACTAATATCTTCTAATAATTATAGTCCACATTCACCTGTGCTCGTTGATCCATTTTTGCAACATTTTACTCACTCGCAGCAATTTTCTTTAAATAGCTACAGTTCACACCCACTTGGGTGTGTTCATCCATCCTTGCAACATTTATTTATTACAATTATTAAATCTCCAATCCACTCCAATATTTCCTTGTTGATATTTTATTTACTTGCAATTTTTAAATTTCTTAAAACATTTTTGAAAACACCCAACATACCTCTTGAGTGTGCATCAGGACCTACAAAATTTTTACTAATTCTTTATAGCATAATTTTTACAAAGAATAACAGGTTATTTATAGAATTAGAATGGCAACTGAAAGTTCAAACCACCCCTAAGGCTTATTAGGGGAAAATCTTCAGGAACATAATAAATAATATAGTAAACTATTAATTCCTAATAATTTCAAATTTAAGTAAATAAATAAAATCATATTTTTCTAGTCATCATCAATTGAATGGCAATGATAGACTGCATCGCATACCCTTCACAGGTTCACACTTTCTCCAACAGACTATAAATCAAATACTAAATTCAAACTTCACAAGAAATTCAAGAGATAATCGTAAAACTTAAAACTTTAGTGCCATGCCTAGATAACAATTATTTGAACTTTATTTAAAAAAAAAAAAAAGTTAGATGGAAACTATTAAAGTCAATGTTAAGAACCTGCAAAATCAACCTCCATCCAAGTTCCTTCAATCGAGTATTCCTGTCTATCGCAAGCATAGCACACATAGCAACATCTGCCGCACTACCCTACCAAAGTGAGAAATATATAATGTATTTAGTGCATAGAAAAAAAGAAAATACTCCAAGAAAATGACCAAGTCACATAAATTATTGCATCATAAAATTTGATCTCTAATTATGGTTGCAAAAGTCAAATAACCATGGCGAAGGACAAGTGAAATTTGAGCAAAACAAAACCAACTTCACTAATTATATGGAAGATACCCAATTGATGGAGCACTAGCGGATCATCATAGTCAATTATATATTTATATCCCACAAAATATCAATTAGATTAAAAATTAAATCCTTTCAATAAAAATATAATGTTTTGTTTTTACTTGTTTAGGGCATTTATGAATTTTCTCATTAAATTACTGTAACTCTTTTGTAATTGACCAGGTCGTAAGTTTATTGTTTTAGACCAAATTAATGAAGAAGGTTAGTTGCTCTTGCAAGCTGCTGGCAGCAATTCTGCATCAACCCTCCAGTATAAGTCAGATCCCATCCATTTTTGATGCCATACATCTTTGAGTGAGCCAGGAGCTGTGTGAAATAGCCAAAAGCCTCCTCCAAGTAAATTTCCTCATTTCTCTACTATTCCAACCTTCCAACACACAAAATTATCCATAAAACATACTATTTCCGAGTGACTTTAGACTAATTTTTGTGCGCACGGCTATATACTGCAGACTTTTCTGTTTTGGTACCAGGGTTGGTCTTTTTCTGTTTCTTTCCTGCATTCTGCTCTTCCAATTTACTATGTTATGCCGTTTGCTTCTGTTTTGATCCGAAATTATACTTTCCTGCTGAATAGGATACGAAGCAGAAAATAATTTTTAAGCCCTATTGATAGTTAAGCAGTTCAGCACTCTCAGTGCAGAAATGTAGATTCGTGTCCTTGCATACCGTTCCTTTCGTTTTCTTGCTGTTTCTACTCGAAAACAGGCACAATCTCCCCTCCAAGAACAAGTCCAGCCATCCCACAAATTCAAATATAAAATCCTTAATCAACTTCACAGTTTCCTCAAAATTCTCCATATGAGATTCAAGTTAAAAAATCAAATTCAAACTTTAAATTAGAATATTGAATTCATACTAACTTTTCTAAAATTTATCCACCATATCATGTCTCGAATTCAAAACTCAATATTCAACTTATTCGAATCAATTCATAACTTGCTCCACAAATTTAACCACCTTATTCTAACCAGCATTGACTCATTCAAACTTTACATTCTTCTTCTCTAAACTAAACTCACCTTGAACAACTTCTGCTAAATTGTCCTTTGCATTGTATACACATCCATGTAGTTATTTCACAGGCACCTAATATGTTCTAGTTAAAGGCACTTGCCAGAAGGGAACGTAGCTTGCCCCAATCGACCGAATAAAGGAGTCACTAGGCATGGAAACTAGGGAACTCGTACAGCTTCGTTCAAGCACAAGGGAGACACTTGCCTCAATGGAAGCTAGTCTCTCGAGATCATCACTCGCCGTAACTCAGAGTCTCAGGCTATCAAGCTACCACTAATGTACCCTAATCTAGCTATAGGAAGTGTGCAACTCAGGGGTTCCAAACTACAACCCTCTTGACTCGGTTAGTCCTTAGCTTGCAGTCATTGCGACTTGAATGAAACCTAGCAACGTAAACACAAAAGTTTACATTAGCACAAAAAGAAGCATGGCCCAACCTATTGCAAGATTAAATCTTTCCAAGGGGTTCAAGCTAGTAACTAGGAAGCATGCAATAGAATCGTAGATATTCAATCCCTCATTTCTTAGAAGCATAGAGTTGAATGAAAAACATTGAATGCTTCACACGCATCTCAGAAAATGTTCCTACCAGCTCTATTTAGTTTTAAGAAAGCAATCTATGCCACTCTGAAGACAGCTTCAATCGAAAAAAAAAGTTGTAAATGCCTAAAGTTTTTCTTGTAAGCTCAAGATGACATAAGTTCTCATTTAAATTGACTGCAGATATTGTGTTAACGAATCCATTAGAAATCGCATAAATGAATTAAATGTAAAAACACATGATATATGATAACAAACTACTTATAGTGTGCTTACTGAAGATTTTCATAGAATATAAACGATGGAGCTGATGGAAGCTAGATTTTTGTGCAAAACTTGGACAAATTACCTGAACTGGAGTATTAATTGCAGCTCGCTCAATGTGACCTTTCTGAGCATTACTCACATTAGCAACTGATGGGAAGCGACGTGCACGACCAAGCAAGGTATGAACACACTGCTTAATTAACAGATCCTTTTTGCGCTGTTCTTGCCATTTTAATACTTCTCGTCTCTCATTGTACCATAATTTTACTGTTTCCTTGGCTTCCTTGAGCGACACCTGAGAACAAATTATTTCTAAAAAGATAACATATAGTGCATGCTTGCTGGTGGAATTTAAGATGAACATATCAAGGTTTCCTGGAACTACAATTTATTAGAACAAGTTGCTAATTTAAACAGGAAGTAATTCAAAACTCTTATTATACAAAATTCATGGAGCTTTTTAGTTGACATTCATGCAGAACTAAATAAAAAGGAACAAACAGGTTTTGTGTACGATGCAAGAGATGCTGATGACATCTCAACAACAACAACAACAAGCCTTTATCCCACTGTGGGGTCGGCTACATGAATCCTTTTTCTCCATTGTGCCATGTTAAAAGTTAAATTTTAGTTTAAATCTAATAAAGAAAGGTCATTTCTAATATTTTCTAACCAAATTTTTTTTAGGTCTACCTCTACCCTTCTTAACACAAGTCAAATCTAATACATCTACTTTCCTAACCGGGTCATCGAATGACCGCCATTTTATTTGACCAAATCATCTAAGAAGACTCTCTAATCTTATCTTCCACTGGAGCTACTCCAACCTTTTCACGCATATGCCCATTTCTTATCCTGTCTCTAAGAGAAAAACCACTCATCCACCTGAGCATCCTCATCTCTGCAACACTTAACTTAATATTATGCTTCACTTTTAATGGCCAACATTCTGCATCATAAAGCATTGCAGGTCACAACCCCTCACCTCCAAACTTCGCATCTCTCCCTCAACTACTTGCATCTCTCTCTCTCTCAAATTTCACATGATTATTCCTCCTACCAAACATCTCACGCTGATAAACTCCAATACTTGCAATTTCTTCAAGAACTAAACAAACATCAACAACTTATGGGCGATACAACCCATAGTTATTGACAATGGTCCTTTAGTCAAGTTGGGTCAACTTCCTCTGCTGACTATGTAGACGGGGATCACTCAACCCAAGATAATGAAATCATAAGACTTTGATGGGATTCAATATTATTCCTTATCATCCGCTCTAAGTAAACAATAGCATAATTCCTCTATTCAAAATCGAGGCATAATTATTATAAGCTAAATATTTAGAACCTACCAACTAGCCTTGATTGAAAGTCTTCTCTGCTGCTTTAAAAAGATAATTAAATATAGCATCCTACACCTATGAGAAAATTTTGAACCATATCATACAATCTTAGCAAAATGAGGTTGAAATATATGAGTAGTGTCTTGTCTAACATCCATTTTATCATCTAAAAATTTAACCAAAAACTACTAATACAAAGAGCTAGAAAGACGTACAAATCTACGTCTTTTTTTTTCCTCTTTGGTTTAATGATATCATACAAACATTCTAGACTAGTACTACATAGATATATGTGCAAGGAAATATATATATATATATATATATATATATATATATATATATATATATATATATACTTGCACATAGATCTATGCAGTACAAGTCTGTCGCATGTCTGTATGATAATACTAAAATAAATATGAGAAAAAAGCACCATTCAAACCATTCACTTTTTCCAAAACCCTCGCATTTCAATTTTTGTCACACCCCACATCGGCCCTACATTAAACAGTCAACGCAAAATGCGACTATGATGGCGGCCAATACTTACTTTTATGTATTTGATTCATTAAAATACCTAAGCTAAAAACAAAACCAGTTTCGAAAGAATTCATAACTTAAAACATCGATTATAAGCGGAAGCAGTAAGTTTTCATTTCCAACAACTTTTTTTTTACCGAGCATCAACCAACACCAAAACATGTGACTACAACAGGCTACTAACCTTAAAAAAAGTTCCTTACATCGATCAAAATAACAAAAAGAAAATTTTACAAATAGAACCTGATACTATTCTAGTTTACCCTTCTCTTTCTCTTTACCTCCGACAACCAAAGTAATTATCCAGTGAGCAAAAATACCCATAAAGATATGCATCTCTAATACAACATTCATGTATAGGAAAAAAAAACACTTACATTTGTATCAACTAATGAATATAAAAAAGGAAACTACATAAAATCTTTAATAGGAATGATGCACGGTAAATTATAACCTAACAAATGGAACAATGGTTACATATGGGCATAGGAGGAACATAATCTCATTCCGTTACATTAGTGTCGTTTAACATAAAATTAATGCACTGCCAGTCAATCCCATATTGTAAATAAATTTTCAAACCATACATTACACAAGGTACTCATAAATAGACCATTCATCTAAATTTTTTTTTTTCTAGCCGTCAAAGATGTTATGTTTAAAGGTTTAGGTCTAAGTCTACAGCTTGCAAGCCTTGAGGTCGCACTGCCTCTATCGCCCGTAGGCATTATATCATACCGAGCTCGCACTGCCTCTATTTGGTCATATTACCCATTAGGGTCGCATTTCCCCATCCTCTATCATCTAATATGACAAATTCTCAGTCTTCTATGCTCATTGGTTTTTCTCTTCTGAATGGTGTGACACCAGCCTATATATATATATATATATATATATACAAATCAATACGGATGTTAGGTGTATTAGCTTATAAGCATGTAGGATTGTATGAGTTATTTGCTATGCACCAACATTGTATGGGAGACTTGTACATAACAGCAACATATAGAAATTATAAGTTCGGTTAATCCTCAGTAGAAAGGATCACTAATTAACATGCTTGTATACAGACAACCTTCAAATCAACTGGTATAGTGTAATCAAAATGCATATCTTACCTCTCTGGTGTGCAGACTTCCTAAATTGGACACCATGCGCCCGCTTGCATGTAAGGTACCTTCCAATTTTCTCTCCTCTCACCTTTCCTTTTCTTTCTCCTTCTTCTTTCTACTTTTTTTTCTTCACTGTTTTCCCTTAATTTCTACCTTTACTAACCTCTAACTAGCCTTCAACACTCGGGTACCAGCATCTACCTCCGACCCTCACAAGCTCACATCCGCACCAACACTTTAGTGGCTCCCAGAGGAAGAAAATAATGCTCAGTTGGCAGAAACCTTAGTTTTAAAGCACCAAGCATTGTTTAATAATTTAAAAGCACTAACCATTGGAATTACCTAAATGCCCTCACCCCAACTAGTGCATGCCATGGAAAATGCCTTTGCAAAACAAAATCACTTCCCTTGCCACTGTAATTCACATTTTTAAACAATGAATATGGTTTATTGCTTAGGAAAAATACAAATGGCATTTAATTCTCTAACTTTCAATCCTCACAATTCAACATATAGTTCTATATGCTGAATTATGTCGAATTGTTCCAATCAACGAATATGATGCATTCAATATTTTAGTTATTTATGTTTTATTGTATTATGAACAATATTAGTTGTGTTTTATTTTTGTTTATGCTATCCTATGATGGTTGGGCTTCCAATGATCATGGTAGGAATGTGCTAGGCATGGCAAGCCTTGGGTTTGCTTGCTTTTGGGTCCATTTCGTCCTTGGGTTGCTTGCTGTTTTCGGTTTGGAGTGGTGGCTGCTCTCGGGTGGGCCTTGGTTGCTTGGTGTTGAGCTCATAAATGCTGGATTCTACTTGGTGCTAGCTCATAAATGCTTGAGATAAAGTTTAGCTCAATGATTGGGGATTAATTGCACTTCCTAGCTCATTAATTCAAAAAATGTATGCTATTATGTCTTGGATTCATTTTGGAGCGGACTTTGCCCCTTCTCCTCCCTTTATCTCTTCGGTTTCCTCTTGGCTTTTGTTGTTCCCGTGGCCCTGGCTGTTTTCCCGTGCTGCTGTTCCGTTCTCTATGCTGGCTCCTCGAGTCCCTTGTTGGCTGGGTTTCTCATGGCTGGCTGCTTGGTTTCTCGTGGCCTTCTTTTCTCTATTTCCTGTGTCGGGTTGGGGCTGCTGTGTTATGGCTGTTGGCCTTTCATTTCCCTAAATCTAATTGGTTTGGTTGGAGGTGTTATGCCTGTTTGGTTCCTCTCTGTTGCCTATAAAATGGAGATGTTTTGGCATGAAAAAGGTTGTTGAAATTGTGAGTAAAAACTCTACAAAAACCTTAGGGTTTCTTCTTGGAAAAGCTTGAGAGCTTGTTCCATCCCCTTCTTCTCTTCTCTATTTTGTTTTGGCTTCTAACCCTTTCTTCTCTACGCAAGTTCCACTCCACTTGTATCCTTCTTCTTGAGCTTTGGAAGTGCATGTTGGCTGAAATTTGGAGACATTTGCTGGAGGAGTTTGGAAAGGACGTTGGACTCTTTTGCAGTGGTGGACCCTTGGTTTACAAGCATAAGCACAATTTTCTTAAATTCCTACTTTCGTTGCATGTGAGGAGACCGCTAGACGGTTATACTGAGGATAGTGTTTTTATATTTTTATTTTGTTTTCTTTCGATTTGGCTTTTATTTTTCCTAAGTTTGTTTGGATGTTTGCAAGTTACAATTAAATTGAGTTTGGTTTAAGCCTTGTCCTGGTGTTCTCCAATTTGTCTCTTTTCTCTAGTCTTTGCTTGCATCAGAATAGAACTGTACCTCCCCTTTTCAGTCTTATTTTGTCTTCCTCCACTACGCCGCCACTTGTCTTTATTTTTCTACAACTAGCGTTTATATTATGCAATAATTATCTAATTCCATGCAAAGCTATAAAGCCTAAAAATCTTTAGTGTTACTTTTTTTCAAGCAGCATAGCCTAATTTTTTTCCCGTAGCAGAGGGAAGAATGCTAGCTCCCAAACACAGTCATAACTTGCGAATCATGATAGCAGATGCCATGGAGTAAAAATGATACCATTCCTTGTATGTAAATGGCAATATGTAATGACATAACAATGCTAAATGCTTATTAAGAACTATCATTCTAAGCTTGAAGCATAAATCTTCAATAACGTAACCATCTGCAACAAAATTGAAAACAAGCCACAATTACAAGCAAGAATCATATAAATTTATTTGCATCAAAATCAAGAAAATATCAATTACGTGCTTCAGAAACAAATACCTTCCAATCTCTTGCAAGCCCCACTGGAGTTTTCCCATAAGCAATGGAGAAATTAAGCATTTTTGCCTTCCTCCTTTCAGCAGCAAAAGCATCCTGCTCAAAACAGTTGACAATCCCTTTAACTGGAATTATATGAATGTCAAAGAATATATTAAGAATATATTAAACATAAAATTGATTAAATTATTTGATGCTGCTAAGAGATTTAGGCTTGAATTTCTATGTGAAATAGGCAATTTAGTTGAATATAATATTAGCCTATTAGGGTTTGGATTGACATGAAAGCTAGACTTAGAGATAAAAGTTTGTTTACTTATTAAAGTCTAAAACTAGTGAATTAATAAAATTTGAGGTAAGATAATCAAATTATTAATGAATATCTAAATCAATTTTAAGAGGTGAATTCTAAATATGAGTAGAAAAGTAAAAAAAAGGTAATAACATCTGTATTTATAAATTATTTTCATCTTAAGAAAGAAGATTACATCTTTCTTCTTGGAACAATGTCCATCAATTTGTCACGACTATGATAGGTCTAGCATTGTCTCTTAAGTAAACCTGTGCCCCTCAGTTCAGCCTACATTTATCCCTTCCAAAAATCATAACTTAAAAAGTGATCAATTTGCCGGTAGCTTTTTACACAAACTTCTGAGGCTGTCTCCTATGAGTTCCAAGTAAAAAGGTCATATCGCCTACACGTCCTTATACAACTATGAATTTTATATAAAAACGTGACGAGTTTTCAAATTTTAGAGATAAAAATATTGCAGAATTAAAGGAAATTGGTCACTTCTTGATGATTATTTGAACGCAAGCATGCCACAACAAATAAATATCCTACATACTTCACCAAATATCCTTATGGATAACTCTGCATCAAGTACAACATTTGAATTTGAATCTAAAACTAAATATGAAAACTTCAAGCAACGCATAAAATTTGATTCTAAATCTTTTATTCATTCACCTTTTCTTCATGAACTAACTATTGGATAGGTTGTAGTTTAAAACATTCCTTGAAATAAATTTTATGATTTTATAGCACTACGTATTAAACATATCCATGAACTATATACTGATTGAGAAAATGATCAAAATGGTCTGTCAACTCTTTGTTAGGGACCAAAATGGTTCCCAACTCTTTTGACTTGGTCCCTCAACTCATTAAAAAGGAGTCTTTTTATCCTAACATCAAATTTTGGAGTTAATGGTGTTAAATCAATGAGTATTTTGGTCATTTTTTAATTAAATTATTTATTAAATATAAATTTCAAGTAATAGTACTTTTGTAATTATTAAATATTTCTTTAACATAAAAATAGTAATTATTCTAGTTTATAATGATCATAAATTAAAATTAAAATTATTAATAATTTTTTTATTAAAGAAATGTTTAATAATTTTTTTTAAAATACTATTATTTAAAAATTGCATTTATTAAATAATTCAATTAAAAAATAACTTTGATTTAACACACTTAACCCCAAAATTTGATGTTAGGATTAAAAAAAAAACCTTTTTAATGTGTTGAGGGGACCAAATTGGTCCCTCAAAAGAGTTATGGACTGTTTTGGTCCCTCATAAAGAGTTGAGAGACCATTTTGATCCTTTTCTTTATGCTAATTTTTAGATGACTTTTGTTATACAAGATAAAAAGCACATATGATTATTACGTAAATTAATTCTAGCATTTGATAATTTTTCATGAAAGGTTATGATATAGTTTATCAAACCTTTAATAATGATTTGCATTTTAGTTACATCTTTACCTACAAGAACTAAAAAGCCATATTATATTCGCAAAGTAACAATCTAATGTATTTTTAGATGCTTTGCCATTCAACACTAATATTGGTCGTTATTTTAATAATGCAACTAGTAGCTCGAGGCACCATCAAGCTGTGATTCTTCTTATTGTCATTTCTATAGCTAAAGTTTATACAATATTGGGTTTGTTCCTCTTTCTATTGTTAAGAATTCTGCTAACAACATCTAGAAATGCTATAAATATTTTGACAAAAAAGGGATATCATCTTCTTTCAAGAGCTTCCACACTTTACTCTCCAATGGAGAGTTCTCACCCTATTAGAACTGGTGAAGCACAAAAAATATATCATTAATTTATCTCAATTTTATTTCATTCCATTATGATTTAGGATTTATTAATTTATTTAATTAAGTTGAACTATTCTTTTGAAAATCTTCAATTTGAATAATATAGCATTAAGTTTAATTTCAAATTATATGATCTTACATTTTATAACACTGTTTATATAAATAAGTATTTATGGCTTATTTTATTGAATCAATGAATGATTTTGATTGAAATTTTTAGTTCTTTGGAATTTTTTCCAACATAGATTCTAAAAATTCACATCTCTTCTTCGTGCTTCAGGATTCAACAACTTACCTTAAAGTTTCAATATTAAAGACATGAGAAATCATTTTTTCTTTATCATTTATTATGTTTCTTTCTATTTTTTGCAATTTTCTACCCTACAACACATTCCTCCCTCCCTCCCTCACTCTCTTCCTCCCTTTTCCTTTCTCCCTTTCTATTAAATTCTATCTCATGTCAAGCTAAGAACTTTCTAAGAGGGAGACTCCCAATCACCCCCTTTAGAACTAAGATGGATTGTGTGCGGAAAAGGGCCAGCAATGAAATGTTTTATAACATGAACAAAGTTGGGCAAACAAAAAATGATTTAGTTCAGATCAATTATTCTTATTTGTTTCTCATTTCTAAGAACCAATTAACGACAATTCATTTATAAGATTGCACTCCATCGTTAATCTTAATATATGCAAAATTTTTCATTAATTCCTATCATCTCAAGTAGAATATATACTTCACAATAGTGGCAAATATGATCTTGAATAAAGAAGTTCCTAATTTGAATAGTTTCGTATCTTAGACCAATGTTGATCATAAATATTGAAAAATCATTCTAAGTTTCACCTCTTCATAAAAACTGGCATTTTCACTTATTTCTAAAAATCTAAAACTTTTCCTATAGATTGTATTATAGCAGACACTACATATAAATCAACTTGTCACATGATATCCTGGTGCTGACTGGGAAAAAAAGACAGAAATTTAAAGGTTTAAACCCTTGATGAGAGTTATAGCACAAATGTCACAACAATACAAAACATCCAATGGGACAAGACTCCCCCAACACATCTTTTCAAACTCTCCATTCACTGTCACCAATTATTATCTTGACCAAATAGCAAAAATACTAAGAGAAGGCCACAATGGCACAACTATTAATATTATTATTGCCGCACCTAATCAATAAATTTTCATGGAGAAACACAAAAATCATATAATTTATGTCCAGAGTAAGTCAACAAATAGACAATAAAATATGAGGAGAATTGACTGAGGGGCATCCTAACTAGCTGCATTAAGTCATTATATTCAATTAGTTCTACATAAATTATATTTCAATTAAGCCTACAAAAATATGACAAAAACATAACAAAAGATTTGGCGCCATGGGCGCTTGCATGCTCGTTCATTGCACTGGCCCTACCACTCAATGCCTTGCAATCGTGTGCATCAAGGGTTGTTTGCTAGTGCCTTTATTGAGGGGATGTGTTGGCACAAATGTTGTCTTTGAACTTAATGTGTAGAGTGACACCCGTGTAGTTTTGATTCAGCTAACATTTTATAAATTTATATTCTACTTCCACTTTTGATGTCATTCCACTTGGCTTCCTATTGCTTCAAATCATTTCTTAACATCCCCTCCATCCCACGTTCGCATTTTGATGCTCCTCTAATGGTTGCTCCCATTCAATGGGCTTCTCTTTTTGTGATATCTCCCTTGTTGTGCGCCCCTCAATCTTTTTTTGAGGCTGTTATTGTAGACAAGGATTCTAGGCATGACTCCTTTCATTTCCCCACAAATTTCAATATGGGCATGCAACTTCTCACCATAAGTTGTCATCCTCCTATCAAGGTAAACCAACTCTCATATTGTCTAACAAGAGATCTCTAGTTGGCTTCACCTTTTTCTCTCACCCTTGTTGACAAGTTTTCCTTGGGTCATCCCAGTATAAAGATTCACAGATTTATGGTCGATCTGCATTTGGTTGGGGCTCATGAAATTGGACTTATCTATTCTTGTAATGCTCCTATTAAATTATCCCCAATGTTCCCTAGAATTTGATTAATTAAGACTATTATCTAGGAGGACTAATATGTCTCATTTTCACTGTTTCATAGAAGCTCATGTTACTCTGATTAGGGTTACTTTTCACATATACAGATTCACCACTTCAATCAATCCATTTTGTACTCTCTTGGCTCAATTTTTAGTAAATCATTTCAGCAGGATGATGCTATTGCTAGGCTATCCATATCATCAATGGTTAGGGTATTGGTGAAATTGAATGTTCCTCTCTAGTGAAAAAATTTTGGATTGACTTCACATCTACTAGCAAATTGCAAATAGAAGAGTTTGATGGCATTCCTCCTTTATTGCTCTTTCTTGCAAAATATTGGAGCAAAATATCTCTAAATGCTTTGGTGCACACCCTAGGCTGCATAGTCTTTGGCATTGTGGTAGTGCGAGATTTCATAAGATAAAAACTAGTCTTCTAATGCAATGTTTATACTTCAACTTTGAATCAACTTTGGACCCTGCATTATCATCAGTGCCTTTCTGAATTGATATCCCAACTATTATGATTGACCTCTCACGTAAGCACACGAGTATTGAGCCAAACCCACATGGGGCCTTTGCTTTTGGTGGTATCCCTGTTGTTGGAAATTTAGGTGATATAAATTCTCTTTCTATTGTTTATGATGTTAGCATCTATAGCACAGAAGATGCTTGTGGATAAAGCAAAAAAATTTACCTCCATTCTTCAAAATATACAAGACTTAAAATTAGATGTTCTTAGTGAGGGCACTTGGGGCTCTTCTCTTATGGTTGTTGGTTCTTGGTCGTGTAAGAGCATTATTTTATATGTTGTTCTTTTCTTCAGCTTGCAATGTTTTACAGCTGCTTTATGCTGCACTAACAAATTGTTGGAGACCAACCTCCCTCCCTCCCTCCCTCTCAACCCCAAGATGAACTCAAAACTTTGCAATATCTGAAAGAAGATAAAAGATTGGGCACAGAGCCCAGACACAAATTGACAAGACTGTTTAAATTTTAACTTTTAGTCTAGCAATATATGTTAAAATAATTACAGTATAAAAATTTTAAATATAAGAAAATGGATATGGATTTGAAAATGGATGAAAATGGCACACAAAAGACTGCTCATAATGATGCGTAAATTATTTTGCCACAAAAAGATACTCCAATAAAGAATCAAATGAAAATAACAAAAAATGAAGACAGCCACAAAAGCTGATGCTGCTACTAAAATTTAGAGTAATAAGCATTGGACATTCTATTTTCTCTTTATTTTCATGAGGGATCCATTCTCCTCCTTAAAGACGCAACTACTGTTTAAAAGAGAGGAATCCCAACTATGTTTACCTTCAACAAAGGAACTGGAGGTTTCTCTTCTACTGTATGAGGATGCCATTCAAGGAGTACACTTCCATCCTCTACAGCCTTTCGCACATGCGCATACATATTCATAGCTGTTCTTGAGTGAAAATCTCCTCCAGCTTTGAAAGCATCCAGCATACTCTTACAATTTGCAAGATGAGCTAAAATCCTTAGCTCCAGCTAAAGATTTTAGATTTCTTTCAGAGTAAGAAAAAAGAAACATGAAGCAGACGTCCTAAATTTAACGAAAGGATGACAAATGGATCCTTGTTAGCTTACCTGCCCATAATCAGCAACTATAAGTGAGTTTCCGGGTCCAGCAATAAAAGCTTGCCGAATTTTGTAGCGATCCTTCTCTAAAGCAGGTTGATTCTGATATATAAGGCAAAGAAAGAAGATTAGAAAGTCTATTAATCAAACATATATTTTTTTGTACTTGCATTTTTTCATGCATGCTTGTCTGTGTGTGTGTGGTGTTTGAGAGGGATGTGTATTTATGGGGGGGGGGGGGGGGGGGATGCACAAACAAGGCATTTTAAGAAGAAATGTCGATTAATTAACAAAAGGCACCAATTAGGTAATGATTCCTGGTATGAAATATACTCATCCAAAGATGGATCAAATCAATTAAGGGTGTTGAACTAAGCTTCAATAAGAGGAGTGTAACTTTTGAAAAAGAGTTTACCCCTAAAAATGCATAAAAGGAAACGATTCGATGCGGTGCAAACCTTTTGCACAAATACATGCTCATAGGCATTCCTGCTTATTGACATACAAGATATTTTCACCAAATTTTGTAACTTCTTTATAAATAAGCTATTGATTACTAGTTATATTCGATTTTTAGAATGCTCTAACAAATATATGACAAAAAGAAACCAGAATACCATTAATATGCAGTTTGCCAAATGAAAAATGTCGTTGTCAAATGATCAAATTCACTGAGCCAAAATAACATATAAATTCAAAAATCTTTATAAGGTTCTAATTCAAATGAACCTTTTGAAATCCATCAGAAAGATTTGCTAGATATTATTTATGTTTAGGTAAGAGGAAAAAATGTCAAAGCACAAAATGCATGGTACAAAACATATCAAAAAAACTACCGACATGCATTAATCACAATTGAGTAGGTTGATGGTTGTTAGCAAACAAGGGGATGAATTCATTACAAATGAGTGCAGACTTGTGTTCTAGTATGATGAAACGGATTCAGGAGGGACCTAACCCACCGACTTGCATTAATCACAATTGCACATAAAACACTGAACAAATTTTAAGTAAACTAGTGAGTCTATAAAAAAAAAACTGACAAGTGGTGAGGGGTAAATATCTCACAATCAGCAATCCAAGCCGTCTCACAAGAGTGCGAGCAGTTTCTTGCTCCACCAGCCAGTTAATAGGCTGATTAATATTGAAATAACTCGGGACATCTAAAAAAGGTCAAGAAACAAGAATAATTAGCAATATCTATATTTAGTATTTCATCTTTTGATGCAGCTGGCAGCAGCAGTCCGGTTGCCCAGGTGGGCTCAAGGACCTCCTTTATCACATATAGGAGAAGAGGCTTTGGGAGGAAACTCTTTGGGAAAGGGGAGAACTCTTTGGGAAAGATGTAAGGGGTGTTTATTAAGGGATTTGAGCTGTTTAGGAGGGGGGGGGGGGGGGGGGGGGGTGGATTATGGAGGGTTAGGATTTTTCTGTTATGCTTTGAATTTCTGCAGTAGTTTTTGAGAGGTGTTTGTGTACCTAGTAGTTGCTAGGAAATAGGAATTGTGGGAGAAACAATTCACCTCTCGAACAATGAATCAACTTGTATCCTGTCATGCTTTGCTTGGAAATTAGTAAAAACAGCTCTCTCTGTGTCATTTATGGATCTATTTGGCGTAAGTTATTATTTTTTATATTGTTATGCGTTGTTTTGATCATCAAGTCCTATCAAATTGGTATCAGAGAAAGACTCGGGACCTATGGCGTCGAAGAAAGTGGATGCTTTAGAAGAGAAAGTAGAAGGAGAAGTTGCTCAATTCAAATCTGAAGTTGAGGAAAGGATTTCATCCACGGAAGGAAGGTTTTCTAACCTAGAGGACATGATGAAAAAAATATTGGAGCTTCACACCCAACCGGCAACATTAAAGGCGAGGGCACCGGTGGGAGGCCAAGGAAGTGGGGGAAACCCCAATATCGGCACAATGAGGGATGATCGATAGGTAGAAATCTTGGGCGATAAAGAAAATATGTCACCTCTTGAACCGATAACTAGGAGGGAAATGGGTGAAGGATATAGCATGAGGAGAAATTGGGAGGAAGAAACAAATGAGGGCTAATTTTGAGAAAGAGGATATCTATGAAATGAGAAGGGTGGGAGAGAACAATGGAGAGATTACAACAATCGCTATATGGGAGGAGCCGGAGGTGGAAGAGGAAGTAGGAGTGGAAGGGTTCCGAGAGTGAGAAAACTGAAGATGCACATTTTTGAGGGGGAAGATGCTCATGGGTCGATCTATAATGTGGAGAGATACTTTGCAGTAAATGGGCCGAAGAAGGAAGAGAGACTCCCAGCGGCAGCTTTATGCTTGGAGGGGAAGGCCTTATCTTGGTATCAGTGGAGAGACATGAGAGAACCAATTTGATCGTGGAGGGAATTCAAAGATAGTTTATAATAACATTTTCGAACAAGTCGGGAAGGAGACTTCTACGAGCAGTTATTTTCTCTCGTTCAGAAAGGAACAATGATGGATTATTGGGAGAGGTTTGAATACCTTTCTAGCCAATTCGGTAGGCTTTCTGAGACAACGTTGGAGGGAAATTTCATGAAGGGACTCAAGCCAAAGATCAAGTCTGTTGTCCGGTTATTTATGCCACAAGGGTTGGGGGAGGTTATGAAGCTAGCCCAGTTGGTGGAAGACAAAAACTCACTTGAGAGAAGCAGCAAGGGCAACAATCTGGGAACTTAATAACGGACGACAACTACTTTTTTTGGCACCAAAGGTGCAACTTGTGCTCATTCAAAGAGAAGTACCCAAGGATAGGGGATTGGGAGTACGGCCTGGGGAAAATTTCAAGTGGCTGACTGAGGCAGAAGTTCAAGAGAAGCAGGCTAGGAGATTGTGTTTCCGTTGTGATGATAAATTTGCGCCAGACTACCATTACAAGGATCGTTCACTGTAGGCACTTACAGTCTGTGATGAAAGGGAGGTGATTAAGGAGGAGGAGCATTGCACCTAGATGTGGTGGAGGCCTCCCTAATAGTGGTGGCGTTTACCTCACAACACATCATGAAGGTGAGGGGACAAATAGGAGGAGAATCAATGATAGTTCTAGTGGATAGTGGGACAAGCCACAACTTCATCTCCAACCAGGCGGTGGATTGATTAGGGTTGAAGCTAGTCGACATGGGCTATTTCGGGATGATGATGGGAACGGGGAAGATGGAGAAGAGTAAAGGCATTTTCCTAGGGTTGATGGTGAGTTGGTGACACTGCAGGAGATCCAATTCAAGGAAGATTTTCTTCCCTTGGAATCAGGGAGCACGGATGCAATTTTGGGCATGAAGTGATTACAAACATTAGGGGAAACCAAGGTGGATTGGAAAGCATTAACAATGGAATTCATGGTGAGAGGGAGGAAGGTGAGAATAGGGGAGATCCTAGTTTGTCCAAAACTAGGATTTCTCTCAAGAACATGGTGAGGGCAATCCAGGGAGTAGGGATGAGATTATTGGTGGAGCTCTAGAGCCTCGAGGGAGGAGGAAGTATGAGCAAAAAGAATGTTTCAGAGATAGTCTAGCCACTCCTATAACAATTCAGAGGTGTACCAGCTGCCTCAAGGCCTACCTCCTCCAAGGGAGCATGAGCATGCCATCATCCTGAAGGAGGGGGTATCCCCGATCAGTGTTCGACTCTATCAGTACCCACAGGTTAAAAAAGATGAAATTGAGATACTAATCAAGGAGATGTTGGAGGCCCAGATCATTCATCCCAGTGTTAGTCCCTTCTATTCCTGTGTTGTTGGTGAAGATGAAGGATGATAGTTGGAGATTTTGTGTAAATTACCAGGCTCTGAATAAGGAAACAGTGTCGGATAAGTTTCCTATACTGATTATTGATGAGTTGTTGAATGAGTTATACGGAGCGATGATATTCTCCAAGATTGATCTAAAATCAGAATATCATCAAATTAGAATGCAGCTTGTTGACATCCAAAAGACTGCTTTTAGGTCTCATGAACGCCACTACGAGTTCTTAGTGAAGCCTTTTGGGCTTACCAATGCCCTAGCTACCTTCCAGTCGCTTATGAACAATGTATTTAAGACCTACCTCCGCAAGTTTGTATTGATTTTCTTCGATGATATTTTAGTGTATAGTTAGTCTGAGCCTGACATATCAAACACTTGAGGGTAGTGTTAGTGACATTAAAGGAGCATCAACTGTATGTCAATTTGAAGAGGTTTTCCTTTGCACATCAGATGGTGAAGTATTTGGGACATGTGGTGTCCAAATCAGGAGTAGTTGTAGATCTTGAAGATAGAGGGTATGTTGGAGTGGCCCTTACCCAAAACCCTGAAGGAGTTGAGAGGGTTTCTTAAACTCAAAGGGTACTACAGGAAGTTTGTGAGGTGATACAGTTCTATAGCATGGTCGTTGACAAAGCAATTGAAGAAGGTTAGTTTCAAATGAGGGGTGGCAGCCACCCAGGCATTTGAGCAGCTAAATAAAGTCATGACGAGTGTCCCTGTGTTAGCATTACCAGATTTTAGCTACCCGTTTGTAGTTGAGATTGATGAATCAGGTTATGAGTTAGGAGCAATTCGTATGCAAAGTCAGAGACTCATAGCTTATTTTAGCCAGGTTTTGACAGTTATGGCCAAGCTAAAATCAATGTATGAAAGGGAGTTGATGGTGATAAGGTTGGCAATACAGAAGTGGCAACCTAATATGTTGGGACGAAACTTTATAGTCATGACCAACCAAAGAAGTTTGAAGTTTTTGTTAGAGCAGAGGATGGTGACAGAGGAGCATCAGCAATAGCTTTCCAAGTTGTTGGGCTATGACTTCGAGATCCAATACAAGCCCAGGCTAGAAAATAAAGCAGCAGATGCTCTCTCCAGGCATAGTGAAGACCTTCAGGTTATGGATCTATCTATTCCCATGGTGATGAATTGGGAGGTCTTGAAGCGTGAGAGCGAGCAGGATGAGAAGCTGAGTAAGATCAGAGGAGACTTGCTGCAAGGCAAGGATAGCCATCCTGGTTATTCTTTGATGCGTAGAAAGATGTTATACCAAGGACGGTTTGTGATTTCGAGAAAATCGCCACACATTCCTCATTTGTTGCAGGAGTTTCATGGCACAACTATTGGGGGACATTCAGGAGTTTAGAAGATATATCATAGACATGCAGTGGAGCTATATTGGGTGGGCATGCGGAAGGATGTAGAGGAGCTGATGCCCAGTTATGATGTGTATCAGAGAAACAAATACCTAGTTATAGCTCCAGGTGGTCTTCTACAGCCTTTAGCATTACCCGCGAATATGTGGGAAGAGGTGACGATGGACTTCATTAAAGGACAACTTAGATCATATGGGTTTACTATGATTCTAGTGGTGGTGGACAGATTGAGTAAATATGCTCATTTCGTTCCCTTACGCCACCCTTATACCGCGGTGTCAATGGTAGCTGTATTCATTAGAGAGGTGGTTCGTTTGCATGGCATACCCGAGTCCATTGTGTCTCATCTGGATAAGGTCTTTCTGAGCCACTTCTAGAGAGAGTTATTCAAGATGCAGGAGACAATCCTGAAGATGAGTACAGCTTACCACCCCCAGACGAATGCTCAGACATAGTTGGTGAATCGCAGTGTGGATACTTATCTTCATTGCTTTGTATCAGATACACCAAAGATGTGGACCAAATGGTTAGCCTGGGCGGAATATTGATATAACACTTTATATCATACAACAACCCAGACAATGCCATTTAAAATTCTATATGTGAGGGATCCACCTCATATCATACAACATTTTTTGTGAGGTGTTTGAGCTCCTAGTAGAAGCTAGGAATTGTGGGAGAGAAGATTCACCCCTCAGACAGTGAATCAACTTGTATCTCGTCTTGTTTTACTTGGGAATTAGTAAAAACAGATCTCTTTGTGTTATTTCTGGATCTATTTGGAGTAAGTTGCTGTTTTTTATATTATTGTGTGCTATTTTGATCATCAATTCCTATCATCTTTCCACCTTTCATAATTGGTGTAGTCAAAAATAACCAGTTAGCAACTGTCTATCCAGACAAAATTTACCCCAGCTCTTAGTCACGTGATACGGTACTCAAAATCAACCGTTCATCGGAAAACAAACTTGTTTGCTTCCTGCAGGTCTTTTACATTAAGTTAGATTAGTCAGAGTCTAGATTTACATTCAAAACAGATACAGTCAATGTTTGCATTTAATTACACATGCCTTTGAGCATAATCAACCAAAGGGTCTCAATGATCCGTAGGCTTATTGCGTTGAATTATCAAATTAGACCTTGTTTGTTCACGGGTCATGCAGAATCTTTAAGCTGGACTTATACACGGGTAATGCAACTCTATTCCACTTAAATTTCCGGAACCCTTTATGGTTTTGGTGGATCTGCAGAACTCCTTGCTTCTTTTATTGGATTTATGGAACTGTCTTCCAAGACATGGGTTGGTTGGACTCGTAGGACTTCTAAAGGTCATTCCCATCTTTCTCCTGGAGTGGCAGCAGGCATTGTCAGGAGGAATTCAAGAATTTTCTTCAGACAAGGCCCTACTGGTTTCAAAAAATGTGAAGCTTTTCCATGCATGGTTCTTATACAATTAAGTTTATATGAATAGAGGAATTCAAAGGCATGATAAACAATCAATCAAATGCATAAAAATATTTTATTCAGATGTGAGGACCATCTATTTTTTGAGATGGTGATCTTTGATAAGGTGTGAGTCTAGAACTCTTTCAAGAGAGGTTATCTTCCTGTTCAAGTGTGGGGTTGCTAGTTTATTCTTTTCATCTTTTCTTATCATCTCATCTTTTTTTTTTTCAATTATGATTGGCTTAAAAGTGGGAGTTGTTTTATATATATCTATCTTATTATTGATTTATTTGCTATGCATAAAACATTAATCGATTGTATGGTTGTTATGATCTCTATTTTTTACTGCTAGTTTCTATTAGGAGCTCAAAATCTTACATAGAAAATTAGTTTCATCTCTATTTTATTATCCACTATCAATACAAAATAGCTGATGTGTTGAATGGCTTGCTTCCCATCGCCTCTTACTAAGTCATCAAAGCTAGATCAGTATGTAGAAATACTAGAGCCAAGAATGTCATAAATCATCATGAGCAAGCCATCCCACCCCTACGCTCATAATTTTGCAAGGAGAACATAACACTCCTCTATTTTCTGAGTTATAACTGCCATAACATGCTGCCTTACAAACTGTAACATAAAACAATTCTTGCTCAATAAAATTATATCTATACCCAATGTCTTTCGGCATTTCAAGCAAAGCAAGTATGCAAGCAAACTTAATGAACCAGCTGAAATCAAAACCCAAATACATGCCCATGACTTCTATTGCAGCGCTTGCCCAATATAGTTCTGTCCCAAAATAACAACCCAATGCCTGCTTCAACTAGCTCTGAGCAACATCCTATTACCCACATGGGTCCAGAGCCTCCATTAGTGCCTAATGCCACCTCACCAATCTATGAGATCTCCCTCACACCACTGGCAACACACATTACACATGAATGAGCTATCATTTTTTGTGTTAAAATCAGAATCTTACTCCTGTAATTATTCTATTAATTATTTCCATCCCCAATTTAAGTCACTAACTTTGCCGCATTCCTATTAGAAATGTTCCTGAGATTGTATAAAACACACGTTGGAGTAATACACAATCAACAATTCTCTAAGTCTTATCAGGGTATCATAGCAGCAGGAAAATTTTGCCAAGTGTCAGTTCCTCTTTCATTCCTTCTGTTTTTTGAAGTAGAAACCTCCACCACGATCACCACCCACCCCACCTTTTTTTTTTATACTTTTTTTTGCTACCGCGAACACACTCCTACCATGATTTCTCTCTCCCTAAACACCAATGTTAATGCTCAAATTCCCTTTTATCTCAGGTTCCCTTAGTACTGAGAGATGCAATATGAATCCAACAGGATAGTTGCAAAACATCCATTCAACATACTGCTGAATCAAAAGAACCATCCAAAGTTGTTGCAATTGGTTCACACGTTCTAGAAGGGAAGAGGGAAATCAAACCATTTACGTGGCACCACACATGCAAAGTGATCCCACGTTTAAAGTTTGGGATGACCGTGACTTTGGTGATGTCCTGGATATGAAAGTCTATGATTCAAGAGATAAAAGATATATGCATGTTCCTCCATTCAGCCAAATAAATATGAGATATGTTAAATCAAATGTATTTTAAAGTTCATGATGGTACAGTAATCTGTAAGTTGTTTTGAATATGAGAATAATCCAAAAAATGCACTAAATTGCACAATGTAAGAACTTATCCAGCCAAGGTGAACATAGCAGACAAAATAAACATAACAAAATACTCTACAAGTGGATTGAAAAGAAAGCTTGTAAGATATAAAAAGAAGAATGGAGTAGCACCTCCCATATCAGCAGAAGACAATTCATTATTTAGCAGTTAGTGAGAATGGAATCCCCTCATAAATGTTAGGAAACATGCATGAGAAACATAAGATCCAAGCAACATTAATGATGCTATCAAGAAATTCTGTACTTTTTATTTTATTTTGAACAAGAGTATATTTTATTTTCTTTTCTTTTTTTAGCTATCCAATGATGGGAAAGCATCCAATGATCATGGTAGGTTGTGCATATGGCTTGGTAGACCTTTGGTTTGCTGGCTCGATTGGTCCCTGGCTGCTGGTGGTTCACGGGTTGGCTGTTTTGGAGCATTCGGTTTTGAGCCTGATCTCTAAGTTGCTTGAGCTGAAGTTTAGTAGCTCTTTAATTCTCAAAACGGTACCTCATTAAGAAGAGTTTACTTTTGGTGTGGTCTTATCCCTTCCCCTTTTCTTCTTGTCTCTTGGAGAACCGTGGCTTACTTTTTAAATGGTGGCTGAATTCAAAGCATTAGACTTTATAATAAGTGTGCTTTAACTCTTGGGAGTCCGGCCAGTCACTTTTTTTCCGTGCTTTGATGTTTTCCCGAGTCTGTGTTGCTTTGGATTCTGGCGGGCTGCTTGCTTTCCGAGATTTTGGCTCCTTGGTGCCGTGAATTACCTTTGATTCCCGTAACTATTCCTTCAGAATTAATGCTGGGCTGTTTTTCTGAAATGGCTCTTGGAAATCTATGAAAAAATAATGCTTGGGATATTGTGAACATTAACTAAGGTGGCTTTTGGCATTCTCCTACTTTGCCTATAAAAATGAGATGATATTGTAAAGAAAAAGCAGTTGATATTTGGTGAGCATATTTGCTGTTAACATGCGGGTTTATTCGGAAATCCTGCAGGCTCTTTCCAACCTTCTTTTCGCATCCCCTCCGGAAATCCTGCGGGCTCTTTCCACCCTTTCTTCTCGGGCTTCTAATCTCTTCGTCTCTCCGCAAGTGTCACTCCATCTGTATCCTTCTTCTCAACAGTGAAGCAACTTTAGGGTGTCGTGTCTTTGTTGATTTGGAAGCATTTGGGACAGTCTTGCAGTGGTGGACCATCGGTTTGCTAGTTCTATGCACTTTACTTATTTAACCTACAAATTCGATGCATGTGAGGAACCAGCTCTGACGGTTGTCTGAGGATAGCATTTTTTTTTATTTCTTTAAAATCTCCTAGCATCTTTTGTTGTGTTTGTCAAGTTTTGGATCATTTACGTTTATTTAATAAAATTTGTTTTAAGTTCTACTCATTGTGTCAGATTTCTTCTTGTGTGACTATTGTGTTCAAGAAATATAGGGTCCCCTATCTTTCTTGTCTACATCAATTTGGTATCAGAGCAAGTTCGTCTTTTTTTTTTTTTTTAGGAGTCTTTCTCTTTCGTGTTAAAAAAAAATGGCAAATGAACAAAAAGGTTGGCAACAAATGATGCAACAATTGAATGATTTGCAACATCAAATTAATACGATAGCTGAAGCCATTGCTAATCTAAATGTCAATCAAGCTAACGTTAATCCTAGCATAATATCTTCTGGGAGTGAAGAGGAAGAACCTAGAAATCGAAATAGGCGACAAAGAAATTGGGATCACGGAATTAAAATCGACGTTCATAATTTTGAAGGAAAATTACAACCTGAACAATTCATAGAATGGGTAGAAAAAATGGATCAGTTTTTTGAATGGAAAGACATTCCGGATAATCGAAAGGTTAAATTTGCAAGTTTGAAATTAACGGGACATGCATTAACTTGGTGGAAAAATTTACAAAACAACATACTAAGAAGAGGCAAAGAAAAAATTCAAACATGGGATAGAATGAAAGAAAAGATGAAAGGGAAATTTTTACCTTCTGATCACTCGAGAACTATTTTTCAGGAGTTTAACAATTTGCGTCAAGGTAATCAAACTGTAGAGGAATACACTGAAAACTTTTACAAGTTGCAAGCTAGGAATGATTTGGATGAGTCTGAAGAGAAAACTGTAACAAGATATCTCAATGGGTTAAAATGGACAATTCAGGATCAACTCAACCTACATCATGTGGTTAAATTAGATGAAGCTTATCGAATGTCTTTGAAAATTGAAAAAAAACATTTGCGGGGAAGCAATAAAATCATTGAAACATATAAACGAAAGCAAACAAGTGGGACTAAAACTCAAACTTCTGTAGGGACTTCGAGTGCAAAAGTTAAAGCTGTTGAAAGTCAAAATCAAGAAAAAGGAAAAGGGGTAGCAGGAAATAAACCGTCTGAACAACTTAAGCAAATTGGGTCTTGTTACAAATGTGGGTTATATGGTCACTTGTCAGCTACTTGCAGAAAAAATAATCCTACACGAACTAATTTCATAGAAGGTGAAAATGAGATAGAAGAAGAGGAGGAGAATGAAATAGAATCTGAAAATGAAGCTGAATTAGAAAAATTTGATTTAGAAGGAGATGAAAGTGAAGAGTCTTTGGTAATTCGACAAGTTCTAACAACAACAATTGACAAAGGGGATAGATGGCTAAGAGGAAACATATTCAAAATAACTTGCACCATCGAAGGAAAAATCTGTACCCTTATGATAGATAGTGGAAGTTCTGGAAATTTTGTTTCTCAAAAATTGATCGACAAACTTAAACTCAAATCAAAACCACTTGCTAAATCCTATAAGATCTCTTGGTTTAAAGAAGGGGGTGAGGTTCCAATCACTAAACAATGTACTGTCAATTTATCAATTGGAGGATCATTTAAAGATCAAATTATTTTTGATATTGTGTCTCTTGAAGTTTGCCATATTTTGCTAGGACGACCTTGGCAGTACGACAACAAAATTGTTCACAATGGAGAGAAAAACACATATACTTTGATGAAAAATAATAAGGAGTTTACTCTTCATCCACAAAAGAATGTGCCGGATTCACCCATTAAGAAAAACACAGTTGTCAAAATTACTTCTCTTGAATTGCTTTTAAATGATAATGATTTGAAAAATTTTGAGGTTGCTTATTTGGTTTTGGGAAAAGAATCTGATACTGTTTTTCATATTCCTAAAAAAATGCCAGCTTTATTGGATGAGTTTTCTGATATAACTTCTGATGATTTTCTAATTGGATTGCCTTCTATGCGACAAATTCAACATCATATTGACTTGATTCCTGGAGCTTCTTTGCCTAACCTTCCTCATTATAGGATGAGTCCAACTAAGCATGCTGAACTTTTTAGACAAGTATCTGAATTGTTAAAAAAGGATTTGATTCAATAAAGTTTGAGTTCTTGTGCTGTGACAGCTTTGCTAACTCCAAAAAAGGATAGAATATGGAGGATGTGTGTGGATAGTAGGGCAATAAACAAAATCACCAATAAATATCGATTTCCAATTCCTAAACTAGATGACATGCTTGATATACTGAGTGATGCCTTTTGGTCTTTCAAATGCTCCGAGTACTTTTATAAGAGCTATGAATCATACTTTGACACCTCTCATTGGAAAGTTTGTTATTTTAAACAGATTGTTCGTCTTCACGGTATCCCTCGTACTTTTACTTCTGATCGTGACACTAGATTTTTAAGTCATTTTTGGAGAACTTTATGGGCAAAACTTGGAACTACTCTTCAGTTTAGCAGTGCATATCATCCTCAAACTGATGGGCAAACTGAAGTAGTAAATCGAAGTTTGGGAAATTTGTTAAGATGCCTTGCTGGAGAAAAACCGTCTCAATGGGATTTAGTGTTACCACAAGCTGAATTTGCATACAATAATTTTGTTAATCGTTCTACTGGGAAAACTCCATTTGAAATCATTTATGGACAGCCTATTCCTCATATTTTGGATAGAAACTCTTTATCTCTTCCTAAAAAAACTAGTGCTGAAGCTTTTGAAACATTTGACCATATAAAAACTGTCCAACAACAGATTTTTGAAAAACTTAAGAAGGTGACTGCTAAATATAAATCTGCTGCTGATAAACATCGAAAAGAAGTATATTTCAATGAAGGTGACTTAGTGATGGCTTATTTTTGTCGCCAAAGGTTTCCTGTTGGTACTTTTAAAAAGCTAAGTCAAAAGAAATTTGGCCCCTTTCGTGTGATTCGGAAATTAGGTGATAATGCTTATTTGCTAGATTTACCAAATACTGTTGGCACTTCTCCTGTTTTTAATGTTTTTGACCTGTCTTTGTATGAAGGAGATTCTGACGATTTTGTAGATATTGAAACTTTATCACTCTCAGCTCCTTTGGTAAAGTCTGAAGATCAAATCGAAAATGTTATTGATGTGAAAGTCACTAAAACAAGGAATGGAGAACATAAAACGTTTTTGGTCAAATGGAGCAATCGACCAATGACTGATTGTACCTGGATTGATGCTGCTGAGCTAAAAAAGAAAATTTTGGAACTTTATGAAAGAGTTGCTGATACGTTCTCATCAGGAGATGAGAATTTCCACCAGGGGAGAATTGATGCTATCAAGAAATTCTATACTTTTTATTTTATTTTGAACAAGAGTATATTTTATTTTCTTTTCTTTTTTTAGCTATCCAATGATGGGAAAGCATCCAATGATCATGGTAGGTTGTGCATATGGCTTGGTAGACCTTTGGTTTGCTGGCTCGATTGGTCCCTGGCTGCTGGTGGTTCACGGGTTGGCTGTTTTGGAGCATTCGGTTTTGAGCCTGATCTCTAAGTTGCTTGAGCTGAAGTTTAGTAGCTCTTTAATTCTCAAAACGGTACCTCATTAAGAAGAGTTTACTTTTGGTGTGGCCTTGTCCCTTCCCCTTCCCCTTTTCTTCTTGTCTCTTGAGAACCGTGGCTTACTTTTTAAATGGTGGCTGAATTCAAAGCATTAGACTTTATAATAAGTGTGCTTTAACTCTTGGGAGTCCGACCAGTCACTGTTTTTCCGTGCTTTGATGTTTTCCCGAGTCTGTGTTGCTTTGGATTCTGGCGCGCTGCTTGGTTTCCGAGATTTTGGCTCCTTGGTGCCGTGAATTACCTTTGATTCCCGTAACTATTCCTTCAGAATTAATGCTGGGCTGTTTTCCCGAAATAGCTGGGCTGTTTTTCCGAAATGGCTCTTGGAAATCTATGAAAAAATAATGCTTGGGATGTTGTGAACATTAACTAAGGTGGCTTTTGGCATTCTCCTACTTTGCCTATAAAAATGAGATGATGTTGTAAAGAAAAAGCAGTTGATATTTGGTGAGCATATTTGCTGTTAACCTGCGGGTTTATTCGGAAATCCTGCGGGCTCTTTCCAACCTTCTTTTCTCATCCCCTCCGGAAATCATGCGGGCTCTTTCCACCCTTTCTTCTCGGGCTTCTAATCTCTTCGTCTCTCCGCAAGTGCCACTCCATCTGTATCCTTCTTCTCAACAGTGAAGCAACTTTAGGGTGTCGTGTCTTGGTTGATTTGGAAGCATTTAGGACAGTCTTGCAGTGGTGGACCATCGGTTTGCTAGTTCTATGCACTTTACTTATTTAACCTACAAATTCGATGCATATGAGGAACCCGCTCTGACGGTTGTCTGAGGATAGCGTTTTTTTTTATTTCTTTAAAATCTCCTAGCATCTTTTGTTGTGTTTGTCAAGTTTTGGGTCGTTTATGTTTATTTAATAAAATTTGCTTTAAGTTCTACTCATTGTGTCAGATTTCTTCTTGTGTGACTATTGTGTTCAAGAAATATAGGGTCCCCTATCTTTCTTGTCTACATCAATTAAAAAGATGTAGGTGCTTACACTCAACCACTCCATTTTGTTGAGAAGCATATAATCATGATGATTAATGTATAATATTATTCTCATCATAAAAGGAGACAAAATGAGATTGCATATATTATCAGTGCAAAGAGCATTAATTTGAGCGAAAAGTACACTTTTATTTCTTAATATAATACATTGAACACCCCTAAAGTAAATCCAAATAACCATAGTGTGGTCATCAATGAAGGAAATAAAATATTAAAAACCCAAATGAGCCGTTATAGGACTTGGTCCTCAAATATCAGAATATAGCAAGTTAAAAAGTACATTACAACCTGAAAAGAGTGACGAGGGAAAGGATACACGATGAGAAAAATATTTTAGTATATCTTATTTATTACAAAAACCTCATATATCTAATAAGAGGTGAATATCATATTCAAGGGTATGCCCAATTAATATTTACCACCTACCAAATATTGATTATTTCCAAATAGGATATTTTCTCTAGATACTATGGGTCAAGCAATACATAGCCTTGGTTGCCACCTATCATGGTTGAGCAAAGTTCAAGGGCAAGTGACTCACATAATGGACTAGTGATGAACGATGTCGAAAGCTCTCACATCAGAGGATGATTTACATATGAGCATTGAATTTATTTAGAAACTCCGTGTGGTTCTCTCACTTGTAGGCATAAGCTTTTGGCTTGACAAATGGCTTTGACCAGTAGTATATCTAACCTAACTTTGGATCCTCTTTAATTCACATTCCCAAACACCTCTTAATAAAGGGAAGTTATATGGACCAAAACTCCACCAACACTCAGCCAACACCCATAGCCCGCATAAGCAAATTGCTGCTATTAGGAAGGATAAACCCTATTCTCATAAGTAGATTTTCTCACACTTCAAAACAAAAGCATGAAAGGAATATATGCCATTTTCACATAAAGTAGATAAGCTCTAGAACATCTAAATTTGTCATGTCAACATTCAATTTATGAACAGTTCTACACCTTCAAATTGCAACTCATTGTCCATTGGATCAATTTATGCACCAAATTTTATTGCATGTAAGATTTTTTATAAATATGGGACCTAAGTGCTAATCAGGTTAAAACATGAATTAAATCTAACCCCAAAAATTAAAATTAAAGCTATGTTTATACAAACAAACGAATTATAAGCCAACGCTATCCCGAGCATGAGCCAGTATGTCACAATGATTTCTGATCAACTAAAAGATGAATGAATTTAAAAAACTACTAGAGTATGGTGTATCGAGTCAAGGCTTGTCTCACAATGTTATATAATCATGACTTACTAAATATCATGAAATGTTTACAGGAAAACAATTAAGCTGCAGCAATTAACATGCATCTTTTCAAAGAAAAATCTTCTACCTGGATTAAAGTCTGGGCTAAAAGTAAAACCTTACTGTGTGCAAAACATAAACCGCCTAAATTTTTACACAATCTTAACTAACATACTCATTTATCCAAACAAATGGAATAGATTGAAAACCTGTAAACTTGGTCTTCGAGCTGACAAGCGTCCCGTTTCGGTATTGATGTTTAAAGAGCAATGAATACGCCCACTCTTACCTGATATGTGAGTTCCCTGCAACACAAAAATATTTAAATAAATAAATAATATGTATAACACCGGATTCAAGATGAAAATCAAGACTAGCAGATGCATCTTCCTAAGAAAAAAATGAATAAAATGGTAATGACGTTCACATTTCGCATTTTGTTACTTTGAACCATGACAACTCTGTCCACATGTTGACATAAGATTTGATTCAAATATTTGCATTATTTTAGTTTGTTTAAACATTCATTGCATTAAAAACCTTGCCAACTCTACCCCCATATATAGAGGATTGGTTTTGTAATTGAGATTTATTATTAGACTTTCTAAGTAAGGCCTCAAGAGTTTCCATTTTTAAAAAAGCTTTCCTTTATGAGTTTCCATTTTTAAAAAAGCTTTCCTTTACTAAAGGCTCGAAGGCCTCATACAAACAGGAGGCAGAAGTCTTATAAACTCTAAACTTCAGCGCACCAAGGATCAAACTTGAAATATGAGTTCAAACCCTATCCTATAAATGGAGCAGCCAACTCTAGAGTGCCTTGCAATAATATAATAATATGTTTAAATTGGAAAGGAATGTTTCCTAGATTTGAAAATGATAGTCCGCTTTTCAAATTGATAGCATGATTCATGAAGTAAAGCAAGTTTAAATTTATCTTGCTTTCCGTCTGCTCAACATTCTCAAACATTATATTCATAAATTTAACATGATTGTCAGAGCACATGCGAATGCGTTTCATTTTTAATCTCCTTCACATGTTTTGATGCAAATGTATAATGCACTTGCATGATAAGCTTGCACATTTTTAATGCATTTGCATGACGCACTGCACAGTTCTTAATACGCATGTCTGATACATTTGCCTGAATCTTGATGTGTTAAATTTGAATTTTTAAGTTTCTTGATGTTGTATACCGGAAAATCAAAATTATTCAAACTTAAATATCTGCAAAATATTTTGTTTTGAGATTTTAAAAACCATCCTATATCCACTTGTGTTTATGTGTTACGGATCTAATGGCATGACAAGATGAGTTAGAATCTTGTCACATGTTTTGACATGGAACATTTTTTATTTGCATGTAAACCCCACAAGAAATCAATTTTAACCCCAATATAAATAGGAGGGTTTAGTAGTTATTTCATCCTATTCAAGTTAATTTAGACTAGTGTACAAGGTTTGAGCATACAAATAGCAGCAAGAAAGTTCCACTCTTGCTCGTAGTGAGCTTCTAAGTGCATTTTAAGTTCCCTATAAGTCGCATTCAAGTTTTATGCTTGCATTCATTTCTTCAGTTCTTCAAACACGACATATATGGTATTCTAAGCATTTTTCTTGTTTCATTTTGTAAAATTACATTTGTTTATTTTCATATTTTTTATCATGTTAAGCCGTCCAAAAATCACTTTAGTTATCTTTTCTAAGTTCTTTGCAAGCTCATCCAATGAAAATTTTTACAACATTCATGCTGGGTCTACACACCGCACTAAGGTGTGTACGACCAGTGTAAATACTACGGCCAGATCGTCTACTCCCACAATGTCAGGAAAATCGTATGTTGGTCTTCACACCACCATGAAAATTTGCGACACATAATTTTCCCTAAACATCAAGAAAGATGCATATATGTACTTATAATTCGCAACCAATCTCCTTCCAAACAGTGTCAAGAATAGCAAATATGGGGCTTCTTCCCAACACGTCAAAAAAGGCGTGTATGGGTCACCTGCACGAGAAATGTACAAGCATGATAAGCTTTTCACCACCACATCAAGAAAGACGCATATGAGTATTTGTGCCAAGATGAGTTGTTTAAGCGATTTATACCTTTACATGCAAGGCGGTATTATCAATGACAAGCAACAACGATACATAATATTTCTCTTTGTTCCTTCTTTCATATCCTATTTTCCTTTTTTATTTTGATTTTTTATTATACATAGTCATAGGGTTGAGAGAAAAAGTGAGGGTAGAGAAATCAGTTACCCGCATGCAATATAGATGAATAAGGTTCACTTGGTCTCATATTTAGAGTAAATCCAACTAGGTGATTGCTTAAAGTTGAAAAATCTTCCTCCTTATGGGCAACTTCCTTTATTCAAATCTTTGGGCCCTCGAACATTGCCTAAGTTTGTAGGAGTTGCATTGTTTGCTTGCTAACACAAGAGATTGGAGATAAAGAATGTTGGGTAAGGAACTTTGAACAATTAGCACGGCACTAGCAATTGTTGCAACATTTCAAAATTTGTCCCCCTCCCCCTCAAACTGCATTGGATCTCCCTGGCGGATTTGTCGTCGAAGTGACAAGTTAGGAGGTGAGGTCAGCATCAATAACAAGTTGAGATTCAAATATATGAAAGATTATAGATCGTCATTGTTAAAGTAGAGATTGTTGAAATTTGAGATTGATGGTGCATTCATCGAAGGAGGAGAAATAGGCAACGAAGTTAGAAGAGTTGTAAACAAATTTGCATAAGCAGGTGGTAGAATGAGGCTCGTCAATAGCTTGGGGACATACTAGGACAATGCTATAAATGGAGCTAGAAGTGTTGTAAACTAGAAGAAATGTTGCAATAAAACTAACGGAACAAAGCTATGTAGATATTCGACATAGTGAAGAGATGGCTACTGGTGAAGAACCATAAGGAGCAAAAAATAGCAACATCAAGCTAATAAGTGACCAAAGAAGACACGACTTTATGGGTAGGGTACAAGAGCTAAAAATACCGACCATGTGAACCTTTTTTCATCTTCACACAATGCTAGACCCCATTGATGCCTTGGCCAGTAAGCCCAGTGGCACGTCCTCCTTGACAAACCATGGAAACCATCAATGCCTACCATCGAGCTTCTGCATAGTTTATTTGATACATTGGTGGACTCAACATTGTCCGTTTCCAGTTAACTCTAACACATCTTCCTTGCCTCTCCAACATTGAGGGGGTGTGTGGGTGAATGGGGAGAATGCTAGAGAGAGATGTGCATGTGATTGCATAAGAGGCAGGGATGCGAGCTGATTAAAAGAGAATGCGGCATGATGGGGATGGGGAGATGGGTATGATGCTAATTTAAGCAGGATTTGTGGGGTTTTTTACATGAATTTGCCATTCTTTATTTGATATACTTTTCTAATTTTTGCTTGATTGGTTCACTCAACTTTAAATGGGAATAAAATTAAAAAAATGTGATAAAATTCTCATAAAATTTTTTATTTCTCGCGGGTCTCTGATAAGGACATCTACAGGAGATTCTAGCGCGAGAAAACATTGAAGATCTACGGCAACACTCGCATCTTTTTATTTTTAATTGATGTATTGTAATTTTATTATTTTAATGTTCTTTTCTGTTTTTACCCACACTTGAGGGACTAGATGCATGTAACCCCAAGGGGTAATTTGGTCTTTTGTTTTGTTCTTGTAAGGAGGCCTATTTATAGCCTTCTTTTCCCTCTTATGAGGTTAATGAATGATTATTATGAAAAATATTCTGCAACCATGTGTTTGGAGAGAGAGCTTAAGAGTTCTAGGAGAGAGATTTGATGTAGTCCCTTGGTGAAGGGCAACGAATCACCCACCAGCCTTGGAAGCGTCCGGGTTCGTGGTTTTATATTTTCCTTCCCTTCTTCCCCTTTCTTTCCCACAACCGCCGGCCTATCACCCACTCCCTTCTCCCTTTGCTCCTCCTCTCGGTCTCCCCTCCATCACCACCTCTAAACC